>CM052131.1:15107847-15468349 GCA_028454255.1 Halictus ligatus
GCGTGGAAAACTGGTACTTAAAATCTCTAAAAATGATTGTAAAGGACCTTATTAACGAACTTTGTGAACATTAATTGATTATGATTGATGAACGTATTGATTTCGATACTTATATCGCTATAAAATGAATTGTTATTGTAATTGTTATATAATTAGGTTCACTAAAAATTCCGAAAGAAGTATATATGAATATATTATATCTATTTTCTGACATGACTTTTTTCCATTTAAAATGGCCATTCGCGACACTGTGCAGCGAGTTGGAATTCTTAGGGCTCGGTATAGTGCTAAAATTAAGGTGTAGCTAACGAGGGACCGCTTGGTGGGGCCTGAATCACGCTACCTGGAGGTCAGAGCGCGACCAAGTAATAAAATAATAAAGTAATTTTGATTATAGCCTCTATTGACGTGAAAATTAAAGTATCGGCTCTCCGAACCGCTGTTCCGCGACGTAGCGTTCATCCACGCCTCGATGCTACACGGTCCCGTGCATGTTCAACGGCGCGAGCGAGTAAAGTTTTGACGAGCGACGCGACGCATTCTCCGAATGAAATACGCGTCAGCAACAGCGTCTTTCAATAAATAATTCGTACAAACTGGTCGTTCTTATGCGAAACACGGCCGCGCTCAAGACCGATTGATCGGCGCGCCGTATTTCTACGGCGAGCGTCGCTATTTGTGAAATCCATTTGCGTCGTTCTTCGATCGCTGGTTCGACTCTTCCGTTCTTTCCTCCATTTTGAACAAAAAAATATCTTTTCTTTCGCTTTCCTCGGTCCTGTCTCGCGCAAAATTAAAGTAATTTCGCCAACGAGAACGCCAGACAGGGTCGATTCTCCTTTTCTATCTACTCGCGCTTTGTTTCTTACGGTTTTAACGGTTTCAGAGGCCACGCGAATTGAAGATGGAACGAGCCCACAACTATGTCATAATAAACCATCTTAATGTGCAAACTTTAGATGAGCGCGCAGGATAGTGGTAGTTGCTAATGCGACTGCTAATGCCCTTTCTGTCCTAGGGCTGATGAACTTCAATGGCAAGTCTGGTCCAAGTATACGCGTGTTCTTCGCTAATCGCGAGACTCGGTTCGATAGATGTCTATCCGTCGTGTGATCTATGTATCCGTACGACGAGTACGAGTTGGATACGTATACGTACGTACTATGTATACATACATATACGAAAGATATGATTTTGGGCCAAGACGTTCGCTACAGATGTTTAATCTATCGCCGTCCCCACTCGCACACTCGATAGAAATAAGCTGTAAGTGGCCGAGCGATTAACGGAATCGATGAACCGGTAGCAGTCTCCCTGCCGGGAGCGTCTGACCTGGATGCTCGAGATTTCCTTTTTCTCCAGGATTCAAGAGCTTCTTCAAATATTATATCTTATCGAGCGAGCCCGAGAAACGTGGAGAAATTCGTCGAAACGCGGCACAGAGATAATCTTCGACTTCGAACGACTTCGAAGTTTTATTTTCGTTCGATCGAGAAGCGAACGTCGTCGTCGTTCGGACTCGATTCCCGCGACGAAACGCAAGGGGACGTTTCTTCCTCCGACGTTCCCTCCAGTCCCTGTTGGAACTGTCTCTCGACCCGTTCTGGCCGGGTATCCCCGTCGAAATAAAACCAGCTCGGAGATAAGACAAGTTGATCGCAGTTTCGCCAACTGTATTACGAATAGCTGGGAGCCAACTGTCCGCAGTAGATATTTTGCGGAACCCATTTCCAGCTGTTAAACCGTGCTAACTTGCTAATGTAACTCAAATAATTAAAGTGACGTGTACAGCCTCCGCTCCTGGGGTCACAGAGACAACTTCGGGATCCTAATGCGGATGGAAGGTATAACGCGTGGGATCGCCGAAGGAGAGACAAGGAGAACAACCGGGAATTTCAGCCGCGCGTAATAGTGCTGTCTAAGTAACGTATGCTCGAAACTAAACTGCTCCATCTTGGCCGAACTTCGCTCTTCCGACTTTCAGCTTGGCTTAAAAACATTCTACATGGAGATGAATCGAGCGAACGCCTTTTCCTGCGGTGTATTCAAATGTACTGTAGTATAGACTATAGACTATAGATTATAGACTAGACTAAAGACTAGAAAGAAAGAGAATGTGCCTGTCGATATCGATACGATTCGTATGCTGTTCGCAACCCCCGAGCAAAAATTTGCTATCGCGAAACACTACGTTCTGTTGAGATCGCAGCGCAATCGATTTATCGTCGTGCACCCAAGGTAGATAAATGTAGGACTGCGCAGCTCGAGACTCGAGCAGCTGGGCTCGACGGACCCCCAAAACCCCTGAAGTTTGCGAACGTCTGGGGGGCCTCGACCCGGAAGGTTGAAAACGACTGTTACAGGTCCCGGGGGACATTGATCAATCTGGCGCATCCTGAAGGACCCTGCAGGTCCCTTCCCTAGCTTCCTAATTCCCTATACACTCTTTCCTGGTTCCATCTCTACTTCTTTGGAAACAGATGTCCTTTTGGTAAACCCTCCTCCAGCCTTTTGCCCAATCCTTGGTTCGTAATTCCTACTTTACGTAATAAATTTCATCGAAATTAATGATAATAAGGATTTAGTCTATTCGATACGTACTGTGGATAACGTTGGACTAACACGACTCTGGTCCTAATGGAACCAATCGGACCACGGAAATATAGATTTAAATGTTACGTCTGTTGTTCCCGATTTCTTCGATGGAATCGTATGCTATTTCGTTGTAAAATATATATGTATGTATACGCTCACACGTCCATATCGTACGATTTTCCTTGTTGTGTTATTACTTACTCCGCATTGCCGCTTGCCGCTCGTCGCTCACACGAACGTCCGAATGCTTCGACAATGCAGACGGTTGCGACATCTCTACGATGCATCGTGTAGTATCCTTACGCGGAACAATACAACTACAGGGACACGCGTAACGCGACAATGGCGACCTGAAAGGCTGGCGTGCGTTTCCTTACTTCGTACACTTTTGACATCTCGCCAGTGTTTACTGTGTCCTTTTCACGGATTCTTGAATGTGAAATCGGCTCGTGCTACCGTAAAATATGTGACTGGTAAAGTGCGAACGCGAGAAACAAGAAATCGCGTGGATACAACGGTTAAAGCCAGCTAGGCGCACGACACAATTCAATGGTTTGGTCCCTGCCGAAAAAACGGGAGAGCCATGTACGCATCGATATCTTGTCAATTATAATGCGCTGGTAAGTGCACGGATGGGCTTTGTTTCTCTGGCTCGTGTTGATCTCGGAACCGTACGCGCTTTATTGCCTATCGACGACCACAGGTAGACGATTTGGAAAAATGTGTAGGTTAGGTTGGTCCGAGAAACTGGCATCGGCGGATTTTATTTTGCTCTCTTTTCAAGGGGTTGCCTATTTTTTTTACGTTACTTTTATCGCTGCGAACGTACTGTCGTTCGAGAACACGCATTATTTTCACTCGAACGATCGTTGTTTCGTAAACCCGCTTCAAAGTATCCCTTATTTATATTTACATACACAGATATAATACCTCCCAATCGTACATGTACTCGTTTATCTGTATGCAGTCATAAATTTATGATTATCTCGAACTTTTACAAGTCGTGCGACTCAAAATTTGTACAAGCAACAGTTTCATCGGATTCATGAAATACTTTATTCGATAACTGCTCTGCAAATTGAACATACGGCGCGTCGTAGACCAATTTTAGATATTCCTAGAGTATTCTTAAGAATAGTCATCACAAGACGATGCAATGTAATGACGCGTTCCTTTTCATCTGTAAATATTAGTGGAGCAACGGAAGACGCTTGTTGCCGAAAATATTGTGGTGCTGATAAGGCATGTTAAAATAAGGGAAGAGAGCGAAGGAAATGAGCCACAATATTGCAGGCATGCCACCCTTTGCGAGGATGCCTTTGGGGGGTATGGGTATGGGTGTGAATATGGGACCTAGTGCCCCGCATCCTGAATCTTCTGCTCACCCTCATCCACCGCCACCACCACCCGCCGGTGCCAATCCCAAGAAGAAAAGACGTACGAATGCGAACGTCGCTCAGCCACCTCCGCAACAACCTCCATCTGTGCAGGCAAGTTGGGTTCTAAAGCTGGCTTCGTTAAATTGTCGTCTAACGTTTTATTTCGTTTAACGACAAACATATATATTTTCAGGATTTATTACCTCCCCCGTTGACAGGGTACGGAGACACGATAGTGGCGAGTAACCCTTTTGACGATACGCCACCGCAGACCACGCAAACTCCAATGATGCATGGTGGACCGCCCCACATGCACCCACACCACCCGCATCACATTGGTGGGCCACCCATGAGAGGCATGAGTCCGTTAACTTCGATAGGCGGAATGAGCCCTATGATGCCTCATAACATGGGCAGCATGAGCCCGATGGGAAACTCACCCATGACGAATCATATGAATCATATGGGAGCCATGTCTCCCATGAATCACGCGCCAATAGGTGGTATGAGCCCCATGAACAATATGGGTCCCAACATGCCACCTGGTCCAATGAATACCATGAACAATCACATGAATATGAGTCACATGGGTAATTCTCAACTCAGCGGTCCACCCATGGGTAGTCCGATGAACAATATGAACAGTGGACCGATGGGTAGTCCAATGAATAACATGGGGCACAGTATGGGTAGTCCTATGGGCGGTCCATTGGGATCTCCTATGAACACTATGGGAGGGTCCAATCACATGCCAAATGGACCGATGAACATGAATAATATCAATAGCCATATACCACCGAACAGCCCATTGAATGGGCCGTCTATGAACAACGTAAACAGTCCATTGGGACACAACGGATCTCAACCCCATCCGAATCACATGGCCAATAATCTTAACAATTTAGGAAGGCCAATGAACGGACCTATGACCACCATGAGCTCCATGGTGACCAACAATATGAATATGAGCGGTCCGAATCAAATAAACAGCATGAACATGGGTGGACCTCCAATGAACAATATGTCCAATATGAGTATCAGTCATCACAATCAAATGAGTCACATGGGAGGCCCGATGGGCACTATGTCCAGTAATATGGGTGGTGGTCCACCGATAGGCCATCCCATTAACATGGGTGGTTCTATGCCACCCCATGGTTTTCAAGGCCCACCAGGTATGGGACCAAAACCAATGCCAGTATCTGCAGGAAAGGTAATTTGAACATTGCTCGAACAATTCGCGGATCAAAACAATAATGTATTTGATGCTGTTGCAGATATACCCTCCACACCAACCAATGGTATTTAACCCACAAAACCCCAATGCTCCGCCCATTTATCCTTGCGGAGTGTGTCACAAAGAAGTGCATGACAACGATCAAGCAATTCTTTGCGAGTCTGGTTGCAATTTCTGGTTTCACAGGTACGCTGCAAGTATGTCTATTGTATATAACGTCCAAATCAACAATTAGTCGGTTACTATTTACTATACACACACGTATTCGATTAATTCGTTCCAGGGGATGCACAGGATTGTCGGAAACCGCCTATCAATTACTAACAGCAGAAGTTTACGCGGAATGGGTGTGTGATAAGTGTTTGCAGTCGAAAAATATACCTTTGGTTAAATTTAAACCATAACACTTCTTGACACGTCGTATATGCGACGCACGAGTGACTCTTTGTTAGCGTTTACACCTTGTAACACGCACATATGCGCGTGCGATTGCACACACGTATACACATGCGATATACACTAGTGCACGAGCGAAATCGTGCATATAATATAAACATGCGCTGTTTGTTAATATCTTAGCTTTAACTTGTTGAAATATTAGGGTATCATTGCGAGTGGTATCGATGATTCAGAGGACAGCAGAGGAGCAACATATCTTCGAAAGTTAAATGAAATTTTGAGTCTGTTCATGACAAGTGGATTCGTCCGTTTAACAAAAAGTTTATTTATAACACGAATTCGAGAGGATTTTCTAGACGGTTGATTTGTTTTCTGTTACCGTTAAAACCTAAAGCATATTAAAAACAAAAGTCCAGGAGGCATGCACATTTTCTAAAGGAAGCTGTAAAAAAAAGTGAGAGAGACAAAGAGAAATGTTTAAAAAAGTATAAAAACGTTGAAAGGACTTCGTTCGATTTCATCGATTAATTCGAAATTGAAAGGATAATCGTGTACATATTATGACGTAAAGAAATATACACGCGATTGGTGTCGAAAGGACACTGGATATGCACGCATCACTGGCAGATGAAAAAAAAACGAATGTTTTGCTCCTTACGTTGAAATTCGGATGAACGTTCCTGGTAAATTGCAAGTCAACAACGTGTATTACTTAACGAATATGGCTGTTTGTCATCATGCTCGTCGCGTCGTTCAAGAAAATCCAAAAACACCAAGTGATACTTTCGAAAATGAAAACAAACAAAAAGGGAGAAACGATGAATGCGCATTGAACTGTTCAAGGACAGAGTTGCGTGAATATCACAGAGACAATTGTAAAATCGTTCACGTAATTTGATATTTTATTGTAAATGTTCGTATCTACCATGGAGTATTTGAGACGTCGGAAAAAATTCTGAATCCAGTGTTTTCGCATAATTCAATGATTACCGAAGTATTTTGGGTCTCCCAAAGAAACGCGTTTAAACAAACCGATAGACAAACGCTGTTTTCTTGCCCCCCCCCCCCCTGGCCCAAATAACGTATTAACACATATGAAAATGTTGCAACTCTTGTATTTTTATATTTCAAGTATTTTCGTATAAACCATGGTCAGTTATATACTTTCGAGATATGTTAGTGTTATAGTTTAGAGTATATCCAGACTGTAAATAGAAGTTTTAATACAGTATATGTATAAAAATATTTCTATCTGTTTGCGGAGATCTATCGAAGGCTTGTATCGTTAAGAGGGAAAGGGAGGAAAGTACAGGACGGTGGAGAAAAAGGGACGAGTTTCTGTTTCACCGAAGATCGTATATCCTTTCTTGCCATGGTTTATGCTGTTAATTCATTCAACGCGCATCAATTACGCGTTTTTAACCTTTTCTACGTGGGTTCTCCGTATGTTCTAGAAAGAGACAACAGCAAGAATTCGTTCGATCGATTACCACACTGTCCAATATCTATTTTACGTTCCGGTAATGGAGCATTTTATACGAATATGAAAATCGTTACCGCAATCGAACGTCAATTCCCAAAGCTGAAAATCTACAAGAATCGCTTGTCGCGATTGTATGAGCGCAAAAAAACGTGAAAACTTATTGTACAGCGTTGTTTGCAGTACCGTTATCCTAATTAACAGTCTCACGAATACAAGCTCCAAAGAGCACGGAGACCATTGTTTTCCCGAAACCCGACGGTAACGAATTCGTGCGAATACGAACCAAGCTCAAGATACTACGTCAATGTATCGAACGGAGTGCCGTTTTTAGTTACAGTAACAAAATTTGTATGCACACACATGATATAGACACTCGCGCGCGCGCACACACACACACACACACACACACATTCACACACTCGCTCGTACATAAATACGTTACATCGCGTACACGCCTCTTATCATAAATGGACTGCGAACCTTTGCGCGGTCGTAACCGTTTCTATTAAGCATAATAACAATTTAAACCCTCGAGTGGACTATCCGGGGACTTGCATAATTTATTTAACACGCGTCGATGCAACTACCTCTGGATTTCGGGCGACTTTTCTCGTCTCGCCGAGTTTCTTCTGCTCCAAAGTAAAATTGATTTAGTCCGTTCTTCGGGTCCGCTTGAGGATATCAACAAAGTCGACGGAAAAAGGTATTCCGATTCAATCCCTTTTGACTTTGATCGATCGACCGTTGGATTCGCAGCGAAGATCCGCAGTCCATTAATTAAGTTTCATCCGAACCGTCTTATTCGTTGAATGGCTCGGCGTCATTAACGAAATAACCGAACATAATCGACGCGAACGATCGACGGTGCAGAGTGTAGAAAATCGAGGGGAAAGAGGGGAGGGGAACAGAAAATTTAATTCCGTCGGCAGCTAACGCGAAAATTAAACGAGTCCCACGGATTGTATAGTTTCCTTTTTTCGTTTTTTTATATATATATATACATATATACATATGTATGAAATATAGCCAATTTTATCATTTTACGTATTTCACGCCTGTATTAAACGGAGAACTAATTTCGAAAGGTATTTGACTCGTTCGGAACAACCGGAAGCCGCGTTCTGTTCGCCGCTCACCGCAGACGCTCCCGTTGTTCCGGCCGATCTTTTGCTCGGCGTTTCTCTCTGTGTAATCCACGCTTTTAAGCTTGTTTTACTGTAATCCTTTTTAACGAATATTACACGCGCGTAACATAAACACAGGATCCTATAACTACATAATGCTCATACTAGTATTACAACGAATAGAGAGAGAAAGAGAGAGAGTACCATTCTCGCGTATCTTTCTTCTATACAGGGCGTCCCGATCGAACGGTGCCACCCGAGCATCCCTTTGTTTGCCGTTATTTGACAAAACTTACACGGTTCCACGAGACGCGTGCAACGGTGCAAAGAGTTTTTTGTCGCGGTCGTTTTCTTCATGGGATTCCGAAATCATCGATACGTTTTCACATGATACCTTGAATTTTGTCATTGATAGCTTTTCAGGATATAACGCTTCGTTACAACTGCATAAGCATATCAAAAAAATACAAGGTTCCGTTCAGATACGTATCGGCCAGCTTCAAATCCCGTTGGTAAACGACCTCGGGGGAACAGGCTTTGAGCCGAGAAAAAGTTTTGTCGCGCAACGGTAAATTAGTCGGATATTTAGGTGATCCCGTTTTAACCGGGACACCCTGCGCATCTTGTCGTGTCGCGCGGCAGGTGGGGGATGAGGTCACGCCGGAAATCATTAACGTTACTTTCTTTTTCTCTGTCGCGGACGATTCTGTACACAAGAATGCAAGGGATTAAGCTCGAAATAGTTTCTTCCGGAAGAAACGTGTTGCTCGGGGCGCGAGGATCGAAGAGAGACGGTCTTCTCCTCTCCGGTGGTTCCTGAAAACTCGGGATCATTTCGGGTCCTTCGAATCCTGACGAAATTCGATTCGCGCGAACGTATCTGTTCGCGACGAAAGTTACTTTCTAAAAACGAAGCATCAGTCAGAGGACTCGGGGCTCGAAGACCGTTGCAACGTCGGTCTCGATTCTTCGAACAGGGACGAAGAACCGAGATATATTACATGTCCAACCATCGTCGATTTCGGTTACGGTTCCTATTTCATTCTCTTATTTCGATTCCAAAATCGAGCAAAGTCGGACGCGCGATTGACTCGATCAGCCATCTTTATGTAACGGTTTCGAACGCTTCTTTCCGGAAGCGTTTCGAGCCCTTCGCAGAATCACCGGCGAGAAGGCCCTCGGCCATTCCCCGTGCTCTGTACACGCAAAGCCTTTTGCATCCTTGAAGAAACTCGACACGGTGCTGACGAAACGACACGAAACCCCCGTACAGCGATAACGCGACCTGTAAATACCCCCTTTATCGCGCCCACGAATCATTAATGCGTGCATGTATGCCTGTTTGTGCCTGTTTATGCACGCGTATACGTGTACGTGTACGTATGCATGCAAGTGCGAGTGAGTGTGTGTCGGAGTTGTTTCTCGTTTTTTTTTTTACTGTATACGTGTGATTACAACAATATCGGAAAAGAGGTCGACGAATCGGAAAGACAGCGTTCAATTGCACCGCGTGGTTTTTCCGCCTCGAACCCGAAAGCGATCGAGAAGACTCCATCAGCGCCTCTTCCTCTCTGGATGATCATTTTCGCCGAGTCCAACCGTAGTTTCGATTGCGAACGATGCTCGACTTACCGACAATTGCTGATTTACGATGGCAAATCTTCGAGAGATATGAAATTCGCGGTAAATCCAGCACCAGTCGCGAATCGAGGCTCCGGGGAATCTCGAGGGATTTAGTTTGCGTCGCTTCGTCGTTATTATCATTGTCACGGCTCTATTATTATTTTCAGCGACATCGATGTTCGTTACCGCCAACCAACTTTATATTCGTTGTTAATTCTAATCGCTTCGGATGATTGCACGAGCGCGCGATCGCGACGCCATTACGTTTAGATCTTACGTCGATCTTCGTCTCCCGGAACCCAGGAGAGACGCCGATCCATCCGAATCAAAACTGTAACCGGAGGAAACAGAAACGGAACGTTTTCGAGTCACCCGTCACGCGATATCCGAAGAGAACACACGAACGCGCGAACACGTTGTCATCGCTTAGAGCAAACGAAAAAGTGAAAAAAGAAATAAGAGAAGAAAACGGCTATACGGAATAATTTCTTCATTATTTTTTATCGTGTGAATACTGAATATATACATATATATATACACACACACGCATGTATATGTATATGTCAGCAATAAAACAAAATTGTTATACGAATTACAGATCGGCGTGCGTATCTCGCTATTCCGGCACGCGTTCCAGGCAAGCGTGCGGAATCGTTCTCGTTTTCCTGCGGCGTGTACATGTTCACTCATTGTACATATTTATATGGCACTTGAAATAACAAATCCATACCATGTTGGTTTTTACATCGTCTCTTCTATGACGTCCTGTGAAACATCCCCCCCCCCCCCCCCCCGGGAATATAATAGAATCTTCGACGTAAACAACATCGATCGTGGGTACTATACATGTACAATAGTTCAGAGAAAGAGAGGATTTCGCGGGAGACACGACACTCTTCTTCTCCGTTTACTTACTTTCGCATAAAAAGAACTCGAACGATTTACGAAAAATATTTTATTGTCCGAAGTTTAGCGCGTCGAAGAGATGGTAGATTCGCTATGAAACGCGTGCTGTTTCCTCGCTAATGATCGCGAAGGAAAACCAAACCAAATCGTCAAACGTTCGTCGAATTTAAAGATGTCCGTTTCTCGAGCGTGTGCAGGCGCAACACGTTCGAGAGAGTGCGAGCCACGTGGGCCTTGGTGATTCGACCGTTCCGGCCGTTCGAATTCGACTCGTCCACCCAGAATGCCCGCGGTATGTCCGGTCGAACGTGGACCGGCGCCTCGCTACAAGTCACTTTGAAATCTGTAACGTGTCGATATAAGTCTCCGTTTTTATATCTCTCGTTTGCTCCTCCCCCCGAACCGAGTCGAGTCGGTGACGAATCGAGTCGGCTCGTATCTCACCTCGTACGTTCTTTGAAAAAGAAAAGAAAAGCCGAGCAAGCGGTCTCAACACCTTTTGTCCGCGATTGCTTTTCCTGCGTTCATAAACGAAATGTCATCTGCCGGTACTTTACCCTGCAGGAATAAAAGAAAGGACGGACGTTTAATTTCTGTCGAAAGCAACCCGCGTGGAATCTCTATCGGTGGAACAGACGCGCGACTGACATCGTCGTGTCCCGTAGGAAAACTATGGGTTTCCAATTCCACGTCGAGAAGCATTATCGTTGGCCATGGTTTTCACGGGTCGCCGTATCTATTCCACCGAACAGATCTGTTCTCTCACACTACTTGCTTTCAAAGAGTACTGCAACGGATAATCGGCCTCCATGGCGGTTTGCCGACGATGCAGGTGACATCTGTGTCTGCAGTGGATCGCGCTCTTGGACCCGCTCTCGACGCAACCGAGTCTACCGTACAGCCCGTACTTCTTCTCGTCGACGGCTCGCAGTGTGCCGTTCCTCTTCATCGCCATGTAGATCTGCTCCAGCACGCCATAGCTCTTGATCAAGAAGTCTCGCTGAGCCAACGACGTCACGCGCTCCCGCTCCTCGGATTCGCAGATAATCTCCGGCTCGAACGAGTACAGGGGGTTCGCTGCTGGAATCGTGTTCGCGGTTTGTTTCTTCGCCTGGAATTGGACAAACAGACTGGATTCCGACTCTGGTTACCGAGCACACGGAGAATGACTCCAACTGTCCCGACTTTCATTTTCGCGAGCTTTCGTTCAAAGATATCGATGTAATCGAAATTACGCACCGCCTAACGTACCGCTAGTATAAATCGTTCGAACACGTTAATATAGCATAGTCAGCTGCAGGCTGACAATTATCGTACGTAGAAGGTACGTAACTTTTGGGACAGTTGGGATCATTCGACAGCTCCCTTATCGTCGCAAAGGTCAAAGGGAGATTCGAGTGAACCGCCGAAGGAAAGCGGTGGTCGATAAACTGACGTTGGGTGGAATCGGCTGCTTTTTGACCGCAACCGCGGATTTGCTCCTCCCGGGGTTGCTGGAGGTGGTCGAAGAGGTCGATGTCGACTTGCGACCGTAGGCCACCTGCGGGCTCTCCGGGTGCAGCTTGGAATCGCTCCATTTACCGATCACCTTTTTGTTCTCCTGCTCCTTAGCTTCCTTGAGCTTCGCCTGTAAGCCAAACAATCTTGGTTATATCTTTTGTGTATGTATAATATAGGATATTTCGCATGATCGACCTCGTTCTCCTCCTTCTGGATCCTCGAGGCTTCCTCTCTTGCTCGCGACGCCACCGTATCCTGGAACACGGAGATGCTGTTCTGCTTGAAAAACGGCTCGTACTTCTGGAGACCCGAGCACGGATAGATTCGACGAAAATTCCCCATGTGCTCGTCCTCCCATTGAAACTGTCGCTCAAGGTAATCCTCCTCCGGTTTATCGAGCTTCGCCGACGAAGCCACCATCGTCGAATCGTTGATACTTCGCCGAGAAGCGAACGTCGCTGAATTAGCCTTTTGCCCGAGATCTCTTGAACTCTCGCGACACCGCTTTTACCTGCTCTCCTTGCAGGTTATTCCCTGGAGCAATCGGTCCCTGACGCGCCGCCTGTCCTCCTCGATGATCTTCTTCTTGTCGCATTGCTGCAAGTTCAGCATAGCAAACGTGTCCATCAGCAGGCCCTCCTTTATATCCTTGTCAATCTGCGCGTCCGTGTGGAAGCTCGGCGAGTGGTTCACCTGAAGCGTTTCCATAGAGACCGTCTCCTATTAAAACACGCTGCTCGAAACGAACAATTTCAAATCTGAAATTGCCTGCGAGGGGTTAATCTCATCTCGGTCGTAAACGTATCGAATCCGCCGGGGTTCGATCGTCAATTCGGAACGGATATCGTTACCTCCAAAAGGTACGGCTTCAATTTCCAATCGAGCAGCACGTCGAAGCCGAGCAGCTCGAAGCACGCGTACGTTTTGTCGTGCGTCGGGAAGCACGTGTGATAGCTGTGCTTCAAGATCGGATACGCCGCTAGGATCGTTTTGATAATGATTTCGTCGATTTTACGCCACAGTTCGTCCACGTCGATCTCCTTCAGTTTCAGCCACTTGTTCAAAGTGGATATCTTCCTGCGTTCGAACGGCTCTCGTATCGTCGCGTTGATGCGATTTAAGTGAATAGTAATGTATATGAAAAATCAAAAAAAAAATAATAACAATTACCCACCGACCTTTTACTGCCAACTTCGTCGTCGATAACGTACATTCGACTGTGCTTGTTCACGGCGTAGTTTGTCAAGTGCATGAACACGTTCGACGTGTTGTGTCCGGTCGGCTCCTTGTATCTGCTCGTGGCAAACCTGACGACGAAAAAAATAAACGAAACGAAGGACAATAAAAGAGAAAGAGAAAACGGCACGCGTTCGAACGGAAATGCGCAACGTGGGTCTACCTCGTTAGGCCGTCATTGTACACGTATACTCTGAGTGGGTCGCAGGATGTGATCAGGGCGTAGATTCGAAGATCGAACTTGTAGCCGTCGATCAGAAAAGGCTGAGGAAACAGAACGAAAACCGGTGATCGTTCGCGTTCGAGTTTGGATAACACTTTACCGACCGGTAGCCTATTAGTTTATTAGTTTGTTACTCTATTAAATCTGCTGACAGAATGTGGTTACCTTGTTTTTGTATGTAGCGTTTATACACCTTCAGCGTTTGACCTGCGTAGTATAATCTGACCTTTAAGGGCCCAGGATAGTCATGTGACTTTTTAATTAATAATTTCCATTCGCAGCCTCCAGACTTAAGATCCGTCTTGGTTTTGATCCGACGGGTCTTAAGTCTGTGACTAAACTTGCCACATTTTTCGCTCTGTATTGTCGATATTATGAATTCTGACGGCAGAAACGTGCTTCAAGTTTTCGGCTTAATTTCGCAGAAAATCAAGACGAAATATAGCTCAATTTGTAGCTGGAGATATTTTCTAGCGCGCTGCTCATGATTTCATCCAGAGAACTGATCCAATGGCATAAAAATGCTTGGATTTCACGACACGCACATCGTCAATTTTTGGGGTACTCCTAATGCTTATATTACCGAATATCTGCATAATCTCGCCAGCACATGACCAGCGCACGCTAGATTAAATCTTTCTCTTTCGAATGAGCCCTTTCTCAGGGAAAAATATTCTCATATAAGAACGAAAAGTTCAGGTACGTAAAACCATTTTTCGCCTATTTTTGTCGGTATTGTGGTCACTCTACCTTATCGCGAATCTACGAAGTCTTCACTAGATTCACGGGACCCGTTTAAATTTAAAAGTGTGCAAGGATGCACTTGCGAAGAATTGTTCAATAGGCTCGTTTTTTGAGCACTTATTACAAAAAAATTGCTGAAAATCTGAATAACTACAATTTTGTTATTTCTACAACGTAAAATAGTCACTTTTAGTGCTCCGTAAACCTATTGTTAAATAGAACGGTTTCTTTAAAATCCGACCGACCTTCCTCTTTCGAACGCGCCCTTCATCAGCGACGAAATATTCTTATATAAGGACGAAAACTTGAGGCACGTAAAATTATTTTTTGACGGTAATGTAGTCACTCTACGTTATCGCGAATCTACGAAGACCGGGCCAAGGAAGTATTTGTGGTCGAATGACCGGTAAGAAGTGTGTAGGATATTTAACCGGCACCGGTCGGTAAAGTGATAAGAACGAGGAACTGTCGAGCTTTGGAAAGGCTTGCATACCCTGGCCACGTACACCTGGCAGATCATGCGTTCGGCGGGCTTGACGTCCTTCAAATTCCTCGTTAGATAGATACCGCGGCCCTGACAACCGGTGTCGGGCTTCACGATGAAGGTTTTCGAGCGCCTTAGCTTCGCGTACGCCATCGCCTCTCCGTGACTGAAAAACGGGGAAACGAGGATAAGATGTTCCCCAAACGGATTGCGTTCCGCTTACTCGGCGGGGAAGCACCAAGTCTTCGGGAAGAAGTTGTAATCCCTCGGATACAGCTTGAGCATGCGGTTCAGATTCCGCGCGAGCAGATCCTTCCTGCAGATCTCGGTCATTCCGGGGAAATGGTTCACCTTCTGATACCTCTTCATGTCTTTGGCCCTCTCAACGCTCACGCTCAGGTCCGTCCAGTAGAGGTTCCAACTGCTGTCCTCGGTGACCTCTTTCATCCCGAAGCGCGCCGCCACGCGCCTCACCACTTCGTACTTGCAGTTGCTCGTGCATATCGTCAGATACCTTTGAAACGAACACCCGCCACGGCAATCGAGAATCCTACTTATCGCTAGAACAACGACAACAACGACAGCTTGCACGTAATACCTGCGTTTCTTCTTCTTCTTGGACTTGCTCGATTCGTCCTTGTCCTTGCGAGAGTCCGCGTCGGTGTCCGCGAACGAAAGATCCGCTGGCAAATCGACCACCCCTCCCCAAATCATTTTACGAGCAAACCACGCGCGAGAAGGTAAAGAGATTCGAGAATCGAATCGAGAAACGGTTACCTCGATCGCGCGGCATCTAGGTTAGAAACGATACCTTTGTCGTCTTTTCTGTCCGACGGTGACGGTGGCGGCAAGTTCCCGATCGGTTCTCGATCGTGCTTAACCGAATCCGAAACGAACGGGACGATACTCGACGAAGCGTCGGAGAGCTTCCTGCACCGATCCCCGTGGGCGGCGGCGTTGCAGAATCGCGCGTCACCGCTCGAATCGGAATCGCTGGTGTTACTTCTCTCAACGGTGAGCTCGTGTTCCCGTTCCCGTTCCCGGTTCGGCATCGAGAAACGTCTGCGGTTGTGTCCAGCGACGTTCATGACCGGCGTATCTCATTATTTTCAACGACACGTCGTCGTCGTCGCGCGACATCGAGTCGTTTAATTCGATCGGACCGGACGCATCGCTACCGCGAACCGTCAATTCGTTCTCGACGAACAACGCGAATCGTCGAACCCGTGCAAGGCCCGATCGCAGCGACGAACCGTTCTTTTCGGTGTTCGGTTTTCGATGGATCGGAATCAGGTTAATTTGCCTCGCGACACGAGATCCGAAAACCGGTTCCTGTCTCTAGCGAAATCGCGGCGAGTCGCGTTTCGCGCGACGCCGCTTCCATCAATTGTTTTCCCATCGCGCGACCAAAAGGGAGCCGCCGAACTGTCGGGAATTCGAGGACAACCGGATGAATGGATGATCGTCGATGCGATCGTTTTCTCAAGGGGACGCGGCGCGACGCGACGGCCGAAACAGAAACGTTCCACGGTTTTCTAGCGACGCGACGCGACCCGATTCGACGCAGCTTCGTCGATATCACTGCGGCATGCCACCGTCCACGCAAAACGCAACCCGAACCTTTGACTCCGTTTCCCTTAATTGCAGTCTTCCCACGTTCTATGTACGAGGTTCGCGCAGTTGCAAAGAACATCACGAACGCTCCGAAACGGCTCGCGCGTTTATCGCGAGGGTGGGATCGCCGACCCAGCGACGCGACAGTAAGAACACGAACATCCAGACACCTGTGTATATCTTTATTGTCCCCTTGAAAGTTACAAATGCGAGTTCCATCCACGATTCGCTCGAAGAATCGCAACGACGTCTATGGCGCAACCCCAACCGAGGGTCACGCCGCTTCCACCGTGCCCGTAATTGTGTATCACCTGAAACAAATTCCGTATTTACATAGATCGAGTCTTACGATTTATCGGACAGGCATAGTTAATTCCATTTTTTCGATACCGTGTATTTCTTGCCGCGAGGAGACTCGAGAACTTCCGACTCGAGGCGGACGCTAGGCCTTCCGGGTCGAAGTCCCACCCACTCTTTTACCACTTTGACTCCCTATAACGAAAGTATTGTATATATAACACGATAAATCGCCTTTAAAGAAGATCAACGGATCATCGATGTTACCTCGAGAGAGGGCAAGATTCGTCTACACCCTTCGTAGATGAACTCCGAGTCCTCCTCCCGTGGCGTGCGATCGTAGTCGTTCTCTTGATGCGTGCCGCCCAGAACCGTAGTGTCGATACTTGAAAAATAAAACAAATAACATTCGATCAGGAGACTCGACGTTATCGCACGTAGATACAGCGTACGGTGTAGCGATTCGTTACTTTGGAATGACGTAGTTCGAGTCGTTGTCGTCGACGAGGTGTCCGTGCATCGCCCAAGACGCGGTCACCTTGAATCGAACGGAACGCAAGAAAATCAGAATAGTCTTCTTTTCGAATATGCAATGTTTACTCTATAAGGTCGTGTGGATCAAAGAATCCTGGCCGATATATGTCCCTGGCTGGACCCGTGTTTTGGACGTAGATCGAGTAACACTGTTTAAATACGCACCCTGGCGACTTGACCTCTGATAGCTGTAACCGTGTCATCGGCGGCGAGCAGCCTAGCGCCGAGACCGCTGCAATTTATTACTAAATCGTATCCGTCATCGTCGATCAGCTCGTGCAACTTTTCGACTTTTCTCTTGCAAAATTCTCCGCCCGCCGCGACAAACTTCTCCATCAACCAGGGCAACAGCCTCGCGGGCTCGGCAGCGTACGTCAGGAACATCCATCCGTCCCTAAAATCATTTCGAATCAGACCACGATCGACAGAAAGATTTTTCGATTAACCCTCGCGTGGACAAGCAAAAACTGTAGGCGGGGGAATCGTGACTAACAAGGAGAGGCCGCGACCTTCGGGTCTCCGATTGTGTTGAAACTTTGCACACTTATACAGGCTGTGTCTTACCTAAATATCTCCTTTATTTTTAATGGCACAACGAATATTTGTGCAATTACAATTTTATCACATTTTTTGATACTCAAGGTCACCTGAAGGTAATGACTTAAGTATATTCGAATGTATTTTTTCAGCCGCTACCAGATGGAATAAAAAAAAATAACGATGACCTTGAAAAAACTATGGAAAAACAACTGGAATTCCTCCTTCGATACCATTTAAATTATGCCATAAATATTTTTTGTGCCATCAAAAATAAAGGAGATAGTTAGGTGGCCTCCTTCAGCTGAGACACCCTGTAGATCTCGTTCTCCTGTTCACGAATATATACCATTGTGGGGGCAGATACTCAATAGTTTTCGAGATATGTATGATTAAAGTTTCATTATTTTTTTCTAGGCTACAAGATTCGGTGTAGAATGCGGTGCCAAGTTCTCAGCCGGACGACCAGTGTTCAAATCCTGCCGACTAACGCATTTTTTTTCAAACTTTATTATTTTTCATCATTGTGTATTTATATACAACGTACTTACTTGTAACTCGACCCATGCTCCTCGTTCAGTCTGTTCAAGTCTTCGGGTGCGAGCTTGTGCGCGCCATAGACCACCTTCGTCCAGCTGGAATCGGCGTAACCTCGAGGATCGCTGGTGACGCGGCAAACCGGTACCAACGAGATCCCCATTTCCGGCGCCTGGCCGGTTCTCCAAAATCCCTCGAACCATCGATGCGTGATACCACCCCATTTTCTGTCGAGGTACCATGTCAATTATCGCATACGTTGCTCGAACATTCAAAACGATTTAAACCGGCAACGACAGACCCCCGTGACCTCCGTCTTGGCAATTACATTGGAAGAAACCACAGTGTTTTCTCGCCAGCGACACATATCGTCCAGGAGACATACCCGAGTCTCTCAAGCTTCGTGGCCCCTCATACCCCGCAGTAGTGGGGATAATTCTGCTACTTTTATCAGCCAAACATTTGCGACATATACCGAGAGAAGACTGTAGTTTGCAAAGTAGTAGACTCACGGTATAGTCTTGTACCGAGGAACACTAATTTCGAAACAATTTAAACAATTCCAATTCTTAATTCTTTTTAATTCTTTTTAATTCTTTTCGATTCTTTCGAATGAACGAGAACTTATCACCGAACAACTATGTTTATGAATACTACCTTATCCACCCACTCTACAGATCAACAAGGAAAACGCGTCGAATTCCAGCAGAATTCGACATTGTAAGCCCGGGTACTCACTGTATTTGGTCGACAGATGTCTCACCGATAAGGTAAGGACTCCAAATCCCGGCGCTTCCGTCGCCAGTGGTATCCGGCGAAAACTCTTCCGCGAAAACGCACACCTCGAACTGCGGGAAAGCATTTTTCACTGCGAACGCGGTCGTTACGCCGATTATTCCAGCGCCGACCACCGCCACTCTCATCTTCGTCGAAACGCGTTACTTTCCAGGTCTATTCTATTGGTACGCGAACGCGCAGCGGCAGCGACTTGTACAGAGACGGAAAAGACCGAGAAAAAAAGAAGATTTCCTCCGAGAGAGCGATAACCTTCTCGCGGGGTCCCGCGAGAGATCGACACGCTCGGCTCCAGAAAACAGTTTTCGCGTGCAGGTTCTCTAGCAATAGCAATCGCCTTCGCCACGCTATAAACGGCCGCTAGGAGAAGCTCGAGTGATAGCCTATCTTTTATCTAACGCTTTTGCCCACCGAAAGGCCTCATCTTTGCATTATCGAGAAATGGTTCGTCGTCTACCTAGCCCTTGCAACCCGCGTGTACGTGTTTACGGATCTAGTGTTGTGTCTGATACACGCACACGACACGCACACTCGAGCATCCTCTAGCGGTCGTTTATAGCGTGGCGATCACTAACAATCGCTAGAGAACCTCGGCGAGCCACGATACTCGACTCAAGACGCAGAAGCGTGCAACCGCTAAATTGCAATTTGTATCTTTCCGACTCGGCCCTTGAAGAATTCGGTGGTCTCGTCGGCGATCGAAGCTCCGAATAAACTCACGATTTCACATATTTCTAGCATAATGCCTTCGTATCTATCGGCAGTATTATACTAGAATATGGGAATCGCGAAAGTCAGCGAGGAAAGAGAATCCGACGCATCCACCTCATCCACTGCACCCGATACACCTCCAACTCCTCGGATCCAACGGTGCTCGCCCCGCACCGCGCTGACGGTAAACGAAGCATAATACCTTAAATCTCGTGTCTCAAAGGTCTTATACTCTGCTTACCGAAGGCGCGACGCGCGATTCCGAATCCACGTGACTGCGAGATCCTCCGGAACTGCCGAAGAACAGATTCCGCGAGATACAAAAAAAAAACATGATTTCAGAAATCTAATAAACACATATCCCTGCGTAATCGCCGCTAAATAATGCTAAATGTTTCGATGTTCGGTAATTTGCTCCCCACGATTCGAATCGTCACCCGGCAAGCGTAATGTTGCCCTTCCGAATGAATTTGGTCATCGAAGTCACGATAGTCCTTGACACTGGACCATACTTGCGACTCGAAAAGCATGTACATAAATACTACAGTAGACTACAACGATTCCTTAAAAATTTCTGTTTCACCGATTCATGGAACAAAAATGATGTCACTGTCAAAACCATGGTGTAACTGTAACTTATACTACTGTACAGTTGACGGCACATCTCTCCTTCGAAACTCGATAAAACAACTAAAATAATCATACATTAATGTTTAAAGTGTCGTTGTAAAGAGGAACCTTCAATCTTCGAATCTGGGGTGGTTTAAAAAAAATCGTAGAATAAAATAAACGAGGGATTATGAAACTAGCAACTTCTACCTTGAAAATGAGTCGAAACTTATCGTCGCACGGTCATTTTTTACAAAAATTATCACGGTTGAAATGTAAGCTATTTTTTGCGAACCGGGTATTTAGTACAGTCAAACCTGTTTTTTTTGCGGTCCTTTTCCATGCGATTTGTTTTGTGCGATTTTCTTTTATGCGGTATGCGAATGCCAACGGTGTTGGCATTATAACACCCTAGTAATGTTCTCGTTTCAAGAAGATGAGCGTTTTGAACTACGACGAGTAGTATTGAATTATATGCATTTTGAAAATTTCTCCATGTTTAAAATGAGAAATTTCTTTTATGATAAGTTTCTTTTATGCGGTCCCTATTTACCGCACAAAAACAGGTTTGACTATATTGAAATACTTCTTGGATCCACTGTATATGTAAGTTTTAAGTGAAATATGTATTTGTATACGCAAAATCTATAATATAGTAAAATATGATAAGACAATCAACAATACATTTATATATTATTATATCATATAATTATATCATGTCGAAGCCCATTATTGCTGTAGAAAAGTAAGAATCGACAACGATCGCGTCGACCGGTTATAACGGAGGTCGGTCAGGGCGAGACCAGATAAGAGGGAGTCCACTGTATGTTTAAAAAGATTGTTCCATGCACAGAAAACCCGAATTTGAACCAATTAAACGTACCTAGGTACGAGATTTCCACTACCGAACCAAAATTGGAGCCGCGGTGTCTGTGTTTTTTGCACTGGCAATCTGTGCTTCGTAGGAATTCTGCAACGCGGTGTCCTCGTGATTGCGCGACACATGCAAAATTCTTGAAATAATAAATGGTTTAATTGATCTCTCGCGCGGATTCCGATGACACTTCGCGCGAACCGACGGCGAGCAACGAACGGCGAGCGACTCGTCGAAGAAGGGAGGTTTTCGATGCGGTCGTTTGAGCGCGCGATCCACAGACTGATGATGAGTCCTGAGCCCTGAGCCAAGCTCCCGCGTCGTATGTCGTATGTCTCGCTCCCAGAACGCGTTTCACCGAAATGGCTGATGACAGTTCACGATACCGAGTGTTTGTTTACAACGCACACGAGTGCCTTAGACATAATACAGCATACAGCCCGGAAGTGATGCGATAAAGGGTATAAATGAGGGCCGCGGAGCTCGCCGTTTCTTCCGAGGAGCACTCAGACTCGGAACGCTCAAGATCGATTCTTTTTTTTTATCGCTTATTCTCATAGGTAGATCAAAAGCCAATGAAGCCTGAAAAATTTCCAAAATAGTCTATTCGTAATCATTTCATTTTAATGGAGGTTTGACGGGAAAATCATAATCCGAAAAGCTTCAACATGTCTTCAATATGGCTTCATCGTGTTTCTATATCCTAAGAGACGATTTATGCTGATCATTTTTTTCAAATTAACCATCCTATCCGTAAATACCAATAGCATTATTATTATTATAACGAACTGCAAGATAATAATAGCGTTATCGCAATCACCGGATCTCCTTCTGAGATCACCGTCAGGGTGGCCGGCGATTATTCAGAAGCGTGATCGTGTTCCACAGGTTCAGATAGCAGATACCAAGATGTCTTCGGTGTCAATTATTCGAGAATATTATCGAAACGATACGTTGGTGTTATATCAGGCATTGGTTTCATGAAAAATGCATTTGAAAATTAATCGGGTACGACACCGTAATAGATTTTGTCTGGAAACTTTTTGTTCTATATTATACGGTTTACGTATTTAAAGAGAACAGTTAGCCAGCAAAAAAGCTCATAATTCATACCCAGAGGCGCTCTAACGATCTCCAGAATCTCATAATTAGATTGCGAATTTTATGCATTTATGACAAAAATGGTTAGGCGTATTTTAAAACAGTAAGGACATTAGAAAAATTTTAAAATGCTGTTACATTATTTTCAACCTATTAAACATATTAAGAAAATTAATTTCTATTTCACTCCAGTCTGTTGCAATTCGGGTAGAAAATTTTTATTTTGCATAGAGATCCACAGACTACTGATAATATTCTGTATTTCCTCCAAATTTGATAATGGATAAATAAAGGGAGGAAAAGATTGGGACAAGCAAAAGGACAGAAAGTGTATCGATCAATCGAGATTAATGCACGATAACTTATCAAATGTATCGGCTTATCTGACGTAGAAACATCGACGAGATTCAATATAATAGGTTTTTATTTCATACGAAATACTCATCTCAAATACTATTCATTTACACGTTTCATTGGGAAATTGAAAAGAACATAGGTACTTCATAATTTTTAAGCGGTACAATTCGATCTTTCCGTAATAAATTAGTATACGCTATCGCTCATAAATTTATCGCTCTAAATTAGTATTACGCTATCGCTCATAAGTTTTTCCGACACTTACGTTAATACGCGTGCGGTAAATACACGTGTCATGAAAACGTCATGTATATTATCAAACCGGAGTATCGCTTTCCAATTGCTTCAGACTATTTTTCAATCTTATAATCTTTCGATCGATCGAATGCTCGATGACTTACGAGTGGTAGACTGCATAGAAGTATATATACAATAGTACGAAATAGTCTATAAGTTATAAAATATAAAAATATTGAGTTGGTGGGAAAATAATCGGATTCGGATTTCCGATCATGCTAGGTAAACGGTGTCAAATGGCTTACACTTTGCTATTTACAATCAATTTATTTCATCATGGTAGCGCTCTACATTTACAAAACACTGGACCCTTGTCTGAACTTCGAAGTTGGTATAAATTGAGCAGCATAAGTCTGAATAAATTTAAAAAACGTGTACATGCAGCTACTTGTGCAAAAATCTAATTATTCTACCACCTCTCTCGGAAGTTACATAACAGTATTTATATATATATATATAAATGTAATAAAATATATATATAAATATTTAAAAAATCATAGACATTCCATAATGAACTAAATAAGACTATAACACAATTGTACGTGGATGTACCTGCGAATTTACAAAACCAAGATTATTGTCCCACTGACCCAACATAATATGCAAGAGGTCTGTGTTTTATGTGTAAATTTGTCAGAAAATAATATAATACTTCGTATTGCCATCCATATAGCAAGAATATAGAAACCTGGAATAGAAGATTATTCGGAAAAATGTACGTCCATATCCGTTAATATCAAAATTAGAGGATCATAGGCAATTTTTATAACGCACAGTACCTTATCGAGTGGAACGTATCGTAGTATATATTCTTATAATGTTACCGACAAATATAGTTTCAAACTATACCAAAGAAAGTAACTACGATTGCATCTGCGACAAATTTTGATCGGAACGAATGCTAATCTGAAAATTGCAAGGGTTGCCCAAGCATGGAATATTTCTAGGAGTAGCACTAACAGATATACTTTCTTCTGAATTGAAATTGCACATAAGCTACTTTCGAAATTGGTATGAGAACACTGTTTCCCATACATAAACTGTTTATCACAGATGGAATCAAAATGATCGATTATTAAAATCGCAATAAAATTTCAAGAAAGAAAAATCTCGTAAAAATTACAATACGTTCAATGTGAGTATAATTTCTACTTTCAAAGAAGCGATGATTCTTGCGCGTCGAACGTAAACTGGTTGCGACATCGTAAATTACAACAATTTTCATTGCGATTTTTACCTATTTTAATAAAGAGTATAAGCTGTTTAAGTAACATCTAACTGATTCAAATCAATTATTCGATAAACTTATTATATAAATTTAAATTATATTAAGTAATTTGTGTGATGTGTTTTTCCCGCAATAATTACATAATTAAATTCTATAATCTTGTTATCTCATCAGCTCTCGAAATCTATCCAACTCGTAGATACTTTCCGATAGTCTGTAAAACAAAATATTGTTGATTTAAAGGTCGTGAACAATCGAATTGAGTATAAGTAACAAGGTTTTGCCAAACAATGCTCACCTTCCAAAACCATTTATAAGAGCAACGATCTCGCTTCTTTCTAAATAGAACTGTCTTCTGCTAAAGTTATGCAATGTTGGCTCCCATCTATCGAACTTTCCTGAGAATAAAATTTTCAATGCTGTACCTAATCCTTGAATTTGAAGTTTTCCCCAAAGTTTACACTTGTCGCATCCAACGCAATCCATAATGCGAGAAATATTTCGGAAATGTTGCCTAAATTGTTCTTTCAACAGTTGAGCCTCTGCACCACCGGCAAACATGACGCTCTCGTTAAAATGCTCTGGAAATGACCTAAACGATACATGTCGATTAAATAAGTACACGGAGTTCCGTATTAACACGATAATTAATGAAATGTAACATACTTGACCACGCCTAAAATATCATTTATCGCCGCACGTGTATCTTTATCTTGTACTTTGCTGCCAGTATAGTACTCTTCCCGTTCCAAGTATGGTGCAGCTTTGGCCAGAGCTCTTAACTCCAGTAAGTAGATGAAGTATAAATTTTTCAACCAATTTGGACCTTCGCCTCCAGTTGTGTCTGGCGAAAATCTTCTTTGAAATTCTTCTAATTTGTGGCCCCACTGACCACCGCGTATCATCATTGGATTATCTTTCGACGACAATAAATATTTTGCGCACAAATGAATGTTGATGCTAGCATGAAGACCCGATATAACACGATAAAATACCCTTTTCTCCAAGCACATTCCTGAAACAAAAAAGTATGCATACATGTGTTAAAATAAACTGACTTTTCCCTTTAGAATACAGAAAGATCGAGTGAACTTGCCATTTATTTCTGAAGATTGAATATAAAAACCAGGTGAATTTTCTGGTCTGAAATTAAACGTACAATAATGAAATTCGATTATTACCTTTGCGATTTTCTTTTTCTTTCTTCTAAGAATAGAATGAACATACCTGAAGCAATTTTCCATATAAATACTATGCCATATTCTGTGTGCACTAGGTCCTTTATAGCCTGTATATCTCTCAGGATTAAGCAGAAGATTCACATATTCCCCAGGACTAGACTCCTGCACGCAAAAGTCATCCTGAGCATCGTCATATTGCTTCCACAACTCGAAATCCTTGTAATTTTCTGAACTAGAGAAAAATTATTGTTTCGTAGTACAGACATAATATCTATCTAAAGTTTATGAAAACTTTCATTACCTAATGGTTGTATTTAAATAACCGAGCTCTTTGTTATGATCTTTAGCACTGCGCACGCAATCATCGAATTGAGCACTGGCTTTGTACTTATCTACAGGACTTTCATTGAAGTGCATGTGCCTAAAGGCATCACCTTTTAGTCCATCTGGAATGTCTTCCTATAAACCAAGAAACGCTTAACGTTATGTTTGTCAATTTTCTCAACTTAATTCCTGAAACACTCACTTCTTGACAGGGTTGCACGCTGCAATGTCGCATAATGCATTTGCTATCGTCTGCCCAAAAGGGACACATCTGTTTCAGATTGATTTTGTAGAAACGAAAATAATCTCTGACTAGAAGACTCTGAAGTCTCGGATAAATTTTCTTATTATTAAAATAATCCACCGTGTCCACATTGCAACTACAGTCGTCTATAGAACCTTTCAACTAAAAATTGACAACAAGTGTTATTAGATATAATAAAATACATATATACATATATATACAAAAAAAAACAGATTTATTTAAATTTAGTTGAATCATCCAACTCTGAATGTATTAAAATTAGATATCCATCGGAAGAATGCTATTTGTATTATAGCAATCTGTTTCACATCTCCCATCTGTTTCATGGGTTATGTTTGTATCTTTCTCACTGGAAAATTTGAACAACGAAAAAACAAGGAAAATAGTAATACCTTGCAGAAACACTGGTCGTTCTTTTCATTGTTCAATCCGAAATAACTGGCGTGTAAAACGGAAGGTAAAAACACGGTGCAGAGAATCAGAACGGTGAACATGTTTCCACTGGGTCCGCTTGTCATAATTCTGTTCACTGGTATGTCTTTTGGTCACGCTTCAAACCGATAATAAAGTTATTATCGCGGGTTACCGCGGCGATCTAACACACTTCCCACCTTTGATGATAAAAACCAGACTAGGTACGTGCCATCAGAAACGTATTTCAGCTTCCTATCGAAAGTAAACTTTGCTGGCATTTTTCTCATCTTTGATACATAATTAATCGATTAACACCGCTACAATTATATATTACAATCGTATATATTTTTCAAACTATGTAATTAGTTTGTTTCACCGAATATATTTCTGTGTCTAACCGCCGGGTATACGAAACGAATATAAAATACAGTAGGTGTAACGGTACTATGAAAACTTGAAATGTGTTACTACTTCACTCGCGAGAGGTGATCTGACATTGGGGTCCTAGCGACGTGATTACAGTCACGTTTTTATTAACGCTGTAATAAACGCATAATAATATGCAAATATTTCATCGTGAACTATGTCGTATTACGCAAAAAAATTCCCAATGACACATTGATATGTGATTGACATGGTCGAAATGTAAATTTTTTAATATACACGTATCGAGCTAAAAGCGTTTAAAATATTAATTCAAATCCAATAATAGTTCACGTATCGTACAATCTTTTGTTAACTCACTTTGAGGTCCCAGAAGAGTACTAAAATAATTTCTATCTCGCGTAATGTATAAACTTTAACTCCCCTCTATTCTCCTTAATCGCTTACATTTAAATTTGGTACCACGTGTTCTTATAGTACTTGTTGCTGAATGTCTACGTAATTAACGTGAAAACATTTACAGCCAAAAAGGCCCATCCATTTAACTGTTTGGTTACAAAAATTTATACATTATTGCTATGTTAAATTATTTATTTCTCTCGCGTTCTATATTATCACGTAAACAATTTATTACGTATTCATTAAAATGGCCCTAATCATACATTCTCAATATTGCAAATTTTATATGAGAGATAGATTGAGAGATGAGATGTATATATATGTCAATCTTGGCATTTCACTGGCCCGATCCGAGGCTTTCTCGAAGGCTACGCCCCCTAGACCCGGCCGCGCGTCTCACTCCACGTGACGGTCCAAGTTCTCGAGCCACCTCAGGCCCGTATCATATCAACTGTGCGTGGCGCATTAATGCGACATCTGTATCAATAGGTTTCTGCATTACCTATGACCCCATGAGGTATTATTGCCAATGCGTTTTTTCTGTCAGTGGTATCCCCTGTAGGGCTATTCCACTTTGTCGTATGATACATTTGCGCAGTTGATATGGTACGGGACTGAGGTGGCTCGAGAACTTGGACCGTCACGAAGAGCGATATGCACGGCCGCGTCAAGGGGGCGTAGCCTTCGAGAAAGCCACGGATTGGGCCAGTTAAATGCCAAGCCCGACATATGTGTAATAATATGATATTTCCATATTTAAATGTAGCATTTTGAGTAGTAATAAATAACCAATAATTAGTTACATATATAATAAACATATACATAATTACATGAATTATATAGAGATTACATAGAGATTGCTCTTTAGGACGGATTTACACCGTGTTGTAGAATATTCGTATAGAGGCGAAACTCAACTGTTTTTCGTTAACTAATTTCTAATACAAAGGTCCAACATCATCATATTTTCAAAATATAATCCACGTACCATAAAGGGCGCATTTCTCTAGCTTTAATTCGAGTCTTTGGGAATGAAAAAATATTAATAGGGAAGCATGAAAATATTACTTTTTATTCGAGCGTGAACGATATTTTGCTACTTTTTCCATTAGGAACAATGCAAATTTCGGCAAGAATCATTTGTTTCGTTTAGATTTGACGATATGGCGAAATTTCGAAGCTAACTATTATATAATCCATTTTTCCAGCTGTAATACGAGCCTTCATAAATTAAAAAGTATCAACGTTAATGAAAGTACAGACGAGATATAGGAGTAGACCAATCACCGAATGTATTTTTTGTCTCACGTCTGCGTTCTATTTCATGTCACGAAACCCCATATAGTGATTGGTCTACTCCTATACCTCGTCTGTGATTAAAGGTCGATAACTACCATCGAGGTATCCTCGAAGTTTGGCTAACAGTTTGAGCGTTTTGCCGCAACGTCCACTGGCGCTGTACGGACCCTCGAACAGAGCAAATGATTCTTGCTGGAATTTGAATTGTGCCTTACGAGGGGACCGGTAAGAATCATTTGGACTCAAATAAAAAATAATATTGCTATGCTTTCCCATTGATATTTTTTAATTTATGAGGGCTCGTATTGTAACTGGAAAAATGGATTATTGCTATATAATAGGTACGTAGCGAATCGAAATTAATTACGGTCACATATTTGAAATGAAAATTTACCTACTTGTGGACGCATGCGCACTAAAAATTGGTTACAAAAAAACGCCGGGGTTTCATCTCTATATGAATATTCTGAGGTCATACTATATGTATACTTGTAACTACATATACATATACTCTGGCTCTGGCGTAGTCGCATTGTGGTATAGAGTATAGGACATGTCAAAAATTTGTGATGGCGACGATGTTAAAGGTTAGTTGTCACTGAACAACGAAATTTACAGTTACTGTCGATTTATATTAAATAACACTTGTCAGTCTACTACATGTAATTTTTTATGTTTTTTTATATTGTCTTGTTAGCAACGGTAGCATGCAAATGTTGATAACCTATGCAATGTTTAGATTGTCAAACAACGATTTGAATATTCCTACTTTGAAGCACGTATAACGTTTTACTTTAATTGGAGACGTTTGCATAAGTTCAATAATTCAAAATAATAATTGAGTCGTTTCAGTAATTTTCTAATAATTAGTACAAACGATTATTATTCTGTTTAAAAATTTCAAAATAAGTTCCTCTTTAATAACGACTTTTTTGTGTTAAGTTAAATCAAGAACTACAAATTACTAAAAATATTAAGTAGAATAATAATTCTCTTAAGTTATCTACTTATATTTGTTTTATATGCTGACACTGCAAGACACATATAGTTTTCAATACTTTTACATATTTATTCATATTATTTTGTAATGCATGTGTATAATTGAACTAGTATTAATGTATAGCTAAGTTATAAATATCCATGCCCTCTTATTTTGTTTAACAATATGTGCATAATTAGGACAAAAGCCGGCCCATGTTTGAAGATAAATGGCCATGTATGCGTCCAATTATTTTAAAACTATTGGTACAAGAACCTGTAACTCAAGCAGAATGGCAAGATTTATTTTACTCAGTTCATTTGATATGTGTGTGGGATGAGAAAGGTGCTCCAAAGTTAAGGGATGCGCTTAAAGAAGACATAATGGATTTTATAAAACAAGCTCAACAGGTATATATTATTTTGTATATAATATATATTATATTAGTATAGTTTATAATTCTCCTACTTTGCGTTCTTTCATTTTTATTGTTTGAAACTAAATTAATGATACAGATGTTTTAATTATTTATAGAGAGTTTTAGCACACCAAGAAGAACAAGCTCTATTAAAAGCATATATAGTTGAATGGAGGAAATTTTTCATTCAGTGTATTTACCTTCCGACACCTTTTAGGCAACTAGAAACAAGTCTAGCTGGCAAAACAACTTCTACAGTTCAGAAAAGAAATCAACCAGACGATACTGTTAGAAAGGTACTAATAAATAGTGTACTTTTTAATACTTTATTTACTCAGGGTCTTGCAATTGTTTTCTGCGTTTGTTACAGTTAATGTTGGATAGTTGGAATCAAAGTATATTTGGAGAAATAAAGCAGAAACTCCAAGATTCGGCTATGCGACTAATAAGAGCCGAACGAAACGGAGAGGCGTTTGATTCGCAACTTGTCATTGGTGTTAGGGAATCCTATGGTAATGAATTGTTGAATGATATAAGGAACGATTTGTAGGCTAGTATTAATTGAGAATTCTATCGTAAATTCTAGTAAATTTGTGCTCCAACACTACGGATCAACTTCAAATATATAGAGAGAATTTTGAAGCAGCGTATATAGAAGCAACAGAAGCATTTTATTGGGTGAAAGCTCCGGAACAATTATCGTTACACGGTGTAGAGAATTACATGCGTTACGCAGAGGCAAAGCTGAGAGAAGAAGAACTCAGAGCACAAAAGTATTTAGAACCAAACAGTGCGAGCGTACAACTTTTAACCGACTGCTGTGTACGTATATTAGTAGCAACTTTTAAGCCGGCTATATTAGCGGAATGTCCGAGAATGATACAACATCATCAAACGGACCGTAAGTGTATTTTAATGTTAATTTGAAAATGTTTCGGTAGCATATCCACACGCTAACGTGATTGGTCGGTTAAATTGCAGAACTTAGATTGATGCTGAAATTAATGGATAGAGTGCCCGAGGGTGTTGGTCCAATGTTAAGAAATTTAGAAGAACATATTGCGAGTGCGGGTCTAGCAGATATGATGGCAGCTGTAGATGTTATTACCCACGATTCTGAAAAATATGTTGAAAGACTGTTAGATCTTTTCCGGCGTTTCTCGACCCTCGTTAAGGAAGCGTTTGACGACGACCCTAGATTTTTAACTGCTAGAGACAAAGCTTACAAGCTCGTCGTGAACGATGCAACAGTATTCAAGTTAGAATTACCGGCTCGTCAAAGTTCTGGTATCGGCACAACAATTTTAAATAATAAACCCAATAACAACAACAATAAACAACCGGAATCGAAATGTCCAGAACTTCTTGCTAATTACTGTGATATGCTACTTAGAAAGACACCTCTCAGTAAAAAACTAACTTCTGACGAAATCGAAAGTAAGCTAAGGGACGTAGTAAGTATTTGTTTGTTTTTCGAATGTACATATATTCCTCGTACGAGTAATATTAAACGCCACTTCGTATCCATCTTTCATTAATTTCGTTTTAGTTGTTAGTGTTAAAGTATGTTCAGAATAAGGATGTATTTATGCGCTATCATAAGGCTCATTTAACACGCCGCTTAATACTAGACACATCTGCGGATTCTGAGAAAGAAGAGAATATGGTAGAATGGCTTCGTGAAGTCGGAATGCCTGCAGATTATGTTAATAAATTAGCTCGAATGTTCCAAGACATTAAAGTGTCGCAGGATCTCAATCAACAGTTTAAAGAACAGTGTAGAGCTGCCATTGCAGATAGTATAAATATTAAGGTACTAGCCGAAATGTATGAAATCGAATTCGATCCACTCAGTAGCCAGCCAGATTAAATTCTGACTAAACGCAACTGTTTCCAGATATTAAATGCAGGTGCTTGGGCTAGAGGCAGTGAACGCGTCACTGTAAGTTTACCGTTACAATTAGAAGATTATATTCCCGAAGTAGAAGAATTTTATAAGAAAAAACATAGCGGAAGAAAATTACAATGGTATCATCATATGTCGAATGGCACGGTAAGAAATGAAATGTCTTGTCAAAGAATATTGGGAGAGGTGTTTTCATGTATTTACGAAGAATTTTTATGGATTGAGCGGGGTTTTTAAACATATCGATCAAATAATCACATTTGTTGATGAAACATTTCAATGATTTGTTGTAACAGAACAAGATTATAAGTTTTCTGATGCAGTAAACAAGGGTATTGAATAGAACTTTGCAAAACTTTCAATATCACGGTTCTAATTTTCAGCTTCACCTTGCAACCAATTTGGATGGTGTTCCAGATAACATTTTCCAACCAAGTGGGACGCTTCGATGTGGACGTAACAACTTTTCAAATGGCAGTCCTGTTCGCTTGGAATCAGCGGCCGTTTGAAAAAATCACTTACGAAAATTTACGATTGGCTACGGAGCTTCCTGATCCCGAGCTTAGGCGAACGTTATGGTCTTTGTGCGTTTTTCCGAAGCTCAAGCGTCAGCTTCTGTTGGTAGAACCTCACGCGCATAGTCCCAAAGATTTCGCAAACGACACAAGGTTTTGGGTGAATCAGGAGTTCGCTATTGTGTTAGTAATGTATTCGAAAATTACTACGTACAAAATGATTACCACGTAAAATCTTTCTTTTAACTTTAATCTGATTTTCCAGCAAAAACGGTAAATTACAAAAGCGAGGGAAAATTAATTTAATAGGAAGGCTTCAATTATCCACCGAACGCAGTAAAGAGGAGGACAACCAATCTATCGTACAACTTAGAATATTAAGGGTTCAGGTATATTTTATGTCTAATCAATCTTTATTTACGAATAGATAAACATTATTTTAATGAATATCTTCTTACAGGAGGCAATTATCAAGATTCTAAAAATGCGGAAGAAGATTAGTAATGCTCAGTTACAAACCGAATTAGTTGATATACTGAAAAACATGTTTTTGCCAAGTAAAAAGATGATAAAGGAACAAATTGAATGGCTCATTGAACACAAATATATTCGCAGACACGACGACGATATTAATACTTTTGTGTATGTTGCATAAATTGGGATTATACATGCATATAAGAGTGTACGAACTCTTATGATTAATATTATATTTTTATAAGAATTCAGTTTTTGTGTATGAAAAAGCGTATGCTCAAAGAATCGTACTGTCATTGAGAGATATTTAATGTTTTTGTAACACATCCACAAAAAAGAAAGACACATCTCCTTAACATGAATAATTAGTGTTTGGGCACAAAATCATATCGTTCCGAGAATCATGGTTAAGTAAGATACTGCCGTTAATTTTGTATGCACGGTTAACAATGACATTTTACTATGATGTTTCAAAATCCTAATCTCTGTAAATTTTATCGATCATTTTATTTACTTTGAACAAAACAGTCGCAAACACTTTTTGTTGTTTCTGTTGAATATCACACAAAAAGATCGAAACACGAATGATGTAGACGCGTGAGTATGTTTATTATTTACTATATATGTGTATATATATGTGTGTGTGTATACACATATATATGTGTGTGTATGTACATATTTTCAAGAGCAATTGAATTTTGTGAATTTATCTCAATTGTAAAAAGTACACTAATTATGAAACTTTCTTTATATGACACTTTCCAGGCTGTTTTGTATGAATTGTGTCGTAAATTTTGAACGAAATAAATGTGCATTTTCGATTAGAAAAATTTGAAATGAATGAAAATACATCCGAAACAAAAATACAATAAATGGCCTATACCATTACGTGTAAATGTCATATTGAAAGAATTCCAATTCATTTTAGTAGACTAGCAATGCAATGTATAATCCTTATGCTAAATTTTGCACAGTCGCATCATGAATCATTACATGTTGACTAACCACTACTAATAACATCTATGTGTATAAAGCTTTTATATTATTAAATAAGCTAATGACAGTGTAACAGTAAACAATTTCTGAATTAAAGAACAGAATTTTTTATACTTTTTAAGCTACTTTATTACTAGGCTATTTCTTCCCGATAAATTGTAATTCAGCAACTTCTCACTCTGTACATTTGTACTAGACAACACAAAAAAAAGAATTTTTTGGTAACGTATTTATTCACAGAAAAGTAATTTGCTATAACATATTTATAAACTTTTCAACAGCTTTATGTTAATTTGAACTTTACACCAACATGAAATATATTTCATTCGAGTGGGAACATTATATACATTTACATATACATATACATACGTACACATCACTGTTGCAATAAAACAGTAACACCGATACAACGCAAGTAATATGTATAGTTTTAATTGCGTTAAATTCTTTTTCGAAACTTATTTATCGATTACTCGTGTCTCAATATTCGTAGTTTCTTACCGAAGAAATAAAATTTATCGCCCTCAGTTTTAGTACAAATTAATTTTAACTTATTCGAGATTAATATCGGTAATATATCAATTTGCATGCGTCCACATGGTATACACTCGCAATCACATGTATGTACATTAAATATACATCAATGTTTATAATTGTCCTTATTAAACTCATTGTACACACATTCCTTTTGTACTTCCCAAGCTAAAGTTGTCTCGAATTCACAAATAATTATATTAGAGGAAATATTATTATTTCTACTTGTTCTCTGATATTTTCCTAAGATTTTAAATTTTACATATCTTTCGTGACAATACAATTAACACCGATAACTCGAAATATAACTCTGGTATCACTAATTTTAATATTCTTTATTGTTGATATATTAATAGTATTCATTTCATTAGTTTCTGTGATGGCGAATAAGCTTTAGTATCTTAAATAATTTTTTTTCTTTAAGAAGTTAAAAATAATTACGAAGTCATCCTAAAATAATGTGTGCATACATTCTTTCTAATAATTTATTTTTACGTTAGTGAATATTCGATGATCTTTATGATAAGGTTGTTAAGTTTGTTACACACGAGATGATCGATTTTTTCATTTTACTTCAAACTATACTAAACTATGTATGCTGTAATATATTTAAAAAAATGTAATTTAGAGTTTCACCCAAGATTTTTTTTGGAGTCGTGATACGTGCAGATAAATTGCTTAAATTTTGTTCATGTAAAATTTTGTTCTGTTTATTTCAATAGAAATTCCTCGAAAAAAAAAAGGACAGGATGTATGCTCGTTCGAACCATTTTACACAATTCTGAATCCATCAACGATAAAATCAATTATTTCATGTGTAACAATGTAATATTATACATATAACATTCTTGATGACATATTTTTGTGTTAAATTTCAGCATAAAATAATATTGTATATCTGGAAGGGGAAATTTTTTTAGTAATAATTACATTTCATATTCGTAATTCTTGTAAAATACTCACATGTACTTGCCTTAGCAGAGCGCGTTTACAAATAATTTTCTGTGACCCTACTGCCACAAGTTAAGAATTCTCAATTTTGCGATATAGCAATAAAAAGTTTTTTGTATTGAATGCCATTGTATGTAATGCCTCTAGTTTCTTCTTGGATGGATAAATAATTCATTGTCGTAAAATGGACAATATTTCTAACAACGCTACTTATGAATGTTCTGGACAACGCGTATGTTGTATGCGTGGAGCATTTTTTATAGGATTTGCTGTTTCACAAACATGAACGACTATTCCTGGCTGTCCTGAACCTCCAGGATGCAATTCATGACTACCTCCTATAAAATTAATTATTTGTACAATAACATGAGAATATGAAAGGAAATTCTTTCATATTAATCGTATTATGTTAGCGAGTGGTATTCACAAACCTGCAGATAAGTTTGCTATAGCCGCTAATAAATCGTGATTAACTAAAGGTTCGTTTTCCTCTCTAGGCTCCCAACCAACAGGCGGAGAAGCGGGTGGCGAAATTAGGAACTGTTTAGTAAGTGCCGGTGGCTGAAGATGCTGATCTTCCATATCTGTGAAATAGATAGAAGTAATTTTTCTTGCTGTTGCTGTCAGTATTAGTGAAATCGATGTTAGTATATTGTACAGTAAAAACCATAGTTTTACAAACCTATTGGAGTGACAGGCTGTGCAAAATAACAATTGATACTGGTGTCACCAAAGTGCATTTGATGCAGCTGTATCCTAGCATTCGCAGCTGCATTTGGGGAACTGTAGTTTACTCTCATTCTTCTAAATGATCTAAAGTACTGAAATGTAGCGTCTTCGCCAAATTGTTTAAATAGATCTTCTATCTCATGCTGAAACAAAGAAGAAAGATATTCCAATGAATATTATGTATATTCTAGAAGAATTATTATGGTGAAAATTAATTTAGAGAAATTCTTATAATATTTTAATTTTAACTTGAATTTTAGGAGATTTTCAAGGTTAAGTTAAATTTTAGAAGAATTATTATGCTAAAAATTAATTTAGAGAAATTAATTTATATATTTACTGCTTAGCTTGTCATTCATACTCAAAATTATTCGTTTGGCATACCTTTAATTCGTCGCTGTTAAATACACGAGGATCCACATTAGTTACTATAACCGATATTGGTAAATCTTCGTCGTGCACTAAATCTTCTAAAGATCTTGTGTTAGCCTCACTATGACCTTTTCCTACATTGAATTCCAGTTCTAATTGTTGGTAATTTGGATGTAAGTTGGGTAAACCGTCAACTTCGTTAATTATTATATTTTCTGATTCTTCCAAATCTTCATCTTCCAATACACTCGAACCGTGCTTCTCTTCCATATTTAATATTTGCTGTTGAATTCCAACGCTTGTTACTAATTTTTTTGATTCACTTTTATACAATACCAATCAGACTGAACATAGCATTTGTCAACTTTTCATGTCATTTATTTTAGCACTGAATTCTCGTTGCCTAAGAACATCATGCTTCTTTTATCATTTCCATAAGAGAACTCGATGAAAAGTAATTCGTTGCACATACGTATATACGTAATAAATTATAGAAAACCATGCAGATTTACGAAACATCTATGAACCGTATTTACATGTTATGCGATTTTATTTGTCACTGTCCTATCTATCACTGGCACACGATCGCGAATATACGTACGGTACTACACATATGCAACAACATATGCAGCTTATTAATGAAAAAACAGGTTAATCAGCTGAATGGAGACAGATATTACTTGCCTGATCTTTTTTGAACGGCTAGATCGAATACAAAACTGCTTCCTTCGTTTCGAATATTTATCTGGATCGGGAATAATTTTTGTTTACTTAATAGAAAATCGTTGGATTAGTTTTTATATTTACACAGAAAATTGATTATCGCATTAATTAACGTACACTTAACCATTTCCACGACTTTCGGTGCTCAACTCTGTATTTACTATTTTATTATTATCTCAACGGAATCTTTCATAATCGTCGACTACAGGAAGTAACTAGGAAGATAGCAAGCCGGTACAGACGATTTTTTGTCTGTTGCACTACACGGGATTCTATCCAATCCTATCTCAATACTTAAAGCACGGACGAGGTATAGAAGTAGACCAATCACCCAATGCACTTTTTTGTCTCACGTCCGCTTGGCTCTACTTTACCATTTCTGTGTCACATCCTACTGTATCGGTCGGAATTAATATTGTGGAACTAATATCACAGACGAGATGTAGGAGTTGCCTAGATCACCGACAACATATTTAGAAGGACTGCCAGCCCCCGTGTTAAACTGGTTAAACTGCGAGTCTCAAAGCCATATGGTGATTGGTCTAATCCTATACCTCGTCTGTGCTATCACTAATCTCAAATACCAACATTGCTAAACATGCCGCGCTCGCCGGACGTGAATGCTATAGCATTCATTTTCATAGTGATGCAAAATGACATGAATGCTATAGCATTCAAATTTTAAAGCCAATTTTTATTCATTTAATTTTATACAACCTTAAGTTTTTGTAATTAATATACATTTCAAAGTAATGACCAACTGTCATTACTAATGACAGTTAATTTATTATTATTGTTTATGTCTAATCAGATTTCGGATAATACAATTAGTTTCAAGAAAAATTGCCTGTCTATTTTTGCAGGTCACTGAAATTTTTACTGTCCGTAAACGTGTTAATTTGTAACTTAAAAATATTTCATGAACAGGCATTATTTTCTTACACTTTTTTTATAGATAATTGTTCCAAGAATCGATCTGTGGGAACAGAAATATGTTGAAAACCAGAGTAGCATTTATTTAACGTACTATTTCGAATAATATAGGGTTTGAGGGAGAATCACGTGGATGAATTAATATATATAAAATAATATAATTGTGGGACCAAAGGTGGACAAATTTTTATTGAAATAGACATTTCAAATGAATGTATATTCCAATGAATGGATTCATATGACGAATAAAGATAATTTTTCATTGGGTTGAACGATTCTTCTTTAGCGTTGAATAAAGTATTCATTTTCATTTGTGTCTTTATTCGGCGGTTTATTCGACTTTGAATAATTTTCGGAGCCGCGTTCGAATGCTGTAACGAGGACAGAGTAGTCAAAAACTGGCTCGCAAGTTACAATGTATGCAGTTGTACATATAGCCCAATGACCAAAGCGGGAATCGAATAAAACGCCAGGTGGCCTTGATCTGCCCCCGTATGCGTGCCGTGTGCGTGTGCCTTGGTGTGCCGCACACAATGCTAGATCGTAGAAGGTTGCAAGGGTTCGGGAGGTGCGGCTTTATGGCTCGAAAATGCAACGATGGGCCTTATCAGTGGTCAAAAGCGCTAGATAAAGGATAAATCTAGAGCGCTTGCTACCAGGCAGGTCCTACTTTTGCGTTGTCGAGCAACATTTTGCATTATTCGGCCGCATGATGCTTGTCAGAGAGGCGATCTGAGCACGCGTAGCCGAAAACGTAAACAACGGCGCTGCCGTAGTTTCAGTTGATGATTTGTTCAATGCACTTGAGTGAGTACTTTTTTATATTGTTAAATATTTTCTCATCCATCCACTTTTATTTATTTATTCACATTTTTTTATACAGATGGGAAGGACTTAATGTTCCGTCGAGTGATAACTTAGAATGATTAGACTGTTTGGAATTGATTTAAACAATATAATGTCGTGCAAGGTTTCGTTAACGACACGTTTGTTATTGTAACTCATGTATGCATATATTATATTTAAACGAAATCCGAACTTAATAAAACACCGATTATTTGGTATGTTATGAGATCACTCCTTTAATGTGCTCATTATAAACCTAAGTACACAGGAAATACACCGAAACCAAATATTTACTATGACAGTATTTAATCGTGATACCATACACGTCATCCATAAACATGAACAGATTTTTCTAAACACGTTTGCCGTTCACTTAATTAGAAGCTACTAGAATTTCTCAATGTTTCTTACTCCGTAAATTCCATTCCAAACCACTTAGTTTCGTAAGATAGATTTTTTTACGACGTATGTAATTATTTTTTAATATTCCTGCGTTACCTTTGCATAAAAGAAACATCGGCAGATCTAATAATTTAATTCGATTGGGCGAAAAAAAAGTCGAATTACATATGTATTTCATAGATAAATCATGATGACTTAATGTACCAAAATCTCTAAGATATAAATTATACAAAATTGTGTTATATATTTAAGAGCTAGCATCCATCGCTAATGAATCGATTTTTACCGAATTCTGTATTGACTTTATGTAGGCGTCAATATCATTCCTGAAATTCAATGAATAATTAATAATTGTTGAAAGCTGTCCCATTTTAGAAGAGATAATATTTTCGAGATTATAATCAAAACCAACCATTCACTTTCCCTCACAAATGGGTACACCTTGGGTGACTTGAAACCATTAAAGCGAGAACACAATGCAATGCTGTACGCCCCCATGTCTCTCCAAATCAACCAATTGCCGATTTCCATTTCGGGTAGCATCACCTTTTGTAATATACAGTCCAATGAATCGCATGTTGGTCCCCAAAGAGACGAAAGAAATGTTTCATCGTTCGATGGCTAAAATGATAATAGATATTTTACATAGGACGAATCATTCATCCGTATAAAAACACCTTAGTTATCTGAAGTCTATAATAAAAGCCCTAATGGCTATGCTGTGACTTTTTTCACAAGATGCTAATCCAGGTTACGGATTTCCCACCGCTTCTGGGGTAGGGGGAGGCGGGGACATGTGGGACTCTTAGATCATATATATATCTCTGGTATAGGTATAGTACGTGCGTAGGAAAGCCGAGAATCCAGTGACGAAAAGATAACGGGAACATGTGACGTCGTGAGATAATTCCAAAATGACTGACACGGCAGACCTTCATTGTAATACCTTAATAAAACATATAGAATAAACATTTGTAATAAATAAACATTGATTATTTCATGATGAAATGCCAAATTCTTTGAAATTATCCTGTCCATTCTTTCCGTGAACCAACTGTCCTTATGGTCTGTGGGTTAATGAGCACAGCTTATACATCGTTGGAACTTGTGACGTCACGCGTTCCTTTATCTTTTATTGAAGGAAAATTATCTGCGTCGGGTTTATAAGTATATATACAGGGTGGTCCTTTTAAGTAACACCACCTAAATATCTCTTCAGGTTATTGTGATGCAAAATATATTTGTTACGTAATGTGCATGGTGTGAATGGACCAAATATCTCGCAAGATTTTTTTTCCAAAGGTCAGTTTTTTTGGAGTTATCAAGCTCATCGGTCTTTTTTGATACATAACTACATTTCTTTTTATTGCATTACGCGTAACTGATCGAAAAATACATTCAGATACGTATACTGCCATGGCCTTGAAATGACCTTAATCTTCGAAAATTAAAGTTAAGAACTGATGTCTATTGAGATCGTAGGCTTTGACTAATCTACAATCAAGAGAGTGAATGTAAATAAACATGTTTACTGTCACAATACTGATGATACCTAGCAGTTTAAAATCCCGATCAGTTTCAGTATATCGACGTACTGTTTGAAATGAATTACTCAATGCAAGAGAACGTTGATATGGTATTCAGTTACGATAAAGCTGATTATTGTTTAATCTGTACCTGATGAAAATTTAACCATTTTTGAAAAACAATCCCAAAAGAAGTTATTAGATTATATTGCACAATATAGTTTATAGCTTTATGCGATGTCTTTTAAAAATGCTGAATTATTTGTCTTTGATGTGTAAAGACTGTAAAGTACCTGCTGCTAGGTAAAATCATTAAAACAGTGGGATAATTAAAACATAATACTATACAGTACCTTTTCCAAAGGAATCGGAATTCTCGCTTTCAACTTCAGGAGCTCGTCTAAAAAAGAAGTGTAAACACCGCAGTTCATGTAGTACATTCTTATCTCTTTCCCTTTGAAAAAGGCGAGCCTCTTTGAATGCAAGTACGATGCTAAAGTAAATGATGATGTCACGAAATATTGTCCTGGCTCACTGATCACCTCAATACTTGGGTCGAGATCCTTAATGGCTTCGTTGATCACAGTGGCAAACTAAATATGAAAAGATAAAACAACTGTAAATTTAATAATTTTCAGAGATATGAATTTATTTTATTCCCACGTTTGCATATTTTATACTTCCTTTCCATGTTTTACTTATTATTCTCACTGAAAATATGTTTACTATTTATTGAGTTGCGAAAATTCATTAAAATTGCAAATACAGTCTTTACTCGATATATGTCCCAAATATCTATCCGATAAAAGTCGTAGAACTATCACTGCTGCCGAGGGGTAAACCCCGTGAGGGGCCGAGAAGCTTCGCTGTTCTTTTCCCCTGAATCATCCCCTGCTCGGTTGTACCACCAGTTACGGGACACCCTGTATATCCCTGGTTAGACCTCTGTTGTGGACATATATCGAGTAAACACTGTACATGGAAGTCGTTGCGAGTTTTTCTTGTTTGCATCTTTATAGGTGCACGAAGTTATTTATTCACGACCTTAAATTTACCTATATTAGGTACCTGTATCACTTACACCATTTCAATATTGCAAATCTAAAGGGAGAACCTTCTTTTAGGTTTGCAGAAAAAAATGGTGATGCATCGTAAATTATTTCTGCACCTGACGACCTTTAACAGCGGTTCATCACATCATTCATCAATAGTCAAACAACAGATACATTGACATACTAACAATTGACAGTTCTTCAAAGAAAAACGTGACTCTTCAGAAAAGAGAAAAAGTTCCAAATTTTTAAAGGTTACAGTATTAGAAATAATTTGAATGAATTATTACACGAATGAAATACAATAATAGGAATCCTTATCCCACGAACAGATCATCTTGTAGAAATTGAGAAATGTAAATAATTACTCGATAAGATTGTCATTTAGTATAAATTGACTGAATTAAAGCATTCATTGATGATATTCCTGGTGACCTGATTATACTATATTCTTGCAGTTAATATAAAGATCGATGAACGTTGCACTCTCAGCTGGAGAATTCATAAATAACGTGTATTTATATGTTTGACACAAATGTCTTAGCTCAGGGATGAGAACGAAGCCGGAATTGGAAGATGAAATAATAACAAGAGTAAGAAAAAGAATAAACAATCTCACACTGTCGAGTTGGGATCCAGAGTCGCCAGGAAATCCTCCCCCGATATCAATTAACTTGATATGAACGCCGATCGATTTTGCAACAGTGATCAACCGTTTGCAGGCCGCGATGCCTCTGCCATAGGCGCCTGGTTCTCCGCAGGGACTTCCCACGTGAAAGCTAAATCCGTGCAAATTTAAACCAAGATTCTTTGTCAGGTGGATTAAGCCGATAGCTTCATCGTCCGGATTACAACCGAATTTTTTTCCAAGACACACTATCGAGCTCTTAGCGTCGCATTGAATCCGAATCACTATTCTGTAAATACAAAGGATACCTTAACTAATAGATTAAGCTAGGGAATGATCGTCCACTTTCTTTTAAAAACATCAGTGCATTGCAAAAATCAATATCTACGACGAAAAGATTTCATTTCGCGGTCTAGCTGTTTCTAATTCATTGAAGTATACCCAATGCATGGAGGTTGATTTGATTAGATTATTGATTTGATAATTTTCTAGTCTCTCCATTGAAAGAAAAAACTTGCAAGTAATGCTTAGAATTACTGCAGTATCCTACTCTCCCGCAATAGGTCGCTCCTCAATAGTTTTGCTTTTTTCTTCATCGCATCAGAACGGTTCCCCCACTACTAAGCAAGCATGTTCACGTTCGTATTTCAAAAGCGACTCTCCTAATATAGTATTGTCTCTGTAACTGTCGTAAAGGTATATACCGTAACTGTCCAAAAGGCCTACCCACCAGTCAAGCGGTAAACGCGTTCGACGACTTATGTTAGCCAGAGAGGGGTTGAGTGTCGGTGAAACTCGCATTAATGCAAACGAAGATTGCAACTTTTCTAATTTTTTATTGTTTTTTATGAAACTTTTACCACCGTATTCGTCTCGTTTTTCTAATTAAAAGGACAACAAACACGATATAATTACTCGTGTAATAAACGATTAAAGTTTCAAGCGTAGAAGAGGAAGGCGAATGGAAAAGAAAGAGAGGAAGAGAGTCGAAGAGTCGAAAAATTATACTTCCTTATTTTTGGTTTTTCATGAATCTAACTTGTACTATCGCATTCGTCTCGTTTTTCTAATTGAAATGAAACCAAACACGATACAGTTACGATCATAGTTAATTGTGTAATGAGCGATTAAAGAGGCGTGAAAGAGATCGATGAATGGAAAGGAAAGGAAAGCAGAATCGAGGGTGTCGAACCTCAGTCCATCTTTCTTTTTCAACCGCTGTCCTTCTCTACATTTGACATTATTAGCACCTTTACTAGAACTGTCACTTAACAGACTCGATGATACGACAGTTATCAAGAACAATTCAAGAAGAGATATCAAGAACAATTGGTACGAGTACCCCATTTCGTGAAAAAATGTTCTCCTACCCTACAGTTCCGTATACGATACTATTCGGAGAGAGTACTGTATATAAACATTAATCGCAAAATATGCAAAACTCACTTTGCTTCCGGGAATATTGCTTTGATCTTCACAAGCTCAGCCTCGCCGTCAACGGCCAGTCTGTCGATGTTGACTGATCTTGCGAATTTGATGTGAGAGGGTACCTTCGTTGGGTTCGAAAAAATAATTCGATTCGCTGGTATCCCGAACACCAACAGATCTTTTATCTCTTGCTATTTTGAACAGTCAAAATGTACATCCTGATCATCCACGACATAGAACAAATATAGTCATATTAACCCTTTGCACTCAAATAGGAACTCTGAGGCGCCACTAAAAATTGCAATACAGTAAGTCAAAATAATTTGTACATTACCAAGTTTGCTTGTACTCAGGTTGCTAATAATCAACATCAAATGAAAAAAGAAATATACAGAACGGAAATATTTAAAAATATTATAACTCCATTTTATAAATAAAACAGCTTCGTGTGCAAAGAGTCAAATTGATAACGATAACAACTTTTGTACCTCGGAAGCGACATCGAAGCCGGCATTTAGGCTCGCCAGTGTCTTGATCACTGTAGGATCTGGATTGCATTTGATAGCTGAAATCGAATCAGTGATCAAAAGCTTTTTCAAAGTGTAAGGTTAAGTAGGGAAACTGATTAATCCATTGTGGCTTTAATGATATAATTGACATTTTTTAACTTCAATTCACATTTTACTAGAAATGTGTTAAAAGAACATATATTGTAAAAAAGAAAATTTTTAAAAATCATTGGAGCATAAAAATATATTCAAGAAAATATAAAATTCCAAGTATTTTTGCTTCTACCATTTATTTCTCGCATAAATAAAAATTTGACATAATGTCACGACTTAAACGATTAGTAATAAGTGTTAATAAAAGAATACTAAAACTTAACAAATACGATTATAGAATACGTATGTACCGAAATATGGAGTAACTTGTGGTATTTTCGAAACCCAATCTTTATATTTCTTCACCACATCAGCAATGTCCACGATATAAAAAGATTCCTCTTCGTTTCCGGTCTTGATTATGGTTCTTATTATGCCAAAGTCGTCCAGCGTGTCTTCAAATAATTCCACATCATCTACTCTCAAACGCGACATGTCGCTTGAGTTGAACTGAGTACAATTGCGATCTTCCTAAACTATGCTCCTCTAAAAAAAAAAGGCAAATATTTTATCTGGGTGATTCTTATACACTTTGTCATTCTAAAAACAAATCCGAAAGCAGAATTGCTCTATCACGCAACGTTTTCGAAAAATATTGATTTTTGCAAAAAACCAATATTTCGCAAAAACTAAACACACGAGAGAGTTCAAGTTTAAGTCAGGAGATAGAGGGGACTTTCCTCTACATATCCATATAGCCAATTATATTTTTATGTACTTCCTAATAGTTCTAAATGGTTGTTACAGTTTGAAAATTGTGCCGACGCGGGTACTTTGTACGCTCTATTTTTGTATTTATGCAAAAAATCCTTTATGTAGCAGGAATTTACTATACAGGAATGCAATCTACAGATATTTCTGGTAGAGAAACCATTCACGGAAAGTATTTGATTCCCTTAATATACGAGAAGGTTCAGAAAATATTCATTGACAGCTTGTGCGTAACGTGTTCGCGCCAGACGGCCATTGCAGCCTTTTCTCGACTCGCCAGAGCCGTCACTAAGCGTAGTCGACGTTGCTACCACTCAAGCATGTTCTTGCTTACTATGTTTAATTACATACATTTTTTTTGTCTTTTTTGGTGTCAATGATTACAAAAAATTATAAAAATACGCGTTATATTCACATTTCATTGTGGAAATGCTTAATAAAGAAAATTGAATTCAAAAACTTACCTATTTCTGATGTAAACTTTAAAAAAGTTTCCGCCTTGCTTGACGCTTGTTCCTGGTATCCCGATTTTCAATAATGAGTGTCTAACGGTAATCAGCAAGCATCGCACATAAGACTTTCCTTTTGTAAATAAAAGGGGTAGCAGCGTTTTTAAATTAAAATTCAAAGACCATATTAAGATATTTATTCATAGGTTTATTTTCTTCTATTATTTTTTGCCATTTTCGAGACAACCTATCATGTTATTATATAAACCTATGAATAAATATCTTAATATGGTCTTTGAATTTTAATGACTTTTCGTTCCAACGCAATATATACAAGGTGTTCATTTAAAAACTTTCTACGCGAATATCTCGAAAAGTATGAAAGATATTAAAAAAGCGTAAAACATGTGCTCAAGGATTTCGAGGGAGAAAGAGCGGGTGGTGGTATCAGTTTTTTATTTAGGTGGCGTTTTCAAGGTCATTTGATGGTCAACGCTTTTATACTAAGACTTTGATACTGTATCGATCTATGGTATAAAAAGTGGGACATTCCATTTTAAAAAATGAAATAGACCTTCAAATGACCTTGAAAACGCCACCCAAATAATAAACTGATACCGCCCCCTCTTTCCCCTTCGAAATCCTTGAACACATGTTTTCTCTTTTTTAATATCTTTCATACTTTTCGAGATATTCGCCTAGAAAGTTTTCAAATGAACACCTTGTATATGTTGCGTTGGAACGAAAAGTCATTAAAATTCAAAGATCACATTAAGATATTTATTCATAGCTTCATATAATAACATGATAGGTTGTCTCGAAAATGGCAAAAAGTAATAGAAGAAAATAAACCTATGAATAAATATCTTAATTTTAGCTTTGAATTTGAATTTAAAAACGCTACGACGTTTAATTCGAATACGTTCGTCAGAGAATGTGACATTTGATTCACCTTCTCACGGATGACAATTTCCTTGGTGGCCTTCTGCACAGACGAGATACCGTCGTCGGCTTTCTGTTTCTTACTCCAGCCAAAATCTATCCTAGAGGGCCGCGGAAATCACCGTATTTTTCGAGCAACACATTCTTCCGTAAGATTAGCAGTCTTTCTAAATATCTCGTCGGTGACCAGGTTCTGTTCCATGCTAAAAGTTGCCCAGGTTCTGTTCCATGCTAAAAAGGCGATGTCACAAAAGTGGGAATGCCGAAATCACGGGCGTGAGCATTCTCGTATCCTTTCTGATCAAAGCACACACAACATAACTCATGAATCGGGAATATTAGTGAAAATGGAGTACCTTATATGCTCCTAATAATCATGCATAAAAGTTACTACTTGCTCAAGACATGTTTTAAAAGTTACTCTGTATCTGGAGTACTATTAGCCATTTTTATTAGAAAAAATAGGTGATAAGGTAGCCAAGGAGGTGTTCAGCAGCATTATTGGCAAAAGGAATTCTTATAATCGTTAAACAGGCAGTGATAATAAATTTATCATATGGTTTAAAAGTTTCTATATCTCGAGATCTATTACTTATTTTTACTAAAAAATTAAATGGCAAGATGGTCAAGGGAGTGCTTGTTCAACTTCATTGGCAAAAGGAATTGTTATAAACATTAAACAGCTAGAAATAATACATTTATCTATAATTACTATTACGGCGATCGAGATCTACCAAAAATTATTTGGGATGGGGAGAGTTATGCATCACTGCCCACCGCGCACTTGAGCTCAGCGTGTGCGCTCGGTCAGTCAGTCGAGACGGGCACTCAGGAAGGAGCGGACGTGCTGTAGGACCAGAAGGTCGATGGACTACCTTGGAGTTGATCAGAGGTCCTTCAGAGCTGACCTACACTGACCTCCCTGGCCTACCCTTGCCTACCTCCCAGTTGTCCAGAGATCCTCCAGAACTGCACTGGCCTAACCTTGCCTACCTTGGAGTTGACCAGAGGTCCTCCAGAGCTGCCCTGGCCAACACTTGCTAGCATACACTTACCTTTAGCTAGCTTAAGGTGGACCAAGGGTCATTTAAAACTTCTTTGGTCTACCTTAAGCTATCTCGGGGTGGGCCAGAGGTTCTTGAGAGCTTTCTTCGTTTACCTTGGTCAACTTTCAGCAGTTCTTTGTAAGTAACAATTCAAATATATACTTTCTGTTTTGGAATACGTGTACATTGAACAAATGCCGTAAATCCTTATTTCTGTATTTCTAATTTGGATTTGCATCGGGACTTTTCAAAAGTTTCTCTTCTTGAAATTGACATTTTAGGCTTAAAATTGGTATCCCTCCGATCGGAGGTCCACGGATGAGGCCGTGAGTGGGTACGGGTATTGGCGAACCCGGGGCTTCCCGAAGCGCCATTTCAGTAGTTTGAAGTTCTGACTTCTTCTACTCTTGTTGAATTCTTGTTGGTTAGGCCGCACTCGTGTGCGGGGTTAGCTTAGCTCTCGTGAGCTGATGTTAGTTTTGCTCTCGTGAGCGGGTTAGATTGTGCGTGGTAGGTAGGCTGTACTCGTGTACGGGGTTTAGAGTCGTATCTCGTCGCTTTTTAATTGTCATCGTTTCATCTTCTTGTCATCGTCTTCTTCTATTTTGGTTCCTCCATTGAATTGTGACTAACTATGATTTGTCTGCTTCAGCTGGAGTACGACAGCTGATCTTCTTTATCATCGACCGAAGACACCGCATCGAACGAAGACTTCGATTTATTTATAAGTTAATATTTGTCGTCGAGCAATTATTGTGTTAGTTTCACGTTTTTAATTTCGCTGTTTCATTTGAATCTCAGCCTTCAGCTTTGATTCTTAATTCTTTCTCGCGACTCAGAGCCTTCCGCTCCATTTTTATTTTCTCTCTCATTGTTTAGAGACTTCTCTGATTTAGTCTTTTGCCCACAACAATTGCTCGCATTGCGTGCGTGCGTCAGTAATTAAGATTGCATATCGTCGTTGTATTTATGTAGTTATGTAACTTGATTTTGCTCGGTTCAATTTTTGACTCCGACACAGCAGAAGGCTGTGTCGGACCATGCTTGTATGTACCAGACCGGTTGGTACCGGTACTCGGCGTAGATCCATTGAGAGGGATGTTCGAGAGACCTGTTCACTTGTGTAAAATCCTCCCTGCTGTAAGTCCACCCAAGTCGCCTCAACGCCAGTCGTTGCCTGGCGGCAGGTGGGCGAGGAAAACTTAGGGTATCGTTTGAACGCTTCTCTCGGCCACCGCTCTTCGTGAGGACACGTCGGGTATCGGTGCTGGGTGGAGTTGGGCTGCAAGCATTGTAAACGTCGCGTCACCCTTGAGCCAGATCCGGTTCGGTTTTGTTTCTCTCTTCGAAAGAATCAGAGCCTTCTGCCTGCTTCGTTCTTGAACTCTCGTGGATCGGAGATTTCTTCTCCGATTCACACCTTTTGCTTCGTAATAATTACTCAACATACGCTAAATGGTAAAGGGACCTTTTCTTTCTGTGGAAATGTGTTCTTTCCCATTTAGCGATCTGGGAAATTTAGTCTGTAAGATTATAAATCGTCGTTGTAAGAAGGGGAGTCAGAAGGAATCATATTGAATTCGTTCTGGCTTCCTTCCGGTTCCCGCGTGCAGTAACCTCTTCGCGGTTAGACCCGAGCAATCGGTATTATTCTCCATTTGTAAGAATTTCTAGTATCTTACAAATAGAGAATAATCGAGTTAATAGCTGCTAGTTTAGAATTTACGATAACATTGTAAAATAAAACTGACTGTCATCATTTCAAATCTCTGGAACATTATTTATGAAGTAAAACATTCACTTCTATAGAAGATGTATGGAGGCGCCTTGAGTCATATTTTGCTTCACGAACTCTGGATTTCTATAAGAGGGGGATTGTTGTTCTTGATAATGATGGAGATTACATAAGAAATAAAGAAATAAAAAGTTGAATTTACTACAAAGTTTGTTTTAGATTTCAAAATAATTGATTACTTATAGGCCCCCCTAATATATCGCAAAGACTGTGTATCGGAGCGAAACGTTTAATTTATACCCACAGCAATTACATCCGAAGCCCTCTACATCATGATTAGTCTCGCCTCTCTAGCTCGCTCCGCCTCCACTGCCAATACTTCATAACGCCTTCAACTCGTTAAAATAACTATTATACAAGTATTGTAAAAAACATCGATCAGCTGAAATCAGATCAGCATCGAAACGCGTCGCAACGTTGCGGTCTCCTAGATCAACGTTCATCGGGATCCGAGGGGGTGTCGGCCGGACCGCGGAGGAGGATATCTTGACAATCCTTCAAAGCGACGGGGAAACGGCACCCTCGATGGTTTGACGGCGACACACGACGAGAGGTACAAAGTCGCCTTTCATCTGCAACGTGTCGCTCGAGGAGAGCCAACGCGGGCTCGGCTCGAGGCTGAAAATAGCCGGGTAGAGCCGCTGGCTCGCTCCATTCCGCTCGGCACCGTGCTCCGGCAGAACCGCCCGAGCCTCGATACGATTTTCGTCGCCGGGGCCCGACAGGGAGTATCCGAGGATCCAACAACTGCCCCGAACGAACTTTCACTCGACTGGAAACGACCCCCTGGCTCGGCTCGAGAATCGATTGTCCCGACCGTCGGGGATTTCAAGTGTGCGCACCGTCCTCGAAGAGTACATCCTTCGCCGCCGCGAGAGCTGGATCTTCCCGAGGCGTTCGAAACACGGCTCTAGATCGTTTTTCGCGCGGTGCCCTCCCCCCAGTGAATCCGAAAAAGTGGTTTGGAAAACGTGAGGCTCGGAAAAGGTAATGCGGCCTGCTAGTGCGTTACCGGTTGTACTGCGGACGGTCGGCAGACCAATCGACCTCGATGCATTCGCATTATGATACCGCGGGCTGAGAACGTGTACGTGCGTGCGTGCGTGCATGATTGAGTGCGTGAGTGGGTGCGTTCGTGTACGAGTGCGGCAGGGCTGTTTCACGAAAAGTTATGGTTTAATTACGTTCGAGCAGTATTTTTCTTTCTGGATCCGACCAGGTAACAGACTTCTCTCGTTTCGGAACCTACTTTCGGCAGTCTCGCGGGCGAGCAACACGGCCGCTACCAATTTATGTAATCCGCCGAGATCGCCCGATCTTTTCTTCGATCCTCGTACCTACCTGTGCGTTCTGGCAACGGGTTTTCGGAATTGCGAAATTCCGAGATGAACACATTGACGCGACACGCTTTGCGCACACCAATGACGAGAGTGTATTTTCTCGCTAGTAGCTGCTGCGAGGATCGCCCGACGAAATATTTAGCACGGGAACAATATTTCCCCGTTGATCCGTTGCCAGTCGCTTCGCCGCCCGCGAATGATTAATCGGTAGATCGGGGCTGGGCCCGGGCCGGGACCGTCCTCTCTTTCTCCCTCTCTTTCTCCCTGGATCCTGAACGATCGAGAGACCGTGTTCACCCGGACAATCCTAATTATCCTTAACCTTCGATCGGCGCGTTACCATTTCTAATTCGAGCGGAAACACGGTCAAGCGCGTATGTCCGTGGATTTCTCGAGTGCTGGTAAATGCATCTATTTCTGCTTCGTTGCTGGAAATAGACACGAGAATGAAATAGGCTCGGCAAGCGGCGTTGTCTGTCCCCATCGCGGCTGGGCGGCTGCCGCGTTGACATCGTCGATAATATTATTTAATTAGCTGGTTCAAGGGTCGACGGCGCTCATTCTCGGAGCTCGATCGAAACGAATTGCATGCGATTGACACACACGCCACGCTCGTTTGCTCTCGTGTCCTTTCGCTCAGGTTCGAAAGCAAACGAAACTGGAACGTATTTGTAACGTTGCTCGAAGATTTTCGATATTTCCGACCCGCGCAATCCCCGAAGACTATAACGCAATAGGGATGTTACTCGTTCGGTGAGTCATGTCATTAGCAGTTATATCCCTCCGGAAGTAACGTGTGGGACGACAGGGCCGCTCCAAAACTATTTTTACTTGAACCCATCAGACGGTGGATTTGTACGTGTCTAAATTTACGGGGCTCTCCATGTGCCGAGTCGCTTTCGATGCACTTGTGCACGGCAGTCTAATCGTCAACGATAATTAGAAGGGTGACAACGTTCGATTATAGCGATCGGATGCCGTAGATGAACGGAATATACGTGGGCGTTGTTTTAGCAAATGATTAGCGGCCGTGTGGCACGGTTCATCGCGAAAATAGCATGCAGGACTTCCGTCGTAGTGTCCGTATCGAATTGCGTATAAATATACGCGTTTCTGGTTTCGAAACGCACGAGAAGCAGTCACGATTCTGGGTCACCATAATTACTTTTCTCTAACTGGCGTCCAACTAGTAATAAGCATGACACGATCCAAAACTTTCCCGCTCATTACGCTTCTTTCCACACTGGCATCGAATGCTATACGGAAGTCGTACACTTTTCCGTTGTCCTCCTTATCGAACGTCCGGCTTTCCTTCTGTAATTGTTTGCGAGCAACGTCGTCTATGCGTTAACTCTAACTTCAACAAACATCGTGCGACGTTTCGAAATTAATCAACTCTTGTATAATATAAACGAAAAACTCGAATTATAAAAACTTTTCGCGAAATTTTACGGGACTTGCACATTTAAAAATTGTATGCTCTCTCCGAATTATTAAATTTTCTTTCACTTCAGAGTTGGTTTGACTAGCATATTTTGATCATTTGAAGTTCAAGTGAGCGTTCAATTCTGAGCCACTTTACCTAATCTCTAACAGTTTCAAAAGATTATGGAGTAATTACCAAATAATAATCCTGAACTGCAGCCGTCTAATCCTCATTTCTGCAATACAATTTATCCCTTGCATGCAAATCGACGGAATAACAGAAAACGTGATACAGATAAACAATTCGTAAAGTTCTTCCTCGAAAATGAGCCACACTGGTGCGATCAGACAAAATTGAAATCATAGTTTTCACATCGTTCACAGAACTTCTGTAATTTCGCGTGAAAAATTTGCAAATTAAACAATTTTATTCTGCCGGTGCTTATTGTGGAGGATAAATTTCCTACTTTCACGTCCTTTTTTCAAGGTTTCCTTTTTTCTATCATAGAACTGCAGGATGCTGCTTTTTTCTTTTGAAATTTTACAAAGTCCAACTAGTGTACAGAGTCCAAGTAATTTGTTTGCATATTCATTTTCATATGACCTTTCGGGGTGAAGTTTTCCCTTCGCGGTGACCCCTTGAGAAAAGTTGATCCGCGATTTTTCGTCACAGTTTTATCGTACTTTAAATGTAAAACGTACGGCAGTAGTAGAACAATCGAAGATACTCGATCGTCAGACTTGTGCTTCGCGTGTGATTACTGTTTGTATCTAGCGTGCATGTTTAATGTGTGCATGGCGCGTGTTTTCAATGTTTATGGAACGTATATGAGACTAACGTGTGTGTCAAGTGTGTTTGGGAACAAGTATTATGTCTTCAGTGTCTTATAACTAGACTGCGGATTTTATATATTTATGACAAAAATGAGCAAGCACAATTTAAAGCAGTACACACATTAACAAGATTTAAGGGCACCATTGGTTTCAGCTTAACCAGTTAACTGCGTTTGACGTGTATACACTACATACATAATGTAGTGTAATGTAGTATAATATATACATACATAATTGTCAATATCTTATCGAATAAAAATGTAATTCTTTCTCATATTGCTTTATTTTTCTCATAAAGTTTAGAATAGCGGCATTTGGCCTGCGTTCGACGTGAATGCACGTCAATCTAAAACTCTATTGCGGTACGGTTAACGTTAATGAATTGTTAATTTATTAGCGAATAAAAATTGAATTCCTTCTCATTTTGCGTTTCTTTTTTCATTCGCTTTTCTGCGTTCGACGTGTATATTCGTCGTGGCTCGATTTTAATCGCGTGAGGGATTTTTAAAATTAAACTCCGCAGTCAACTGAATAATAAAATAATTAGGAAAAGAGAAAGAATTTTTCTTTCGCTCTTGTGTCTTGCAATCGATCCAAATATTTTTTATTTTGCATAAAGATTCGCAGTCTACTTGTAACTTATTTAAATTGTTCTAATGCTGACAACGATTACTTCAAGTACCATAAATCGACGACGAAAAATTGCGGATAAACAGAAACTGAAAAAACAAGGGAATAGCGTTTTATTATTTGACTGCTCGTTTTCGAGAGAAACGAGTTTAACACTAAACATACCGATCTATAAATAACTAGATACATATACACCGAGATACTCTACTAAAGATATTTATTGAACCATTGCTCATGGAAGCATCTTCATAATTTCAAAAATTGTCAAATAAAAAATCTAGAACCGGTCACTTAACCGGTGGTGGTACGTTTAGTGTTAAAGATCGGTCGCGTGCCCTAGTATCCGTGGCAAGTAGATCCGTTAGATCATGAACGGACGCGTCAGCCGATTTGCGTCTGACAACGCGCATGTTTACCAAATTTTCAAACTCGTCTGACGAGATGTCAAACAAAGTAATGTTATTCTTCCTTTTCGACTTGTTTCTGGACGTAGAATCAACAAATTCGGTTGCAACATGTTGATATATCCGAGTTGAAAGTTGCCCGGAGTTGCAGAGGGTTAACACTAGAACTACCGAACCAATCAAAATGGCTGGTGGATGATTTTTTCTTTCACGAATAGTGAAACTATGAAAACATTTTTACGAGAAATTTTTTAATATATCTCTCCTTTGGAGTACATGTTACCATAAAAATCGTATGAAACCTGAGTAAATTCGATCTTGCTGTTATTATTAAGGGATAAGTCTAAGTCGCGTTTAGGGCTCGGTAGTTCTAGTGTTAAAATGACACGGAATTCTATAGAACAAAATCGAGATAATCGACAGCGGAAAGGTTTACGCGTCGTGGGCGTGATTGTTCCAGAAATGATCGCGGCTGGCGCGCATAAGCTGGCGATCGCGTAAGAAAATCGTAACAGATGGGTGTGGATGTGTGCATGCGTATGGATTTATGTGGATATGTGCATATGCGAAACACAGCAGTGGTGGGATCGGTGTTCGGCGGTATCACGACCGTAACGACGGAATTTCGAGCATGCGGAATTTGATTGAAGGGAACGGGCGCTTGCGCAGAGTTTAGTCGGCGTCCGTGCGAGCCACCCTCTGGCCAGTAGTAGCTGATCATTGGTGCGCCGTCAGAGGTTAGAACGTCGCGGTGCTCGTCGTCGTTGACGAGACGAGACGATACGTTTTACACCGGGGTGGGAACGAGACCGAGCACAGGAGATCGGCGAGTCCAGCTGAGGAAGAGGCGAGGAGAGGGCAAAACATGTCGAAACGTGACCGCGTGTGACGATCCTCGCCCCATTCGCTACGAGGTGGGCTCGGTCAGCCAGTGAGCCACGAAGAGGAGCGGAGAAACCAGCTAGGAGGATACACGGACTCTCGGCCGAGCTCTCGTCCAGGTTACGTGAAAACGTACCGACGGGATGGCTGACAGCGAGGGTGGCTCCGAGCAGGATGACGTATCCTTCCTCCGGACGGTGAGTTCTCTTTGTTTACCTCCGCTGAAACACGTCAACACCCCTAAACACTCTCCACAGAAATTTTGTAAATACTAATAAACTAATTCGTGCAAGCGCTGATCTGTCAAACACGCCGAGTTACGAAACTCTGCATCTGGCCCAAGATGTGCTCGATAGCTTCAGGGGGTGAACTCTACGGCTGATTAGAATGCCGTATAATGGGTCACGTGGGTGGTCGGCTGGCGTGCGTTGATGTCGAAGAAGGATAACGTTCGATGATGAACGAACGTGGCCGAATAGAAGGCCGGGCGGATGATGTTGCAACTTGATCTGGCACCGACGTAGAACGCAGCCCGCTAAGAAGCAAATCCTCTTAGACCACGGGGTGGGGGGTGGGGGTTAAAGTTAGCCTCTCCCGGCGGTGTTCCCCGGCGTGTTTACGGTGTACATCGTCGTCGGTACCGGTTTGCAAAAACCCGCGGCAGTCGTGCGGAAAATCGCTGCGCTCCCATCGTAAAGGATAAACACGCCTAAGGGGGGAAATTCAATGAATCGTGGAAGCACTTAAAGTTCTCCCGGCGAACGACCTTGACCCCGTTCCGACCACAAGGATCAAGCAGTAGCGTAGTGACCGAGAGAGGGTGACTGCAGCCTTGAGCTTCCGTAAGCTGCACGCGCCTGATGCTCGACTCTTTAATACCCGCCCCTAATAAAAATACATTTCCCGTTACGCACGCGGGGCTCCGTTTACGGAACGTTTACCAACCGCGACACGCGTACGCCTATCGATTGCCTCCGCTCGCCGCGGGTCTCTTCATCAACAAAAACATGTATATTTGTTCCATACAGAGTAGAGTACAAGATTGTATCTGACAATGGGTGCACACGACGCACGAAAGTTGCGAACGAAGAAGAAGTCGGTCCCGATGAAAACCGGATGGTGGGAGGAGGGGGAAGAGGAGGGGAGGGGATCAGTCTGGAATCAATGTCACGATAAAAACGAAATTTTCATAGCGAGCTCTCTCTGACCTTCTCCGTCGGAATTCTCGGATCGGTCCGACCTTCCTTTGTCACGGGAGAACACGTTTCATGCACGTTTGAGTCCCGGCGACTCCTGCTATCCTCTCGGGTTTCTTTCTTGATAGGGCATCGCGAATCGCCGGGGCTACCTTTTGCATTTCCGCTTGGATCTACGCGCCAGACGTATGTACTTTCTTTTCTTGTCCTCGGACATGGCACACCACTTCTTGCCAGCCTCCCGGGCCACCACCGTCACCCGTTTCCCCGGGCATTTGAAGTATTGTTCCAAGTAGAAGATGATGAACGGATTCGTGGACAGTCTCCCGTGCCTCCTCTTACGCCTCCTTCGCGGCTTGCACGTGCAACTCCTTTTCTTCGAACGACGGGAGCGATGGCGACGGGAGCGACGGCGCCGACAACTGTCACGTCGTCGACGTCGACGCCGACTTTTGGGTCTACATCCACGACGACGGGAACGTCGACGGGAGCGTCGACGGGAACGTCGACGGGAACGGCAGGCACAGCAGCCAGCTTTCTCGATCACCTGATCGGTCAGCAGATTGCTCGATTCTTCGTCGACGTTTGGTTGCGTGACTTCTCTATTGGGACAATGATGACGATTAGCGATCGAGTGTAACGCGGAGTGGAGCTTTGTATTCGTTTGCATTGGGAACCGAAGTACAGTGATTTCTCTGTATATGTCGCCGGGACCTGGATGGTAAATGTCGCGGAATTATCCCCACTACTGCGGGGTGTACCCCGCGAGGGGCCGCGAAGGTCGAGTGGCCTCGGACACTGAGGAGTGTAAACATAACGCGGCTCGGGTTTGTCTCCTGGACCATTCAAGACTCGTGTTGTTGACATATATCGAGAATTCACCTGGGGCAGTTTTGAGTTTTTGAGGCATCGTTAGGTTTTAATACAATTTGGACTTACACGGTTTATTCAACACGTTGGATATCGGTATTTATTTCAAACTCAACTATTAATTTTTCAGTTAATTTTTATAATGATCCATTGAATGCGATATGACTTCAGGGAAGAAGTTAGGTTGAAAAGATAACTAGAAAAGAGTATTCGATACTAAGTAGCTTGACTTTAGGAATATTGAATAATAATTTGTTTTAAAGAAATCACGGTTCGTATATCAATATTTGAAACGTGTTTCACAAGGAAATAAATTTATTTAACCTTGCGAGGTCTAAACTATATTATCTTTTCTTCTTCGAATAATATATAATTTCAAGTAAAGATATATGTTATAATTAGACTCCGGATTTTATGCATCTATGACAAAAAGAAGAACTTTAAAAAGACTAAGATTAAGATTAGTAGTATATTATTTTCGCCACATTAGAATTATTAACGAAAAATATAAATTTATATTAATCTTCCGCGTTGCAATTGGAGCACAAAATTTTTGTTTTGCATAAAGATCCGGAGTCTACTTATCATCTTTAGGACGTACGTTCCTGCAAGCAAAAATCCGTGTAGTTAACATCAAATATAAAAATCAGAAATATTTGTAAACAAGCATTCTACGAAGTAGTACCTTCCGCCTTATTTAAATTTTTTATTTTAATGTGGAATCTCTGATCGTTGCCACCACTTTACAGCATCTCAGAAGATTTCGGAGAAGCTGTTTTTAAAATTACAAGTCCTAAATAAATTCTAAACACTTTTTCCACCAACACAATTTGAACAAAACACCATTCAGCCTGAAAAGGTTAATGACCTCGCACCAAGTTTCATTACCGTGAAATGGAAGGGCTATTTCGACTGGACCGAAAATCCCACCGTTAAACAATTGCTCCATACAACAATAATCTAATACTAGAAACCTATCGAAAACATTTCCGACAAAAATGTTCCCCAACTGATTGGCACGTCTCTCAAAATCGTTAGAAAATTATGTTTCTCCGAATGCGGTGCTCAGACTCGAAAGCTCTCCGAAGAAAGTGTCTGAAAGCATCGCGTTCAATCACGTCGCTTAACAATCGCCTTTCACCGGTCGTAATCTCCTCCACCTCGGTACACGAAAGCGCCGGTAACGCGATTGATTCGATCAACGAGTGGAAATCGGCGAGAAAAATCATGCGGAAATGAAATTACACTACATCACTCGATCGCCGTTCCTGTCAGTCACAAAGTCCCCTAAAGGAGTCCCTGTTCCGTGAAGCGGAAACAGAGCCGCAGATGTTAGGGTGCGACGGGCGCGCGGAGGAGGAGGAGGAGGAAGAGGAAGAGGAGGAGGAGGAGTAGGAGGAGGAGGAGGTGAAAGGTGGTTGGTTTCCTTATGCTATCGATCGGTTCCAAATTTCTGCGACGTCCGCCTCGACACGGAATAAACATCGACGGGCCGAGAAGGAATTTTACGAGCGTTTTCAAAGTTCGCGTGGAAAACGGCTCGCGGGATCGATTGTTCGAAGGAAATGCAATCGACACGCAATCCTAGCCGATCCCGACCGTGCGCACGACTTTACCGAATCGCAGAAAATCGTTGTCCCGGTCGATCGATCGGGTATTTAGGGAAATCGCGTGAGAAATACGATTCCGGTTGGATCGGCGGCTCAATAAAATGCGATCTAGCCGGTCCATCCGGTTCCGAGAACAAACAACGTCCTCCCCGATGGTATTTGCGTATTTGCGATCGTCTGAGTGACCTCACCTCTCGTCCATGTTGCTTTTGTAATCGTAGATTCGGTCCATGGCTTGAGTTACTGAAATTTTGTGTAGCCTGTTTACTTGAAAATTTAATGCGTGTGTCCGAGATCCGAAATGTCCAAATGGCCGAAAAACAGTTGACGTTTTCGTCGATGAATCGCTCACGTATCGAACGGGCCGAACATCGATACACCCGGCCGATCCTACTTCACGCTTGGGGCTCTCCTATAGTGATCATCTTCTTTCTTTTATTCTTCTTTCTTTTTCTTTTCATTCGACCCGTTTTTCAATCGAATATGAAAAACGTCATCCTCCGCGGAGGCGTGCACGAGTTAATAACGACACTGCTGCAATCTCCCGACGCGGATTAAAATCGATACACCCTTTTTTAAAATTCCCCGTTAACCTTGCTCCACACGAGCAGCCGAGAATGGAAGCGGGCGTAGGTCAATTTCTTCTTGTTTCCAACGGGAAGCAGAAATATACGGCGACTCGATTGTCGAACTTTTTTTTTTGTTCAGGTAGTTCTCGGTTTTCAAGGGCTCTCCCGATCCCGTAAAACACTGCGATCGAGTCGAAGAAACGGGGGCGAAACACTTGGAACGTGTTTCGACGCGTAATCGCGAGCGTGGTAACAATTTCACATGAGAAGTAAACAAAACGCCGCGGGGTGGAGGAAAACAACGTTGCCGGGAATTGTGTCTCCAAGAGTACTTCGCGGCCTGGTAATGATCATTAATTAAGTCAACAGCTGTTGGCGTGGGACGGATACCCGCGGGATTCCCGCCGCTCCCGTGACGACTGTCTCGGTTCTCGGCCAAGCCCGAGCACAAAACGAAGATCGAACAATTAAAAATAATTCTTAATTACGGGCGGATCGCAGGCGTCCGTTCCTTGTGCAACACACGCGCCGGGAAGCGCCGCTCTCCTTTAAGAGCGTGGCGACAGTTAATTTTAGCGATCGCCGTTGCATTGTTCCGTATGATCAATACGGCTTGTTGCGGACACCTTTTCATTAAAGATCCCTCGTCGAAAAGCTGCCGCGCGAGGTAATAACACGGTGACACGGTGAGCGACAGCTTCGTAGCCACGCGAGTACCGTTGCGAGGACTTCGTACGCTGAAAAATTGAGTTCTCGATTGGAATTAATGTTGGGCAACTGACATAAAACACAGTACTGACATTTCCTTCAATGCTTAACACTACCTAATTCTACCGTGCGGTGCAGACAAAATTTTGTTAACCCTCATCCGACCCTCATTCCCGCAATTTTAAAGGGGCAGGACTCCGTAGATTCGCGATAAGGTAGAGTGATCACGTTACCGACAAAAATAGGCGAAAAATGGTTTCACGTGTCTCAACTTTTCGTCCGTACATAAGAATATTTTCCAGTGGGAAGGGACTCATTCGAAAGAGGAAGATCGGTCAGAAGATAAGGTAGAGTGACCACGTTACCCACAAAAATAGGCAAAAATGGTTTCACGTGCCTCAACTTTTCGTCCTTATATTAGAATATTTTTCACTAAGAAAGGGCTATTTCGAAAGAGGAAGGTTCATTCTAGCGCGCGCTGATCATGAGTTGACGAGATTATGCAGATATTTGGTAATATAAGCGTTAGAAGTAGGCCAAAAATTGTCGATGTCAATGCCGTGAAATTCAAGCATTTTTACGCCATTGGACGAGTTTTCTGGAAGAAATCGAAAGTAGCGCGCTCTAGAAAATATCTCCAGCTACAAATTGAGCTATATTTGGTCTTGATTCTCTGCAAAATAAAGTCAAAACCTTGAAGCACGTTTCCGATAATACAGAACAAAAAATGTGACGAGTTTAGTCACAGACTTAGGACCCGTCGGATCGAGATCAAGACAGATGTCAAGTCAGTGGCTGAAGGCTGTGAACGGAAATTATACAGCAGTTACCGACCTGCTGGCTCTGGAAAAGTCACATGACTATCCTTGGATCTTAACGTATCCCTCGTGTATCGAATTGACCCAATGGTGAAACATCAAATGAAATGAATCTTACTAATTATTTTGTTCAGAATAAAGTAGTAAATATTTGCACAATATGTTGCTCACATATTCCCATTTCTCGATTTCGTTCGCACCTGTTCGACTTCGCTTTGTTCCGATCTTATCGTGTTCAGCTTTGCCCCCCGACGAACAGAAGAACGAAGAGAATACGTAACGCCTCTTCTTCAAGTTCACGCCAACTTTTGACACTCATAGCTATGAATGCTTAATTGTCGTGTAACAATTCCAAAACAATGAACTATCCGTCAAAGGACTCGAGAAAACGTGAAAATTATGTGTCAGACTGACACACAGGACATCATGTCACAGATGTTACCATAATTTGCTGAGGATTTGGATGTTATGATCGTTTTCAATGATATTTGATATCTTCATAATTCGGAAAAGTAAACAGTTAAGCTTGCAATGAATTTGAAATAAATTTCGAAATAAATTTGGAAATATTCTATAAAGTGTTAAAGTGATGAAATAAAATATTGTTTTCAATGGAATTTTGTGAAGTCATTCTAAGCATTTGGTTTTTCATGACTACAGCGAAACTGAAAGAGAAGTGAACGAGGAAAAAGAAAATAAAGCTTTCAAAGATTACGAAGTGCAATTGGGTACTGGTATATGCCTTGATTAAAAACTTCCGGGAACGTGCCAGAGTGTTTGCACCGTTGCAAGAGTATCATTCTGCTCCAGTTCAGTAATTCTTCCTCCACTTCGGTTAAGTTTCTTCTTTTTTTTTTTTATCAACTGTTCTAACTAATGCAATGTCGTACAATCACCAATCGTTTTCAGTTCGATATGAAATTTAATGATTTAAAAATGCTAAATAAATTAAAATGAATTCTAAGAAATTCCCAGAGGTGTTTTCCCGTTATTATTTATTTACAGTATGTTTATCCCGTTCTTTGTTATTGCTCCGGTGCCCTTCCTTATTTTCTTCTTCCATTTCTTCCTTCTGTTTTCCTTTTTCTTCAACCATTAAATATTCACATTAGATTCAATTTTTGTAAAACGTTTTTCACGAAATTGTAAAGTTGATTTCACAGTAATTAAGTACTTATTACTCGACCCAATACTGTGTAGCCTAATTGAAAATACAAATTAATAAATGTTATTTCCACAACTACCATGTCAATGAAGAATTCTCAGAAGCGATTTTCTAAATCGTGAATTCGTTTGCATATTATTATCCCTCTCTCGCATCTTATGAAGTGTTCTCCTTCACTGAAATCGATGCAAACTCATAAAATTGCTTCTTGAACGATGTCTAATGAACTATATTATAATTCTTCAGCTTCATCTCCCTTTATCTGTCCGCATTCCAGCGGAAATGGATTGCTGGACATTTCCCGCTGCTAAATGCGTAATTCTTCAAATTATTTACTGCTTAGCTGAATAAGAGAGTATTTCTGTTTGACGGGTCAGAAAAATCGAGTTTTACTTTTTTTCGCACTTTCTTAGAGTGTACTTTCTGGCTCCCAGGGCATGTTCGTGAAGCATCGCCGGCGAAATTCATACATTTTTCAGAACTAAAGAGGTTCTCAGGCTGCTCCTCTGATGTGGCCCCGCGGCCTGGAAACTTTTAAACGCGATTTTCTCGAAACGACATCTCGAAAATTAATCAATACACAAAAACCACGACCAACATCTTCAAGATTGTGTGTAATTAAAATAAATCATTTTTAGGTATTTTTGTTTAAAAAATGCAGCAATACTAATGCAGAATTTGAAATAATAGAAAGATTAAAGGAAATTAAGTGGATCGGCATATTGCGCATTTTTATGCATATTTTATGCATTTATAATAAAAATGAGTCAATCAAATACAAAATAGTGAAACCATTTTTTAATCTAAAAGTACTGTCGTATTGTTTCCAACTTAATGAAATTATTAAACGAAGCAAAAATGTCTGCGTAACCTCGATATTTGTTTTTAACTATAAATTTTCAATATAAGAGACTACATGTGAAACAGCATAGCACGCAATGCTTATAGGCCCTGTTAAATAAATTTCCCCAGATCCACATCCCCAGACATCGAAACGGAAGTAAGTACTCATCCATGTGACATAGTGTCGGCCAATATGCTTACAACAGAGTATCCGAACAAAGGGGCGATTATTGAGAATGTCAGGAGCTTGCTAAAATAATGGAGATATCGATCGGTAATTAGCAGCGGCGGCGAAGTAATACATTCCTCTATTCTCGATGAGTGTCACGGTACTAGCATTATTTTTCGCTGAGAAATTGCCTTCATTCCGACTGATGCGCTGTAACGCAGTATCGACAATCAAAGACGCGAATCGATAACACGTTAAGGTTTTTAGGAATTCTTTTCGGGAAAACTATCGAGCTTTTTACATTGGGATTTTACACACGTATTCATTACTATACGAGGCACATGTATGATTTGTTTAAAATAAAAATAATCTAAATTGCACGAGTGCAATTCACGATTTTATTTTTCTATAGAGTATCTTTCGAAAAACATGGGTCGCCGGTTTCGATGAGTCTGGTCTTCGTTTATTAATTAGTATGAATGTAGTTATGGTTCGAATCAAAATAAAAAATCCTGATTATTTACAACATGTCGATGTTTTGAGGTCAAATTATCGAGTTTTTAATTATTTTCGGCCGTTAGTACCATGAAAAAAAAATAAGTATTTCGAAAAATCCTCTCAAAATATCAATTAGGTAGCTAGAACTTGAGATACCGGAACTGAACCATGAAATTGACTATGTTCATTTTAAGTATTCAAACAAATCCTTCCGCACGCCTATTCTACGGCACTTGTACTCAAGGAAAATCAAAAAAATAAAAAATCGATTTCTTGAAAATGAAAAGCCAAGAATACCCATTTAAGCAATCTACGTTTCGTAGGAGTAATCCAACGATCGTGAAAGCGAATTATCCTGCATTTAAAAAGTCATTATCTGGAGCGTTCTTTAAACCGCGCGGCCACTTTAGCGCTTATGTTCTATTTAACCTAGTTTTAAGATTAGCAAAAGTTAAAGAGCAGCCACTCTTTCTGAGACACTGAACCTGTGTCTGAGGCGAGTGTCACGTGCTACGGGACGCGCTTGCTTTAATCAAATTTCTGCGAAAGCGGGGCGCATGATACAGTGGCGGACATACACGGTCGAGGGCAAAATTAATACCTTCTTTAAAATTGTAACAAAATGACTTGTGTTTTCTTACGATGTTAGAAGAGTTAGTTTACTAGTTAATGTATAGAAAAAAATTAATTAAAAATTAGTTTCCGTCGAAATTGCGAAGAAAAACGTGAAGGTCACGATTTTTAACTATTTTATCTGTGTCTGTAATGCAACTTTAAAATGTAGTATAGATCTTCTGAAATCTCAATTTGATAGATTTCATCAAGCACATAGTAGATCAATTTTATCACTTAAAATGAATTTGTACGCTAAGAATGATAACACGAGTGCAGGGTATTTTTTTTTCCTACAACGATCACCAGGTTCTTCCTATTAGTTGCTCAGCAATTTCTCCTCCCAAAATTTTAGCAATTTATTATATCGTTGCATGTCCGGAATTCTTTTTCAAAATTCCATTTGATTCGGAACAAATGTTTTTCCGATATTTCTAGATTCCAATGCTTCCGAAATTTTATTCAATATTGTTTCAAGAGTTTATGAAATCAATCATTGCTATTCCACTCTCTAACTTTCTCGTATTGCCGTGTCTGTTATAGAGTGATACCAATCAAATTGAATCTAACTATTCTATTTGATCTATTTGATTTCGTTCGCAGAAAGTTGATCCAAAAATTCAGTGTGAAATGTCAGAAGTACATACAATAAACATAAATGACATGTTCCAGACAATATTCTTTGTTAAAAACATATATGCAAAACATATCAGTGGGTCCCCTAAACTGTAGGTTGAAAAATATATTAAAACAAAATAACAAGGTCTATTAAACAAAAAAAAAACAAAGTATTAGATTGGATCTAGCTGACTTTACTTATGTAAAGAGATTTTAATATTAACACTAAACCTATCAAGCACAAAACATATAAAAGATAAACGTCTTATAGAAGGGAGAATATTGAATTTAGTTAAATTTTGTACTATTTTTATTATAATATGTGCTTAAATAAAGAAGTCAATTTGGTAATTGCTTATGAAAGAGTTTTTATAATTTCAATAATTGTAAAATGAAAAACTGGTCATTTGACTGTGGTTGGTTTAGTGTTAAGCAATATTCAACCTTAACCTATAACGATACCTCAAAATCATAATTAATAAACTCTAGATCTTTATACAAGATCAAAATTATTCTGGGTTTCAGTAAAAATATATTTTGTCAATCAGATGAAAATAACATACTCAACGTTCCTCCTGATGTTTTCACCGTTCCGCGTATCATTTGTTCATTTTTACCATGCACGGATAAAATCTGCAATCCAACCATCAATATCCGATGAATGGTATAACAACTACGCATGGAACATTGGTTGTGTTATTTATGAGAACCGTGGAGACAAGTTGTGCTAATTTCGTCGAAGCGTAAAACACGATAAAAGATCGAAACAACGTTCATAACCGTGCGACCGCCATTGCAGATGCTCGCTGATACCGAAGACCGGCGATGATTTATGTTTACCGTTCGCGGGGACAAAATTGTGCCGGATTATCCGCCGGCGAAATATAGTCGCACCCTTGACCTATACTGCAACACGTTGCAACTTCGATCGCGCCTGATTCCGCAGACGACGGAAATAATCGGATCGCGCGAATCGCCGTGCGTATCTCTCGCCGCTTTTTCCTCGTCCGAACAGGTGTTCGTTGCACCTAAGCGATCGACAAATTGCTGCAACGGTCGTCGATGTGCTGAACGCGTTATCGGTCGTTCGAGTGAACCGGAAATTGCAGGCTGATCCGATCGTAGCCTAGTCGAACGAATCAGAACAGAATCATCAGCGACATGCTGGCCTTGTCGGACGAGTTTCCGCGAATTTTTGGCGCGTCACGTGTCGCACGACGGAAATGTACAATCTCGCCAGATAAGTCGCGTGTCGTATCGCGCATAACGCGGCTTATGTTAATCCTCCCTGCGACTTGCATTGTAAAATAATGCAATGCAACGCGGCGGACTTTGTAATGCCAGGCGCGTTTAGGAAACGACTGTTACGCGTTTATTCGCGTGAAAGTACAGCGGTGCACGGATCGCTGTCACATTTCTCGTACAAGCTAACAAAGCTTTGCTTAACAGTTCTCGAGCGATCAATAATTAACACGTTGAGCCCGGCGTCGGTCCCTGGGGACCGGCTGGACGGAAAGAACAGCAATATCTATGTATGAGTTGTTTAAAATAATCTTTTAAATTCTTTTGGAATATTGGTTTGATATTCTGTTTAATCCCTATGACAATTTTCTGTGATATTCTATGGTGTAAATTAATTTATGATCATTAGACCGCGGATGTTTATGCAATTTGCAATTTTTAAAGAGGTATTTTAAGAAAGTGGAGTGAAATGAAATTTTATTTTTAGTGGCAGCGACCGTTGTAGATCTGAAATAACTAAAAATTCTACTAAATTCTGTCGAATGTTATATTTTAGCATTTTTAGAAAATTTTCGGAAGCCATAAATGCATAAAGATCCGCATTCTAATGATCACCCAAGAACATAAAAATCTGCAATAATCTTGCTGTTTGCCAATAAATATATTGAAGACGTTTCAAAAAGAAATTGGAAGTGAGTACTCGGGTTCCCATTTGTTGACCTCGGGGTTACAAGACATTCTTAATCTGTTGTTGATTGAGTTATCTTGTGGTATGCCACTGCTCTAACTTGGTCCCAGAGTGAGCACTAGAACTACCGAGCTCGTCAAAATGGCGAATTTCAGATTTTTTCTTTTACAATGAATGAAATAGAGATACTTTTCAGTGTACTATGTTATTCGAGAACTCAGTATAAATTCAGTCCTGTAATTGGTGGAATGGGAATGATGTTGTGTATAAAGGCGATGTGAAAATACTCATAACTAATAAATGAAACTTCTGGTGTATAGACACCGTGGATAAGTACATTAACCCCTTAGCGCACGAAGTAGGGTCGCTCTAGTGCTCTAACATATATCTTTTTTATGTCATTCAATAACTGTTGAACAATACAAGCGAATGAATAATACATTCGCTTAGATGTGGCGTGGTAGTTGGTGTGTTAAGTTCCTCCTTTATAAGGCAAAGTCATTGAAAAGTCTATAAATAAGCTTCTATATTCACAACTTATGACTGATGGGACTGAGCACGCGTAATACAGGGACATAGTGACCGCAAAATGGGTGATCAAACTTTGTTAGAATATTCTACTTCTCATAAAGATGAGAAAAGGTCATGCAGACATATGGGCCAGGTGATTGTGTTTATACAACACACATTAGTTTTTCCTCAATTGCTCAGATTGATTTTTTCAAGCGGAAAAACCAATGATTAACAACCATACGTCGGAACGGCATTCGGTGGAAATGTTTGACGATTTTCGCGACAAAATCGAAGAACTTTCGATCGAATCGAGAGACAACGATCAAACTTTTGTTTAATTAAAGCTGAAATGCTGCGGGATAAACTTTTTGTAAGATCACATTTTTGGAAAAAGTGTCCCAGTTTTTGATATTTCATTTTTTGATATTTTAAGAATTAGAAGATTCTAAGATACAATTCTTAAAAGATTTTTAAGAATTTTATCTGAGATAAATTTCTATATTTAGAGATATAGTAATTGCATTTCACAATTAATTAATAATTAATTTCCAATTTGATTCAGTTGTGATCCACGTGGCATAACATAACACAAAGCTATACCAAGCATTGCAAAAATTGTTCTCCGACATTGTTGCAGTAATAATTCTCCGTACGAGTGTAATAAAAACATACGACTGACCCAAACGAAACGGGAATAGCAATTACATTTATAAATATTCGCAGGATAAATAGTGCTTATAAATATTCACAGAATGAACACAATTTATGAATATTTACAGTAAACATTCACATAAATATTCGATCAACAAGGAAAACAAAACATTGTTTGCATGCAACAGTTTCCTTCAATCGATTATAAACATGTGTAGTCACGATCTGACCGCATAAACAAATCAGAAAAGTGTTTGAACTTACAACTGTTCACAGCACCGTATCATTAGACAACAGATTTTATGCATTTCTAACAATAATCGGATCAGTGCGATTTGAAACGGTAGAAATATTAAAATGAGAACGGCAATAAATTGCCTTCAAATAGTTAAGATTGTTAACTTTTCGTTAGTCAGATGTAAAGCTGCAAGGAAATGTGTAAATTAAAGACAACTCTAGCATGACTAACAGTTTTCATATCATTCTGCGTAAGATTTTTATTCTATTGATGGAAAACATTCACGGAAGCTTTGATTTTACACATTCCTGGTAAGTACACATTTCTCGCCTGAGCAACGAAGAGTTAACCCCTGACCCCTAACCCGTCAACGACGGGAGGTGCGTAACGAAAAGCTGGTTGCCGTTCCGGGTGGTCTTCGCGACAAACGGCGTCAAAAGACGCTCAGCCCACGTGGCCCGATTAGGGGAACAATTTACGCTTTCGCCGCCAGCACCGGAGTATGCACGACAGAGACGATACGCGTCACTGGCGATTCTGTGTCGGTATTTCGCACGAACCCCGACTACGTGTGAAAAAAGTAGCGTCCATATTTCGTACGGACCCAGGCGATCAGTGAAAATTACAGGATCCTACTGAACCTACCGCAACTTCTTGTATACCTGTTCCTACTGTGCGTGGTCGAAATGACCGGTCTTTAAAAAAAATTATTGTCAATACATTAAACGTAGATAATAGTCAATATGTTGCAGAGTGAATCAGTAGATGAACAACTTCCGTAAAATGACGATACTTTATTTTCATATAATTTCAATTATAGAAAAAATACTGCGACGCTCTCTCCTCGATTTACAAAATTGTACTGTGGAGAATAGTCTTTCTTTTATACTGATTGTTTAGGTTTAGAAGAGTAAATACCATATTATTTCGTGCGGTCAAATTGACCGGCACGTAGGACAAGATATATATACATTTCTTGGAAAAAAATAAAACGAGAAATAAATACTGAAAAATACATTGTATATATACTTTAAGAAAAGTCGTAAAGATAAATAGCGATGAGATAATGTTATATGTACGAAATTATACGCAGAAATTTGGAAAGGTCAATTTGACCGGCCGTGGTAGGTTCAGTGTTAACACGTTCGCGGACGTGAATGCTATAGCATTCATTTTCATAGTGATGCAAAATGACATGAATGACATTCAAATTTTAAAGCCAATTTTTGTTCATTTAATTTTATACAACCCCGAGTTTTTGTAATTAATATACATTTCAAAGTAATGACAGTTAACTTATTATTATTGTTTATGTCTAATCAGATTTCGGATAGTACAACTAGTTTCTAGAAAAATTGCCTGTCTATTTTTGCAGCTCACTGAGATTTTTACTGTTCGTGAACGTGTTAAAGAAGAAAAGAAAGTTTTACGGTAATGTCTTGATTTAACACTAGAACGACCGGAGCAGTCAAAATGACTGGTTCTTAATTTTTTCTTCTACAATTACTGAAATTGTAAAAATGTTTTCATCGGAAATTTTTTAATGAACCTCTTCATAGAAGCTCATATTACAATAAAAGTTGTATGAAGTCCGAATGGGCACAGTCTTGTCACTGTTACAAAGCTATATACGTCAGTCGCATTTATTTCTCGGTCGTTCTAGTGTTAAGCCCAATCCTCGAGTCCGAGCTTTGACATAGGATGTTTAACTATGGCTACTATTTTTTTGTGACCGCGTCGAACGTAGAAAAGGACAGCGCGTGTAAACACGAAGCTCAAGCTTCGAGACCCCTTGCGGGGTATGCCTCCCAGTGGAAGAGATGGGCAAAACTGACTAAAATCACGTAGCTCTGTTCGGCTTCGATCAAGACTTTACTGTATACGGCTACAGTTTCGTGCGATCGACAATTTCTATTTCGCGTAAAAATCCGCAGTCTACTTATCGTTTGAAGACGGTTCTGCGCGTCGCACACTGGTCGCAAAGCCGGAAAACGTGGCCAAAACCTAAAATATGAACTTTCAGCTATGCACTAAGAGATATGCACTAAGTCTTTCTGTAAAATTTAAACAGACTTTTAAGAGAATATCAGTTTTTTAATAAAGAATCATATATCCGAAATTATTTTATATTTTTCAAACAAGAACGCTGTTTTTATATCGGCTGTTCATTTAAAAATTTTCCAGCCGAATATCTGGAAAAGTATAAAAAATATTTAAAAAGTGTAAAACACGTGTCCACGGCAGAATCAGTTTTTTATTTGAATGGCGTTTTCAAGGTATTTTGAAGGTCAACTTTGTTTTTTCAAATGGGAACCTATATTTTTTAATATGGCATCTTATTGTACGTAAAAAGACAAGCAATTCTTCAATTCTTTCTCCTTTGGGAGCTATGAAGTGCGAGTAGAATACCTACTTTATACAATACAAAGGGTAGAGTTTGCTATCCGGAGAATTAGTCTTTCCCCTCGTTCAGGTCAATATGAGACAGAGAATTGTCTAATTTCAAATTCAGATTGAATTCTTCATCAGCGACCTCCAAAACGGCCTCATACCAATTTTCAAGCAGAACCAATAATTTTTTAATAATTGAGAGGTTTTGACCACGTTTTGACTATTTGGAACCACTGTGCGTCGTGAAGATAATTACGTTAATGACAGAATCCCACGATAGCGATCCTCGCAGCAGCATAGCAAAGGGGACTGTGATCGAGAAACGTCATGAAATTCCGACAGCCGATAGGCGGCACTAGAATTACGCCTACGTGCCCATACAACATTGTTACCTTCAGGCCTGTTCACCGCCGCACGCGATTATATGTGCGGCCGCTTAATCGCTTTATCAGGCTGCCGCCGCGCCGGTCAACCGTTTAACAGGTGAAGCGCTAATTGCCAGCGGATATCCGTATCACCGGGTCGCTGCGCTGTGCTGGTTGGATTAGGGTTCGAAATCTGTACGCGGCGCGCCGCCTCGCAGTTTTAAAATAATCCCGCTGGGTTCAAACGAGGTGAACCGCGTTGCCGTGCTCGTCCTTCACTTTCTCCAATTGTTACGATCGCATCTAGCGATTCAGGAAGTTCGAGAATTACTACGTCACGACTTTCCGTCGTTGTCTGTAGAAAAATTGGTATTTCGACTTATTATTTTATCTTAACACGTTCACGGACAGTAAAAATTTCTGTACTATCCGAAATCTGATTAGACATAAACAATAATAATAAGTTAACTGTCATTAGTAATGACAGTTGGTCATTTCTTTGAAATGTATATTAATTAGAAAAACTTACTGTTGTATAAAATTAAGTGAATAAAAATCGGCATTAAAATTTGAATGCAATAGCATTCATGTCATTTTGCATCAATATGAAAATGAATGCTATAGCATTCACGTCCGCGAACGTGTTAACAACAGCATTGAATGATGTACACCCAACTATTTTTTTACACGATTTTGAAGTGACGAACTTCAAATTTTGTTCAATGTTTGGTTTACATTTTACAATTGTTATAAAAAAAGAACACATGTGAAGATGTAATACTGAAACACTTTTAATGTAGTAAATTTTCTGCCAAAGTTTCTAAAGGCTTTTTAATGGAACGATGATTAAAAAGTTATGCAGTTTCGTTGGAAAAGTAGCAAATACTATTAAATCTTTGAGGTATGGCAGTTTCTCAAGAAACACCGACTAAAAGATTTGTTCTACCCTGTCTTCTGTTTTAAAGCTACAGATTGACCTAGTTCCACAGAACACATATTATATGTATATTTATATATATATACTTTATATTAAGGAAATACCTACTACGGGAACAAATCCTTCTACGTTGAAAGCGTATTCTGTTGGAACTTATGCTTCAAGATGAAGAGGATCATTCATCTGTAAATGCTTTCTCCCTTTCCACCATTATATTTATTTATAAAATTTTAGACACAATCTGTTTCGTATCGTATTAATTTGAAGGTACTATATTTAAACTAATTATGAGATTCCGAAGAAACGAGACGAGTGGTATATTAATAATGTTGGGATATGGGGTTTAGTATATGCTTATATGTACAATTAGATATGAAAAATCCAACAAATAATTTGCATACAGATAATCCATTGTAATAGATTATGTCCTCTATAGGATTGCAAAAAGTAACTGTGTAAAATTAGGTTCATAGAAATTTCAAAGAAAGTAGACTCGATTACGATACAATTATTAACAATAGTATACTCGTACTCCTGCGAGTTCTAGGCCTATGCCGGAGTCATTTCTGACCCACGCCGATATTTCACTAGAGTTCTCTTCCGGTAGAAGGTGATGGCTCTGGCTTTCCTCGTATTTCGGATGGAGGAGAAGAAGATGGGATAATGATTTTCTTATTTCGAAGTAATAAGCGTCGTCTTATATCGGAATAAAGTAGACATACAGTTATTCGACACCAACAAATAGGATAAGGAAAATCACGACGTAAATGCGAACCGGCTGTATTTCATATGCCATTATTTATTCAAATCGAAACTATTTTCAAGAACAACAGTCTTCGCCTTAAGACGTTTACGTTTTATTTAAATGCAGAATCGCGTGACGGTTCGAACCCGGTCTGACTCATGGCAGAAACTCTCCAAGGATTGGCATCGCTGCTTCTTGAATAACGCAACTGTTTAGTGCAAACAAGGAAATAATATCTTGGACAGCACAAGTCAAAAGTATTCCTTATCAAATTTTCGACAAGTTTCTTTCGACGTGATTTTCATGCAACATTTACTTCAATTTGACTTTTCAAACAGCTTCCTGTTTGGTGGCATAACCAGAAAATAAACAAATTTGAATGCAAAACTAAGTTGAAAACGTGGAATGAAATTTTGTTATCCAAGGTTTCGTCCTCGAAAGAATTGAATTTGAAGATTTACCAAGGCTCGCGCGTCTGATCATGATGAGCCTATACTACTTCTTGTATACAGGGTGTCCCACATAAATGACAACACCTAAATATCCTTCGTATTTACAGTCCTACCAGAAAACTTCACAGGACAAAGTGACACTATTGCAAGGGGCCATTTTAATGGCGAAGAAAAAATTTTTTATGTCGTGTTTTTTAATGAAATTTCAAGGTCACCGATATTTTTCTAAATGGAGTAGTATATTTTTTTACGATAGAATGACAGGCAATAACAAACTGAATTTAGTAGATACCACCTAAAAAGTTTTTTTCTTCACCATTAAAATGGCCCCCTGCAATAGTGTCACTTCGTTGAAGTTTTCTGAAGTTTTCTGAGAGGACTGTATATACGAAAGATATTGAGGTGTTCCCATTTATGTGGGACACCCTGTATAGTAATGCATTTTGAGTCAACATTTTTTACGAGTCTTTGTAGACGATTTTTTCAGGAAGTTAAGTCTTGTTTAAGAAAATTTTCATTCTCTATTTTCAATTTACTTCTTTCCGTGTATAATCATTTCTGTTCTGTCTGTACCACCGAGTTGAAAATACTCTGTACGTATTGAAATCATAGCATTTTCTTTCAGGGCAAGGTAAATGACTTCTTCCGCCTCAAGAGCATAATTTCAATTGCAATACAAACAGAATGTAATGTAGAATGTTGCTCGTCCGATGATATCCTGCTCAAGTAGTCCTTTCAGTGTATTTTTCATTTTAATGTAATTATATCGTCTATTTCAATGTGGCAAATAAGAGATTCGAACTTGAATTGAAGTTACAATTGGCTGAATATCATAGCCAAAATTTAATATGTACATGTAATATTTAAACAAATGTGTCACACATGCAAATACATATTATAATCAAATAACAAAAGTGAACAGGAAAACGTCTACAAAACCTGATCTTTGTGTTACAACTAGATAAACCTAAATTGAACAAGAAAAACCTACACATTTCCCTGTATGTTCAAGGATTTTTTGTAAAATAAGTTCCAACTTTTAGATGAATTTAAAAATACTGTAAACTTTGGGTTCAATCGATCAAATTTGAAATGCACATAATTTCACAGAATCGTCAATTATGTGCATTTCGATGTACATTTTGCCAATATTAGCTTCGCAACAGTTGAATATTACAAACGGCTTGTATATATTTTGGTAATAATGAAAATAACTAATTTGCTTATATTATACGATTATATTTACATATATCAACACAAAATCGCGTCACGGTTCGAGCCCGGTCTGACTCATAGCAGAGCCTCTTATGTGCAAGAATTGTCATCGGTGTTTCGTAAATAACATAGCTGGTTATTCGAAACAACGGTACAGTATCCCAGACAGAACGAGTCGAAAACACGCGAGAAGTGTTTCCCAGTTCGCTTGTGTAAACTCATTCGTGCATTCCTCGGTCGGTCCAAATTGGTTCTGGCACTGTGCGTAACATCTGCTCTTTGGCGTAGGTACATCATATTTTACCGTTTCGCAAAGGTCATCGTTATGCTCCTCGTATTTCCGTCACATCAATGAATCCTTTTTTCAACAGCTAATCTCACTTGCCCACTACGATTCCAAACACGATTCAGCTGACTGCGTCAGAGAAAATCCTTACCCTTTCAAGATCACAAAAACCACAATAAGGTATTCTGTATTACTCTTAATTGCAATCACGGAGATATTCGATGAAAAACGGCGTTACAGTCTGAGGACAATCTTTCTTTTATTTTGCCACGAATATTCATTGTAATTTTCCAGTTCGTGTATATAGTAACATGTTTTATTCCGGGTGCATGAGCAAACCAGACAAAAATGCAAGTTCAGAGTGCTTGATTGAAGTAAGTAGAAGCGGTAAGCGGTAGACAGACATGCTAGCCATGCTCACAGCACGGCTACCTGGCTGAAATTCAAGCAGAATTTTTTCTGAACGCTAAACGAGGTGCAAGACAGTTTGATTTGACATTTTCGACCGAACGTTTCCCCTTGGCTTCGCAATTTTTCGAACGAAGCCACCAATTTTCTGACACTCTGCGGCAAGGCTACTCGAGTGTCATCTCGAAGCCAGTTTACTTATAGGTTTATGTAAAACAAAAATTTTCTACATTTGATGCACGAAACTTTAATAATTCAACTTTCTGTAATAATTGTAGTAGCTCAAGAGTAATATCTACTCTTTCAAATTATAATATATACCCAGTTTTGTCCGCAGTGTGTCACAGTCATAATTCGCCACTGATGAAAATATGGTAATCAATGAGTAGACTACGGACGCATTCATGGCCTCCGGAAATTTTCAAAAAATGCTAGAATGTAAAATTCGACAGAATTTAGCACAATTTTTATTTACTTCAGATTTACAAAGGCTACTGCCACTGAAAATCAGATTCTATTTGATTTTACTTTCTTAAAATTCGTCTACAAAAATTGCAGATTGCAAAAACACCCACAGTCTAGCAATGAGTTACCGTCATATCTCAAACAATTGGAGATATAAAGACTCTACATGTTAACAAACATTTGCAAATGCAGGGCATTGGGCACGCATCGCTTTGAAGCGATAGGTAACGAATTAATTCACGAACCTTTTAACTTTCTTTATGGGAATACTCGGTTTTCAAGAAATGCCTGAAAATAATGAGAGCCACTTACTCCGAGAAGTTACAGTGGAACAGTTTTGAAAAGGATCAGCGCTCGCACGAACTTCGTTGAGTAAACTCCCGACGGAACTTTGCTAAAACGTCGCACAAAAGTAAGGGATAAACGAGAAACTAACTAAGAAATTGAAATTTGTAGGAGGACATGGTGTGTCTCTCCTGCACAGCGACCGGCGAAAGGGTTTGCCTCGCCGCCGAGGGTTTTGGTAACAGACACTGCTTCCTCGAGAACATCGCGGACAAGGTAATCGTTGTTAATCGATATAATCGATTCCAAGAACGGAACAAGACGAAAGCCAGCGGGCTTAGCGTGCAGTTAATTAAATTTATCTGTAATTCCTTCTGAAATCGATCCTGATGAGAATTCCGAACTAATTTAAGAGGTCGTGCCTTAATAATCTGAAAGAGAACGTGATTTTTAGAAATTTCTCTCGGAAAGCTCATTATTGAAAATAAAAAATCAATGAAGACTTTGTTAATGCTTCAGGTATACTGACGACGTCAGGATTGTGCGTCTGCTTCCCACAATTCGAAATAAATAATTTAATCGTGAACATAAAGATCTTTCTCAAAGGTTAAGACTACAGAAAATAATCGTAGTATTTAAAAAAATCTTCATCAATGGCAATTAAAAATTGCGATTTCACAACGTTTATATCTCTCGTTTGTTTTGTGAATTAAAATAAGAGTTTTCTATACACAAAATTTTCTTTCATCTACTGGATAAAAATATACATATATTAACAGCATCTCCACGAATCAAGCTGTTACTTGGACGCTTTTTAATTGTTACTAAAATTAACAAAGGACTAGTGACATCTTGTAAAATATACATGTACTTTTCACCAGTTAACTGCGGAGTTTAATTTTAAAAATCCCTCTCGGCGCGGAATTAAAATGAAGCAATGACGAATATACACGTCGAACGCTGGCCAAATGCGGCTATTATAAAAGCCAAAGCCCTTGTAAAGTTTCGGATTGACGAGTATACTCGTCAATCACAGTTAACTGGTTAAGTGAAATATTCGTTCGAAACAAGGTCTGTGAATTATTTCGGCAAAAGATTTTAAGAAATCACGTTCTTTTCAAACAATTAACCCCTTGTGTTACAATGTCAAGTCAGATTTGCTGATTTAGAACAGAATTTGAGGATTGCCGTAAAAACCGGAGAAGTCCAGCGAAAGTCGCTGCGACCATAAAATGAATCACGGTGCAAGGGGTTAACTAGGCATGACCCATTAAACGTCCGTTATACTTTCACAGCGTACCGCGGCACCATGGTAGCACGACGTGGCCGCTAACTCATTAGTCGGAACAGATTATAATTATCGTTTTTCTTTGTTGTTGTAGAACATACCCCCGGACCTGTCGCAATGCGTATTCGTAATAGAACAAGCGCTCTCGGTCAGAGCGTTGCAGGAATTGGTTACCGCTGCCGGTTCCGAGACGGTAACGTAACACTTCTTTATCACCCAACACTATGAGAGGAATATCATACATCGCTGACTATGCCGGTGTAACTCTGCGGAACGAAATCCGTAGCTCTCTTTCTCTCTCTCTCTCTCTCTCTCTCTCTCTCTCTCTCTCTCTCTCTCTTTCTCTTACTTTCTTTCACACTCTCGTTTTCTCTCACTGTTCGTAGTTCTAGCAACTCCACCGGCAATGCGTTTCTTTTTTTCCTGTGCAACCGTTCGTGTTCTATTTTTGCGTGCAATTTTGCACCTCCGCACAACGACACGATGCAAGATGAATCGCAACACGTTTTTCATTCGCGACCTGCGCGATCGACTTGACTCTCCTATGCATCATGCGTTTCACATTCCCTTTTTTACACGTTGGCCGCCTCGTATCGGTGACCCGATTATCCAACTAAATCTGCAAGATGCGGAAAGATTATACACCTAGTAACTGGATAATTTAGCGTATTTAGAATTTTCAATAAATTGTAAAATGTAATTTCGATGACATTTTATATTCTGCAAGCTCATATTTCAAAAGTACGAAAGTTTATACAAACTGCAACAGTGTAACAGGTACTACGATAAATTTCAACCTTTCAATTTTTGTTTCCTCAATTATTTCGATTTTCTGGCATTTTTTTATCACTTCTTGTTTCGCAGTCAACGTGTAAAACACCGGGAGTACATTCGAAGTGACTAACTTTGACCTTTTACAGTAAATCACAATCTATTGTTTACTATATATATTGTATATAATTGATATATACTATACGTATATTGATATATATTATACGTATATTGACATATATTATATGTCTGTAAATATATTTATTTACTCAACAATTTTCGATAGTCACGAAACATGAAGTAATAGTCACTTTCGAGAGTCCAGTACTTCTAACCCTTAAATTGGTCGTAAGAGAATTTCAAGATAAATTCAATAATCTTTTCATTCTGATTTCGGGATACACGAATTTTGTTCGATTTTTTATCGAAACTTTGGCACCCGTAGCGAAGGGTGAAACTCCAGTTTTTCCGATTGCGATCGATCGAGGGTTAAAGAAACGAGGAATGCGAAAATATATTGCCGTCGCGCGTAGACGATCTGCATAGGAGTAGGCCATAAAATCTGTTTGAGTACACGTCGAATGCAGGAGAGATTAATCAGCAACGCTGTTGTCCTGTTCGTTTTTATGTACGATTTTATCTACTAATTGAAAAACGGAACGATGCACTTAGAAAGTAGACACGCGCGATTCCCGTTACCTGTCCACAGGAATATTTTCCCCCGCGATTGCGGCGTTTTTTTGCGAACAAGGACAGGAACGATTTTCTGAATGCATCCGCACGCACAACCCCCCGCCCACCTCGCTCCAAAAACAACCCCCACCATTCCATAACTGTGGCATGCGTCCATGTAGCAACGTGTAACCAAGGTCATGTCACGTATTGTCTTTCGTCATTCGTATGTTTAAGATTACCATACGTCTCTCGCAAATAAAATACCTGCAAATATATCGATTAAAAACAAAATACTCCAATGAGACATAAAATGCTCGTTTTCGACGTTAGAACTGCCAAGTAATAAATTCGCCTGACGTGCAATGCTTTGTAATAGTGACAAGGCTGCATCTGTTTAGACTTCATACAATTTTCATTGTTATATACAATATTGTAATATTATAGAAATATTATAATATTAACACGTTGAGTGCCAAATATCATTCCCAGATATTCTTAAAAAATCAGAGTAATTTAATTAACGCAAGCGAAACTAGAAATTTTAAATGTATTATAGGGGATGCTGTTTTAGCCTTTTTGAATTCTAAAGATCCTAATAAAATTCGGTTTATCAAAAATCACTGTCGGTCATACGTGACTGACATGGCAGTTGACGTATTAATATTATAAATAATGTTTGATGAAAACATTTCCAGAGTTTCAGTAATTGTAAACAAAATAATTAGGGATCGGGCATTTTTATTGGATCGGTAGTTATAACGTTAACCCATCTGAATCATTAGCGTATATATACGCTCAATTTTCCTGATCACTATCACCGAAGATATATATTATAATGCTGAAATATGAAGTTCTTTTACTTGTAGTCATTTTTGTGCTTACATATAATAAAAAAAATGTTTGACGATAAAGGCCTTCTTTTCGTACTTCCTTATGATGCAAATGGGTTAAGCAAATATTCATCTTTTTGAAAAGAGGAAGACGTATGGTAGTCCTTTTATTTTGTCTTTGTCCCGCCCACACAGCCACTGAACCTTGTTGTCCAATATTTTTGTTCGTTGCGCCGATCGAAAGCGTCTATGCAACCCGCAATCCGCAATGCGAGAACCATCCATGCGAATTCTGTTACCTATCGAACGGCACTGTAGGCATTATTTTCCACGATTTCTCGACCGCCATTATCACTACACTCACGATTGCCAACGAGCGAGATTTACAACTCTTATGTTTCTCTTTGCAGCAGCAAGAAAATTTAGTAAGTATACTTTTCGTATTCACTTCAGAGGTCACCGTTTCTGTTCACGCTTCGGTAACATCGTCTTCGCTTGTGTTTATTTTCTCCTTGTTACATCACTTCTGTTGATTTTTCTTCTTTCATTTCTCTGGTTTCTGGTATCATTTTCTTTCTAATTCGTTGATGTTTCTACGGCTTTTCTGTTTCGGACTGCGATCATGTGCTTTCCACGTTAACGCTGGTTCGTACGCATTGTTGTACCTTGTTGTATGTATGTATATATGTATGTATGTATGTACGTACACACGTCACCTCTGTCACTGTTGCTCATTTATGGATGCGTTTCTTTTTGTTTACGTTTCACTCGGCTTCTCACACGAGCTTCGCCATTAATCTTCTTTACTCGTTCGTTATTTATGGCCTCCTCTTATCAGTACGCTTATTTCTTTTGATTTTTATTTGTTTTTCTTTTCTCGTTAATTTTAACCGAGTTTAGATCTATCTCAGTACCTTAGGCTAGTTTTTGGCCGCGTGACAGACACGCTCGAATGATCCTTTTTGTGGTCGTAGGGAAAAGGCACCGGGTCGGGGCACAGAACTTTATTGTACGGTAATGCGATCTTATTGAGGCACCAGAACAGCGACATGGTAAGAATTTGGTCGCGCGTTAACGACCATTTTGTACCGCAAAATTACTCACTGCTATTCTTTGCAGTATTTGGCTTGTCTGTCGACCAGCTCGTCCAACGACAAGTTGGCTTTCGATGTCGGTCTGCAACAACATTCTCAAGGTTGGCTGAAGAAATATTTACATGGAATTCCCATCACTAACACCTTGCCCACCTGAAATACCTGAAAAATACGTATTTTCATAAATATTTATTCGAACTCACCCCCTAACACACAAAGACGACTCTGACGAGGTCTAAAGTAAACCTTCGCGACCTTGACGTTTTTCTTCGAAATTTCGAACAACAGCAATTTCGAAAAAATTCTTTTACACATTACCCGGTAAACTAATCCTTCTAACATCTCAAAAAAAAACTCAAGTCGTTTGGTCCAATTTTGAAAAGGGGTGAGCAAGGGGTAAGGGGCGTCGACTTAATTTTGTCCCCGACCGTATATCGATTTCGAGGTACTAGAAGGGTCAGCAAACCCTTCCGCAATCACTGTCCTATATTCTCATTTCGTTTACTATAGGGGAGGCTTGCTGGTGGACAGTTCATCCAGCTTCGAAACAGAGATCCGAGGGTGAGAAGGTCCGTGTGGGAGACGATCTGATTCTAGTTTCCGTGGCGACCGAGAGATACCTGGTAAACGATCGCAAATTCATCCACACGTAAACGTCGTATGAAACTCATTCACAATGATATTCCGTGACAAAAAAAGTCTATATACTTTATTGGCTCGATTCCCGAGCGCGCAACCACTTTACCAATGATCCATCAAAGTTCCTGCCGCGCTCGAGATTTCATGCTACCGATCGATGTGTTCGAATGTCTTTTAGCACACCACCAAAGAGAACGACCTGTCTGTGGTGAACGCCTCGTTCCACGTGACCCATTGGTCCGTGCAGCCGTACGGCACCGGAATCAGTCGGATGAAGTATGTCGGCTATGTGTTCGGCGGCGACGTCCTGCGGTTCTTTCACGGCGGCGACGAGTGTCTCACTATACCGTCGACATGGAGCACGGCGCCGAGTCAAAAGTAAATCTTCATTTACGCCTCGATTTCAAAGAAGTGTCATTATTTCAATTTTCAATTGAACCACTTTCTATAATTTTTAAACACTACATAATTTTCTATTCTAGTAGCGAGAGTTAGGTCCCGTGGTCAATCAGTTTCTAATACACAGACTGTGGATCTTTGTGCATTTATGGCCTATGAAAATTTTCAAAAAATGCTCCAACATAAAATTTGATGGAATTTAGTACGACTTTTATTTGTTTTGGGATCTGCAGAGGCTATTCCCATGGAAAATAGGATTTTATTTGATTCCATTTTCTGAGAAATTTTTCTGCAAAAATTGGATATTGCATAAACGTCCGCAGTCTGCTAATTGATCGTGTCCAACAGTATAGTGATCTACGAGGGTGGCAGCGTGATGAGCCAAGCGCGATCTTTATGGAGGCTGGAGCTGGCGAGAACAAAATGGGCGGGCGGGTTCATCAATTGGCTGCACCCGATGAGGATCAGACACCTGACAACCGGCCGATATCTTGGCGTAAAAGAAAACAACGAATTGTACCTGGTCGATAGGTAAGCCGTCTATACTTAGAAAAGGGTAGCAATACAAGCTGATTTAAATATGCATATACTAATCGAATCTGCCTTCCGTGATAGGAACGAAGGAACGATTGAAACGTCGACGTTCTGGCTCAGGCAAGAAAAGGACGACCAAAAGATCATTCTCGAGGACAAGGATCTTGAGGTCATCGGTATGCCCATTATCAAATATGGTGACTCGACTGTTATCATGCAACATGCTACCACATGTCTCTGGGTCTCATACAAGGTAACTTTCCAGTCATCCTAAGTGACCTTCAACAATCAAGAAATTGGTCCAAAAATATCGATTTTTCCTCCTTTATCGAATGATTGACAGATATTATTGATACAGTGATTAAACAAATATCTCTCGTCATTTCATCTCTCTCATTAGCTTTCCATTTGTTGAAAAAAAAAATAAAAGAATAAGTGTCAAAAGACGCACAGGACAAAAAGAATCAAATAATGTAAGCTGCACTTTTTTCGGGCATCTAATTTTCAAATGTCGGATAGACAAAAATTATACAATTAATGTGTGAACTTTTAAACCTTTAAGCCTTTAAGCTTTTATCTTCAATCTTCAACCTAGATGCTGCTGCTAATTTCAGAAAAGTCTTTGGCTAAAATATGTGTAATTTTTAGTAATAAAATCGCACAAAATTACAACTTGATCAGACTTGGTTGAAAAAAGAGCATGAAGTTGAGACTCATTTTAATTTTATTAAAAGTGTGAATCTCGCCGAAAGTAAAATTGTTAGAGAAGACGTTGATTATTGCGTGTTCGATGTGCAGTCCTACGAGACGAAGAAGAAGGGCGTCGGCAAAGTGGAGGAGAAGCAGGCGGTGCTACACGAGGAAGGTAAAATGGACGACGGTTTGGACTTCTCCCGTTCGCAGGAAGAAGAGTCCCGTACGGCTCGCGTGATCAGGAAATGCAGCAGCTTGTTCACCCAGTTCATCACGTGAGTGTCTAACGATCGGGCGTACTGGATTCGTTCACATTGAACCCTGAAATTGAATATGGTAGAGGCTTGGATGGAACCGTACAGAGCCGTAACAAACCAAACGATAAGTTTTCCTGGGCAGGCAGGTCGCTAAAAGGACCGAATATGTTTTAGAGGCCTAGAGATGCTGCAAGTAGATAGAAGAGCGTCTATGTTCTTCCAAAATGTGAATCTGAACGAAATGGTGATGTGTCTGGAAGACTTGATCAATTATTTTGCCCAACCCGAGGACGACATGGGTGAGTATTTCATTTGTCATGCTCCATCAGGCTTTATTGCTTTCGATGATCGTCGAAACTGATGCACACGGGTTTCGATTACCGTTTGCAGAGCACGAAGAGAAGCAGAATAGATTCCGTGCCTTGAGAAATCGTCAAGACCTGTTCCAAGAGGAAGGCATATTGAATCTGATCCTGGAGGCCATCGACAAAATCAACGTGATCACCTCGCAAGGTTTTCTCGTGGCGCTTTCGGGAGACGAGAGCGGGCAGGCCTGGGACCAAATTTCTGGATATCTTTATCAGCTGTTGGCCGCGATCATCAAGGGAAATCACACGAACTGCGCGCAATTCGCCAACAGCAATCGCCTGAATTGGCTTTTCAGCAGATTGGGCTCGCAAGCCTCCAGCGAGGGCACCGGAATGTTGGATGTACTTCATTGCGTTCTCATCGACTCGCCCGAGGCTTTAAACATGATGAGAGTAAGTAAATGACACGCTGATTTCTTCATCGAAACTTGTAGCATACTATCGGGAATGTTTCTTGCAAAATCAAAAAGTGATGCGCACAAATTCTGTCATAATTTACGATTTTGTTCTGTTGTTTGGTCTAATGCGTCAGAGGTACATACTAACTTTCTAGCAGCCAATTCGAATCATTATTTTCTCTGCATGTAACGTGAAATAAAATCAAATTCAAAATCTAGAATTTAACGAACGAGTATTGATGTACCTAAATTATCTAAATTATGTATTTTAAATTAAAGTATAAATTGTATTTTCGAGTGACAGTACGGTAAAATTCACAAATTGGTTTTCACTGATAAAAAATCTTCTTCTTCGCAGGACGAGCATATCAAAGTCATCATCTCGCTGCTAGAGAAGCACGGAAGGGACCCTAAAGTACTAGACGTCCTCTGTTCGCTATGCGTCGGTAATGGCGTCGCGGTGCGCTCGTCGCAGAACAATATTTGCGATTTCCTTCTACCAGGGAAGAATCTTCTGCTGCAAACGCAGCTGGTGGACCATGTAGCCAGCATTAGACCAAACATATTCGTCGGTAGAGTCGAGGGATCGGCGCTTTATCAAAAGTGGTACTTCGAAGTCACTGTCGACCATATTGAGCAGACGACGCACATGATGCCGCATCTGAGAATCGGCTGGGCGAATACTGCAGGGTATGTTTCTTAAATTTACATTGAAATAAACTTCATGTAGGAGTAGAATTACTTGTCTAAATAAAAGTTCAATTTTACGTACAATAATACAAAATATAGGTTTCCATTTGAAAAAACAAAGTGGACCTTCAAATGATCTTGAAAGCGCCATCCAAATAAAAAACTGATACTATCCCCCTCTTTCCCCCTGGAAATCCTTGGATACGTGTTTTACACTTTTTTAACACTAGAAATACCGAGCCCTAAATGTGACTTAGACTTATCCCTTTATAATAACAGCAAGATTGAATTTGCTCAAGTTTCATACCATTTTTATGGTAACATGTACTTCAAAGAAGAGATATATTAAAATTTTTTTCGTGAAATAGTTCTCCACAGTTTCAGTAATCCTGAAAGAAGAAATCATCCACCAGTCATTTTGACTGGTTCGGTAGTTCTAGTGTTAATATCTTTAATACTTTTCGAGATATTCAGCTGGAAAGTTTTCAAATGAACAACCTGTATAATAAACCTTCTTGATCAAAACACTTCATAATATTTGCATTCTAGAATCGAACATTTGACGTGCGACAACTTTATAACGCCATGTCCAAATATAAATTGACACGGGGGTTTTTCAAATAAAAATTTTTATTTCTTTTTTCCCCCACTCGAACTCCACATAGCCTTTAAGCGTTACTTACTTAATAAATAATTAGCCAGTATTACACCAACCACTTTCCAAAGACGGTATATCTAAGAGATTCGTATACGAGCGAACAATTAGATAAATATGCAATACTGAGTGGTATTTTTTGAATGTTTGTTGTTACCATTTATAAGACTGTACAATTGACTTATGCAATAGACATGTTAAAAAAAAATAGTTGTGATTGTAAAAAATTGATTGTGCCAATGTTTTCATTGAAGGTACATGCCGTATCCTGGCGGTGGCGAAAAATGGGGAGGCAATGGTGTAGGCGACGACCTGTATTCTATGGGTTTCGACGGCGCCAATTTGTGGACAGGTGGCAGGAAAACCCAGGTGGTCCACAACGCGACAGAGCCTTACATCAGGAAAAGCGACGTGATCGGTTGCGCCCTGGACCTCACCGTCCCGGTGATCACGTTCACCTTCAACGGAGCGCCGATCTTAGGATCGTTTCGAAACTTCAACCTGGACGGCATGTTCTTCCCCGCGATCAGCTGCTCCTCGAAACTATCCTGCAGATTCCTCCTAGGCGGTGACCACGGTCGCCTCAAGTTCCAGCCGCCGGATGAATTTTCACCTCTCGTGGAGAGTCTTCTGCCGCAACAGATTCTGTCTCTCGATCCGTGCTTCTACTTCGGGAACATGAACAAAGTAGTCTTGGCAGGACCGTGGTTGGTCGAGGACGACACCGCTTTCGTCCCAGCCCCGGTCGACACGTCCATGATCAACCTATCTTCGTACGTCGAGCAGATCAAGGACAAACTGGCCGAGAACATACACGAGATGTGGGCGATGAACAAGATCGAGGCTGGTTGGACTTACGGTGAGCACAGGGACGATCTGAGGAAGATCCACCCGTGCATCGTTCAGTTCGAGAGACTGCCAGCCGCAGAGAAGCGTTACGATACTCAGCTAGCTGTGCAGACCTTGAAGACTATCCTGGCTCTGGGCTATTACATCACCATGGACAAGCCGCTTTCCAGGATAAAGACCCTCAGGTTGCCGAATGAGCCGTTCCTGCAGAGCAGCGGATACAAGCCAGCTCCTCTCGATCTCACTGCCATCACGCTTACGCCGAAAATGGAGGAACTGGTGGACCAACTAGCCGAGAACACGCACAACTTGTGGGCCAAGGAGAGGATCAGCCAGGGCTGGACCTACGGGTTGAACGAGGACTCTGAGATGCGCAGGAGCCCGCATCTGGTACCCTATCCGAAGGTCGATGACGCTATCAAGAAGGCCAATCGCGACACTGCTAGCGAGACTGTCAGGACCCTGCTGGTCCATGGGTATATGCTTGATCCGCCCACTGGAGAACAGCACGAAGGTTCTTACAATAATTTTTGCTCCATTCTTGGATCCACATTCCCTCAAAAAGATAAAAATTCGAGATATTTTAACTCGGCGTCTTATTTGTCACAAACACAAAACCGTGCATCATCGCTAGACCGCGGATATTGGTGGAATTTAAAAGAATTTAAAAATATTGATGTACTATTTCCAGGTTATTAAAGTCGTTAGAGACACAAGGAAATGTCCGCGGTCTAATCGTCACTGAGAAATTAAAAATGGAATATTATCTTTTTGAGCGGTGACGTGCAATAGGTTCGTGACGATGAACGCGTTTTTGTCCCCGCAGCACTGCTCTTGGAGGCCAGCCGGTTGCGACAATTATACTTTAGGACGTACCGAGTGGAGAAGCATTACGCGGTGAGCAGCGGCAAGTGGTACTTCGAGTTCGAGGTGCTAACCGCTGGTCCAATGCGTGTTGGTTGGGCGAAAGCTGATTGCGCGCCCGGCAGCATGCTCGGCAGCGACGAAAGCACCTGGGCGTTCGACGGTTACAACGTAAGTTCTCGGATTGCGAACCGCATTATCGACTCGCATTACAGAGCCCCGACGAAAGTAGACGCCGCGTTTAGATGCGATCACGCGAAACGTACTATCGAATGTTGACGGTCTGTTAGCCTGTCGCGCGGTTCTCGCGGAGTCGAGTAAATCGAAAACGTTCTCAGGCGATCGCGGTAACACAAGCCTTCGAACTGGTGCCTAAAATAATTGATACCCATATCGTGAACATCAGGTGACTAAAGTACACGCCGGTAGCCACGAGTCGTTCGGCCACAGATATCAAGTGGGCGACGTGGTTGGATGTTTCATTGACGTCGCGGACAGAACGATCAGTAAGAGTAAAAATATTTCAATCAAAACCGATCTAGACGGTCCACCAAACATTTTTCTTTTTTCTTTGGAGTTTTCTCGTCCACTATTGTTGTCTTTGTCTCTATATGTTACGTTCATGTTGACTTGGTTTTCTATTTTTCTTTCTGTTACTCCGCATCCTCTGTACCAACACCCCCGAGGCGAACGAAACCGATTGGGGATTCCTTTCGACAGTGTGGCTTAACTTCATATCGACGTCGTAGGAATTCTGGAGATCGTTTCTACTTGTACAGTTTACCGATTTGGTGTTACCGCCGATTGTTCTATGTTTCATCATCACCTGCCCCCCCCCCCCGCCCCCCCCCACCACCCGTTCGTCCGAATCACGTTACCGCGAGCATACGCACGATAGGGTCGTCGATACCGTACCGTAGCCGAAAAGTAATGCCGTTGAATTGGTGAAATTTTATTTTAAAGGAGGAAAAGGTATACTCGGGCACGACCGAAACGTTTGGCAAACAATGGCAGGTTGGAGACGTTGTCGGGGTATTCCTGGATCTAATTGACCGAACGATTAGTAAGACGGAATCTTTAAGCGAAAGCTTCAGCTGCCATTATAAGCTATATACCTACACGTACAGTTTCATCGAACGAGATAGACTACTGGATACAGACGCTGCAAACATTGCAAACACATGTCAACGAAAGTACCAAATCAGACGAAGCTGTGATCACACGACGTATCATTGAACGATTCAAATTTTCCGACCAAAAACAATTCTGGCCCTTGACAATTATCTAGAAACTTGAAACACTGTTTTTTTTTGATATTATACCTGATCTCTCAGGACACTCTGGAAATTTCGTAAGTCAAAATGTACATACTGTACGCGCCTCGGAAGAAGTCCCGTGAACTGGAAGGGGCACGCCTCGTTGTATTCGACTCCAGCGGCCCTATTAGCTATAGTAATCGCACATACTATACAGCGCGTGACGTCAGCGGCAAGGATAGGCCGAGGGACCCCCCTTGTCCTTGTGTCGCCCCGCGAGACTTCTTGCGAGGCAGGAACAGTAGTGAGATTATTTGCAGAAGACAATCAAAATTAGTACTGCTAAGGGTTAACGGAAACACGTTGTCTAGTCATTCCCACGTTGTGCAGTCGAGATTAAATGTTACTCGCTTGACCGCCTAATTAATGAATACTCTCCGGCAGTTGCTTGCTTGAGAGGGGCAAGTACTCATTGTAAACAATTGTTGTTCCATCCTGTCACGTCATCGCAGCAACGCTTGTCGTACACATTGAATTTCCATCGCACAAACGACCCGGTGTATGTCTTCGGATCATACACGGTCGGATCATCAATCACGTTTTTTCTCTTGCCTGTGATTGGTATCCAGTATTCTACTCGGTGTTGTACGATCAACGCCAGCAGTGCTTTAGTAATTCATAGAAGTCACTAACCACCGACCGAGGATAAGACCAAACTAAATTCGCTATACATTCCGAATCATTCGCAAACAAAACGTTTAGAATAATCCTGAAAGTGTTAATCTCTCCGGACTTGAAGTACTAATCCTTTTCGCCTTCACACTGTATGTTCTCCCGTTGATTTTATTCACTGTATTTTTTTTTTAACCAAACGTTTCAACAAATAATACCGTTTTATTTATGTATATATATTTTTTGTGTTATTTAACACTACGATTATATGCATGCGTTACATTCTATACTCGAATAATTCTCGCACTTGCTTTGCATAGTTCTATGTAGTTGTGTTGTACGTATGTGTCTTAACGATCGTTGCTCGATTATGGTTGCAGTTAATCAAATATCTCTAACGCTTCAGTGCTGTGCCATTGAATTCTCCAATCGCTAAATGAAATAACTGTTTGTCTTCTATGGCCGAGATTGATTTCTACAAATCTAGCTATTATTTATACGCGCGGGGATTTCGTTAACGGTTCCGCTAATGCAACATTATGGCGTCCCAGGCTTCTCGTTGAACGGAGAACTGTTGATGGACGCGCTCGGCGGTGAAACATCTTTCGCCGACGTGCAGGGCGACTGTTTCGTGCCAGCTTTCACTCTCGGCGTAGGACAAAAAGCGAAACTAACCTTCGGACAAGATGTGAACACGTTGAAATTCTTCACCACCTGCGGTTTGCAAGAAGGATACGAACCCTTTTGCGTGTAAGTATCTCATCGGGACACCTAGGCAACATACGTGCGACTCTTACGATCGTAGGAGCAAATGCATAAAATCTGTAAACGAACTCTGTCTAGTTGAATATCTTGGTTATTTCAAACAATACGAAAAAATGTTACAGAAGGTGTAGGTTTTAAGAAACTACTGTAGGAATATTTTAAGGTAACTCCTACGTTCTAGGTGTGACGTATCGGGTGGAGTGATTTAGCATCGGTTTCGCTAAAATACTTTATTCGATAACTCGTTATCTCGACAACTCGAAAAAGGACTTTTTCAAGAAGTCCCAAATTTCTTCATACTTCGAACAATTGGTCTTCAGACATTTATGCTCGGCATTACAGAAACATGAACCGGCTGGTAACCTACTGGTATACGAAGGACCAACCGATCTTCGAGAACACAGACGACATGGCTGACACGCGAATAGACGTGGCCAGGATCCCCGCAGGATCTGATACTCCTCCCTGCCTGAAGATCTCCCACAACACGTTTGAGACCATGGAGAAAGCGAACTGGGAGTTCCTTCGACTGTCCCTGCCGGTTATTTGTCTGTCGTCGTTCATTTCGGAAAACGAGAAACTGCGAAGGTGGCAGGAGATCAAGATGCGTCAGAGTAGGCTGTTATACGAACAGGTAGAACAAGCCTCGCAGCAAGCCGCGCCCTCGGCGCAAATGGAGCAAATTATGAAGTCTGGGTTCAGCATGAGCGATATCAAAGGTATTAATTTGCCCTATTATAAGAACGAACACAGTCAACCCTCCTATTACGCGATTAATTCGTACCGTGGTATGAGAAACTCAGAATTACTAAAAATCAGATAAAATTCAATTAAATTTGATACTTGAATATTTATATCAAATATCTTTTATATTTGAAGCAATTTTTGCTTCGCGTTATAGAAGCGTTCAGTTCTGTATGTTTTTTTTTTTTGTCAAAATAGTACAGCGACCATCAGACCCAAAAATATTAAATTTACTATCGCTTTATTTCAGTATTCCATTGACGTAGTGATATTATTATTTGAATTCGAATTTCAGTCTTCTCTTTCCGAGGAGAACATGATTAAATTTAAAGGAGCAAATGCTATGATGGGCAAACAAGTTTTCTCATCAAATTTGGTGGATACTAAGCAAGATGCACTGGTGTGTAATGGAAACATTTTTATTGCAATGTAGGATTGCAAAGGAACTACTCCGAGGATGCAGTGGAAGCAGACGAGATGATGAAGGAGTCACCGATCCCGATGCAGAGGAACAAGCCTGTCAGACCTCCCAGGAAAGGTTCTCTTTATGGATCACGAACTGCAAATATGGAGAACATTGGAGAGATAGATATGAACGGCTACGGCGACATGAACGGAGACGTGAAAGACGACAAAAAGAAACGCGGGCGTTCGCCGTTCCGGTTAGTATCAACTGTTTAATCAATTTTCCTACTGAATTACTTTTCCCATGAATCTGATATGTGAACCTTCCTAGCGAACATAGTAAAGAGACGGAGGATGGAGAGTAAGTTCAATTAACAATCCCTATTCTTCAGAATTAAAATGTTCTCTACACGATAGCACCTTGAACTAATTCGAATTGAAGATGAAACGGAAATATTTGTACACGACGTCACTGAAAATATTTGATGCATAGCTAGTTCAAATAATTCACATTCTACCTCTTACTTTATGTTAACATGGAGATGCGCTTTTTTCAAATTAGGAGTAAGAGTATGTTCTTGATGAATTACGTCACGGCATCATTCTGATTGCATCGTTTAATTCGATTCTTTCATTTGGCGGTGTTCGGTGAAATGATTTACAGTAGATTTACAGTAAAAGTACCGAAATTTTGAAATTTTTTTACTTAAATATAATTGGGAATCTTTAGGAAAAAAGTGCAACAATCAGTTTACCCAAGTGATAATTCTTTTAAAATTTAATTTATACTTGAAGATTCAAGTTGAAATGTAAATATTATAAGAATTTCTCTAAATTAATTTACACCATAATAATTCTTCTAAAATTTACGCACAAAACTAAAATAATAATTGTCCTCGTTGTTGCCTTTTAGTGTAGCATGAAACAACGATAGAAAATGAGTTTGAAACGAACAATTACAGGTTCTTCTCCCGCAAAGCGAAGTCACCGGATGCGAAATCGAAAACGCCCGAGCCTCCGGTTCGCTCCGACGTCTCCGACATGAGCACCAAAACTCTGTCGATGAACAAAGCAAGTAGCCGGCCTCCCCAAATTCGCATATCAAATGTAACATCCTTTATTTATTTATTTATTTATTTATTTATTTTCATACCACCCAACACGCCGCTTTAGAAATTTATTGCTTACGATGCGAGCACGCCATTAATGATTAATCGTTCTCCACCGCAGATGGACTTGAAAGTGATACCGCCGCAAATTCCCGAACGAACCACGCCGAAGGCGATGTCCGTCTTGAGCGGAACTGGCATCGAGGCAATTGGGAACGAAATATTCGACGCAGACTGTATGAAGCTGATGAACGAATACTTCTACGGGGTGCGGATTTTTCCTGGACAGGATCCAACCCACGTTTACGTTGGCTGGGTCACGTCCCAGTATCACCTGCACACCAAGGACTTCAATTTGTCTCGCGTGAGGAAGGGATCGGTGGTTATCACCGACGACTATGACCGGCCCATTGAACAGTATGTTCGAATTTTCTTTCACCACGGAATTCTGAGAAATGAAGTTCTAAAAATACCGCTTCAATTTGAAATATTTACCCAGGTTATCCTGTTAGTATACGATTTTGTGTAGTAGATAAACTTTCTGAAAAAATTGATAAACATGATTTTCAACGGCTAAATTGTTCGTTTTTCATGAATCGGAGAGTTTTTTTTTAAAAAGACGTCTAAAACGTGTGTTCTCAGACAGTTAACAAAGGCACGACCGCTAGATATAAATACACATAATGGTACTTTAAAAGAACCTTTATGTCCATAAATCATCACACCGAAGTTGTGTTCATAACCTTTTGATATTCTTGTTAAAAAATCGCGGAATAATTCTGAAGTTTCTTTCTGTATCAAATTTTACAAACTTTATATAAGAAGGTTAGGTAACGCCAAATTATAGGCCCTTCGAAAGCGGCCACGTTTCAACAATAGCAAGCCAAATACAGTGATTTCTCTATATACAGGGTGGGACAATAACTATGTCCAGTTTGAATATTGCCGTTATTTGTAATAATACCTTGCATAACCTTCAATGATAACTCGTGAATTCGTTTCAACACTGGCTAACACATCTTGATAAAAAAAAACATAGCATTCCATTTAAAAAAATAGAGTTGACCTTGAAATCTCTTCTATGCCTCCACCCACGCAGAAAAGGTTTGTGTCACAATATGTCCCCCTCTATACCGTGTAAGTTTTCTATATAACATTTTTTCATATTATTACAAATAACGGCAATATTAATTGTCGCCAAGAACTGCATGATAAAGGTCGCGGAATTATCCCCACTACCGCGGGGTATGTCCCGTGATGGGCCTCGGACGCCCAGAAGTGTAAACATAACACGGCTCGGTTATATCTCCTGGACGATGTACGAAAAGACTCGTGTTGTTGACATATATCGAGAATTCGCTGTATTCACAAGTGACCCGTTTCAAATGCTCCACGCTGTATATATTAATATTTTGATTAGAGTTGACAGACAAAGCTGCTACATGGTGAGGGCAGACGAGCTGTACAACGAGGTGACGCAAGACGCGTCTGGCAAAGGCGCTTCACAAGGGATGTTCGTCGGTTGTTTCGTCGACACGGCGACCGGCTGGGTCTCCTTCACCTGCGAAGGCAAAGAGACGAGCCACAAGTTCAAAATGGAGCCGGACACCAAATTGTTTCCCGCGATTTTTGTAGAAGCCACCAGCAAGGAGATCCTCCAAATCGAGCTCGGAAGAACATCCACTACATTGCCGCTGTCCGCTGCTGTTTTGCAGAATTCTGAACGTCACGTTATCCCTCAATTCCCGCCCAGGCTGAAAGTTCAATGTCTGAAACCACATCAGTGGGCTAGAGTGCCTAATCACACCCTTCAAGTGCACGCGTTGAAGCTGTCCGACATCAGAGGCTGGTCCATGCTTTGCGAAGACGCGATATCGATGCTGGCTCTGCACATTCCTGAAGAGGACAGGTGCATTGATATCTTGGAGCTCATTGAAATGGACAAATTGCTCAGGTAAGAATTCAAGGCAGATAAGATGGATTTCGATAGAAATATAGAAAAGTGAAAATAGGAGAATTGACGAATAAGAACCATATTTTTCTTGAGCCTCTGTTTCCTGTAATTAATGCAGTACAATTTTGCATAAAGATCCACAATCTGATGATGACGTTCGACTGTTTCATGTTTGCAGCTTCCACGCGCACACGTTAACCCTCTACGCAGCTCTGTGCTATCAATCGAACTACAGAGCAGCTCATGCTCTGTGCCAACACGTCGACCAGAAACAATTGTTATACGCCATTCGAGCAGAATACATGTCCGGGCCCCTGCGACAAGGATTCTACGACTTGCTGATCGCTCTGCATCTCGAGTCGCACGCGACGACGATGGAAGTGTGCAAGAACGAGTACATTATTCCTCTAGGTGAGGTGTAGCATCCTCAAGAAATAGTAAATGGCGTGATAAACAATTATCACTGTCTAATTGCCATGGGTATCTGTAGGTCAGGGATTGAAGGACTTGTACGAATCAGAAGAGATGAGGCACAGCCTCAGGTACTTGGAGACGGAGTCGGTGCGTCCGCAGATGAAGATGACAGACATCAGGTAAGTAAACTCAATCCCAGTTTGATCGTAGACCCTGTGACTAATAGTCGACATCAAGGGACATTCCTTCCAGCGATCAAACGATCGAGAACATAAGGAGCCTCTACAGCCCGTACTTCCCTCTGGACGTTGTGCGGGATTACGTGATGGAGGCCCTAAACGAGGCCGTCGAGGTCAATCAAGTACACAACCGAGACCCTATCGGTGGCAGCAATGAGAATCTCTTCTTGTATGTAACACTGTGAATACGTGCACGGCTGGGCTATATTCTGCATGATTAAAGTCTTCGTCATCGATATCGCGCCAAGAAGGAGATGCTTTCAGGATGAAAAGCGCCGCTTAACGCTATAAGCTGCACGCAGACGATGTTGTATGCACTTCACTCACGCGATTTCTGTTTACAGGCCGCTCTTGAAACTCGTTGACAGGCTCCTGCTAGTCGGAATGCTCCGAAACGAGGACATCATGAAACTACTTATCATGATTCACCCTGAAACTTGGGATCCAACCTTCGATAAAGGTGCTACGATTTTTGATCGTAATAAATTTAAAATAATACATTTATAAAACCTATAATAGTAACTTATGTGATGTAATAGGGACAATAAGTAATAACAAAAAAAAAAAAGATTAGGAGAGGAGGCTTCTTTTCAGAACAAAAAACAAATGTTTTAAATCAAATGTTAGGGTGGTTTAATTTGAATTAATATTTTTTCGATAAATCGTTAGGGGGGTGCGATTTATTAAATTAAAATAAGAAAATTTTAATTGAAATTATGAATATAGAATTTTGAAAAATTAATTGAGTATAAACTCTGTTAGTAAATTATTAAGAAAGTTTTAATAAAATTATGAATATAGAATTTTTCAAAATTATGACGTTTAACGCTTCGCGTCTTATTTGATAATCTTTTGAAAATTCAAAGTGTAGCACTTCTTTAGTACGACTATTATAATCGAATGATTCCGTAAGAAATTATTATTTAAAAGAAAACCATCTACTTTCCTTTTAACTCTGGTGTCTACTATAATTTCTCTGTAACAAAACGTTGATAATGAATTGCAGAAGGAAAGGACGAACACAAAAAGGGTCTACTGCACATGAAGATGGCAGAGGGAGCGAAGCTTCAGATGTGTTACCTGCTTCATCATCTCAACGACATCCAGCTGCGCCATCGCGTCGAATCGATCATCGCCTTCAGCCACGACTTCATCGGCGACCTACAGTCCGATCAGCTTCGCCGTTACATCGAGATCAAGCAGTCTGACCTGCCGTCGGCAGTGGCAGCGAAAAAGACGAGAGAGTTCAGGTGCCCGCCCCGAGAACAGATGAACGCGATCTTGAGCTTCAAGAACATGGACTTCACCGAGGATCCGGACAATATTCCCTGCGGGGAGGATCTGATCAACCGGTTGAACGAGTTCCACAGCAATCTGATGTCTTATGTGTCCCTGCACGCACTTCAGGAAGCGGCCAACGCTGCGAACGAGCCTGAAGAGGAAATTCAAAAGCCTGGCGCGATGAAGAGGCTATTCAACTTCATCAACGCTGTGAAGGAGCTGGAGGATGAGCCCAAGCCGGAGCCTGAACCCGAGAGGAAAACTCCGGAAGGTAATAATTGTTTCTACAGTGATTTTCAAATCGAATTGTAACTGTTCGACTTCTTGCAGAGGTGTTCAGGAAGGTCCTCATATCGACCATCGTCAGCTGGGCTGAGGAGTCCCAGATAGAGACGCCGAAGTTGGTGCGGGAGATGTTCAGCCTTCTGGTGCGTCAGTATGACACGGTGGGCGAACTGATCAGAGCTCTGGAGAAGACTTATGTGACCAACAGCAAGACAAGAGAGGACGCTGCGTTGATGTGGGTCGGTCTAAGCCAAATTCGAGCGCTGCTACCCGTACAGATGTCCCAGGAAGAGGAAGAGCTCGTGAGAGAGAGACTGTGGAAGCTGGTCAACAACCACACGTTCTTCCAGCATCCTGACTTGATCCGAGTATTGAGGATCCACGAGAACGTCATGGCGATCATGATGAACACCCTGGGCAGACGAGCGCAAGCACAATCGGACGCGCAAACTCAGGCTCAGATCACCGAAGGAGAGCCAGCCTCCAAAGAGAAAGACACTTCCCACGAGATGGTGGTGGCCTGCTGTCGATTCCTCTGCTACTTCTGTCGCACATCCAGACAGAACCAGAAGGCCATGTTCGATCACTTTGACTTTCTACTGGAGAACAGTAACATTTTACTCTCGAGGCCGTCGTTGAGAGGGTCCACGCCACTGGACGTGGCTTACTCATCGCTCATGGAGAACACGGAGCTTGCCCTTGCCCTTCGGGAACACTATCTCGAGAAGATTGCTATCTACCTGTCCCGTTGCGGTTTGCAATCCAATTCCGAACTGGTGGAGAAGGGTTATCCTGATCTCGGATGGGACCCGGTGGAGGGTGAGCGGTACTTGGACTTCTTGAGGTTCTGCGTTTGGGTCAACGGTCAGTTTAAAGTCCAGTTTTCAATCAATAATCCACGGAATCCATTTTTAAAGAAATCTGTATCATCGTTATTTTTAGGTGAAAGTGTGGAGGAAAACGCGAACTTGGTGATACGTTTGCTGATCAGAAGACCTGAATGCCTAGGTCCTGCACTTCGAGGTGAGGGTGAAGGTCTGCTGAGGGCCATCATCGATGCGAACAAAATGTCCGAACGCATTGCTGATCGGCGAAAGGTAAGTTATACTGGTTCAATTTATAATGTCTCCTTCTAAAGATGAAGAAGTATTAATCGAACCACGACAACAGGTACACGACGAAGCGGAAGGCACGTCCGTGGTGCAATTCGAGCATCCGCTTCCGGAATCGGACGACGACGAAGATTACATCGACACCGGCGCCGCGATCTTGAACTTCTATTGTACTCTGGTGGATCTGCTGGGTCGTTGCGCTCCGGATTCTTCCGTGATCGAACAAGGTAGGTGAAATTTGAGTTACACACCTTCCAAAACGATTTCGAACCGCCTCGGTAAGCGTCATGTTGCCGCCATCGCGCCTGCTTCACCGGCTTAGGCTTATCAAAGCTAGACGCAGCAGGTAGAGTTGATTGTCTTCATGCGGACGAGCTTCTTCATAACTTCTCAGAAACTCGCAACGAGAGATCTGTTTAACGATAGTGTATTTATTTCTTTAACGAGCAACAGAGGCGTCTACAGAATCAATTGGTAATATACACGAAACAAACGAATCTTTTCGAAACATGTTGTTCTCTTCAGGATTATGTATTGAAGAGCGGATGGTATTTCAGGGAAGAACGAGTCTCTGCGAGCGAGAGCTATTTTACGATCGCTGGTACCTCTCGACGATCTTCAGGGTGTTTTGTCATTGAGATTCACGTTGCTGAACCCCGCGGCTGGCGAGGAGAAGCCGAAGAGTGACACGCCGTCTGGACTGATCCCGGGACACAAGCAGAGCGTTGTCCTGTTTCTGGAGCGGGTTTACGGCATCGAGACTCAAGAGCTATTCTTCAAGATACTCGAAGAGGCTTTCTTGCCTGACCTTCGTGCCGCTACCATGCTGGACAGGGTGAGTTAGTTAGTAAGGCTAACTCGTTTTCTACATTTTCATGAACTCGGACACTTCAGAACGACGGCTACGAGTCCGATATGGCGCTGGCAATGAATCGGTACATCGGCAACAGCATCCTGCCTCTACTGATCAAGCATTCCAAGTTTTACAACGAAGCGGACAATTACGCCAGTTTGCTCGACGCGACCCTGCACACCGTCTACAGGCTGAGCAAGAACAGAATGCTGACGAAGGGCCAACGAGAGGCTGTGTCGGACTTCCTAGTGGCGTTGACCAGGTAAACACGATCTTCGTCGAGTCGCGATTAAATTAATTAACGGAATCGTTTTGTTGCTTAACAAGAGAAGTCCACGAGTTAAATGTCTCGTAAGTTCTATCACTATTTCTTAAACCGCTTTACCTTGCCCCCAACACAGTTGTAAATAACGATGTGTTCGATGTGTACTGTAAGGGCGATTGCGTTCATAGAGTATATGCGTATATTACATACAGTGTGTCCTACGAACTCTGTTCACTTGAATATCTTGGTTATTTCAAGATAATCTACTTGTAGAATGTCCTTGAATACGTTCCATGATGAAAGTAATATAATGTAAACAGTGAAATATCTCTTCAACGGTAAGTTTTAGGACAAATAGACTTTAGTACTTTTATATTTATAATACGCCAGTCTATCGAAATCGAGTATAAAAGTTGTACATTCCATTAAAAAAACAAAAGCAAAGGTGACCTGCATATCTTCTCTAGGTCTCCACTTGCAAGAATATCATTTATACCATATTATGTAGTTTCTTAAACCCAACAACTTCTGTAAGTAACATTTTCTTGTATTGTTCAAAATAACCACGATATTCAAGTGGACAGAGCTCGTGGGATACACTGTATGTACATACATCTTCGTATGTATATTGCTGTTGGATGCTCGTGTGCATCGCACGTCCCTAACTTTCCTTTTTCTTTTTAGCCAAATGCAACCCAGCATGCTGCTGAAGCTGCTCCGAAAGTTGACAGTGGACGTGTCCAAGCTGTCGGAGTATACCACCGTTGCTCTCAGGGTGAGTTCGTTGTTCTGGAATCCCCTTTGTCAATAAAGAAACAAGATAAGGAAACTCTCATAGCAATTAAAGAAGGTCTACGAGTACTACTATTCTACTATTCTCAGCAATTAAAGAAGGTCTATGAGTAACTACTAGGGACCCCCTAAATAATAATAGACTTAACATTCCGCCCAGAATCGAATTTAAACCTTGCATATTGATGTCAACAAGATTCAATATTTTCTGTGACAGCTGCTAACTCTGCATTACGACCGTTGCGCCAAATATTACGGGTCAACCGGAGGGCAAGGCGCGTACGGTGCGTCGAGCGACGAAGAGAAGCGATTGACCATGGTTCTCTTCAGCAACATATTCGACTCCCTGTCCAAAATGGACTACGACCCGGAATTGTTCGGAAAAGCTTTGCCCTGTCTGACGGCTATTGGTTGCGCACTGCCGCCCGACTATTCCTTGTCCAAGAACTATGACGACGAGTGGTACGGTAGCAAATCAGCGTCCACACAGTCGCCAGACGGACCCTACAATCCGCAACCGATCGATACCTCCAAGTATGGCGTTTCCTGATCCGAAAAATGTTACTAAACAACGATCAATTTTCAAACAGGTTTCTTTCTGTCGATCTTCCTCAGAGTGGTGCTGAACAACGACCTCAATCAGATAGTACAAAAGTTCTCGGAACACTATCACGACGCCTGGGCTAGCCGGAAGTTGGAGAACGGCTGGACTTACGGCGAGCAGTGGTCCGACGGGAATAAAACCCATCCTAGGTTGAAACCATACAACATGCTGAACGACTACGAGAGGGAACGTTACAAGGAGCCTGTTAGGGAGAGCTTGAAAGCTTTGTTGGCCATAGGGTGGAGCGTCGAACACGCGGAAGTCGACGTAGCTTCGACCAATCGCAGCTCCATGAGGAGATCCTCGAAGAGTCAAGTGTGTACTCTATGCACAAATATTTTTGTACACACGGGTAAACCTAACACTAAACGGTTGTAACGTTTCAGGGTGATTCAGCAAATCCTTACAACTATAATCCCCATCCGGTTGACATGACAAATCTAACGCTCAGCAGAGAAATGCAGAACATGGCTGAACGCCTTGCGGACAATGCGCACGACATATGGGCTAAGAAGAAGAAGGAAGAGCTTATCACCTGCGGTTCGTACCAACGAAGGATTCGTGACAAGAACTTTTGATCTAAGCTAGCTTGTTTAATTATTGTTGCAGGTGGTGGTATCCATCCCCAGCTGGTGCCGTACGACCTTCTGACTGACAAAGAGAAGCGAAAGGACCGCGAACGTTCCCAGGAATTCTTGAAGTATCTGCAATACCAAGGTTACAAGCTCCACAAACCGAACCGGGGCGGAGAGTCGGAGGTCGCCACAGCAGGAGCCTCGGTGGAGCTAAGATTCGCCTACTCTTTGCTGGAGAAACTGATAGCCTACCTGGACAAGGCCACGATCAACATGAAGCTGCTGAAACCGTCCGACACGTTCAGCCGTCGCAACAGCTTCAAAACGTCGACGAGAGATATCAAGTTCTTCAGCAAGGTAGTGCTGCCGTTGATGGAGAAGTACTTCAGCACGCACAGGAATTACTTCATCGCGGTGGCCACGGCGACCAACAACGTCGGGGCTGCTTCCCTGAAGGAGAAGGAAATGGTGGCAGCTCTGTTCTGCAAATTGGCGAGCTTGTTGAGATCCAGGCTGGCTGCTTTCGGGCCTGACGTCAGGATCACGGTTCGCTGTCTTCAAGTGCTGGTCAAGGGCATCGACGCGAAAAGCTTGGTAAAGAACTGCCCCGAGTTCATCCGAACCTCCATGTTGACCTTCTTCAACAACACTGCGGACGATCTGGGTCACACAATCTTGAACCTCCAGGAGGGCAAGTATAGCCACCTTCGGGGTACGCATCTGAAAACGTCGACCTCTTTGTCGTACATCAACAGCGTTGTCCTGCCGGTTCTGACTGCTATGTTCGATCACCTTGCCGCCTGCGAGTATGGCAGCGATCTTCTACGTAAGTAAATGTGCTTTGATTAAACATTCCTGGATTTTATGATCGGTGCTAACGTCCGCTTTTTACAGTGGACGAAATTCAGGTGGCGTCCTACAAAATGCTGGCGTCTCTGTACACTCTTGGCGTGGACTCGACCTTGACGCACGACAGGAAGTACTTGAAGACGGAAATCGAACGTCACAAGCCCAACTTAGGGTCTTGTTTAGGTGCCTTCTCGAGCTGCTTCCCTGTGGCTTTCCTGGAGCCCCATTTAAACAAGCACAATCAGTTTTCCCTCCTGAATCGTATCGCCGATCATTCTCTGGAGGCGCAGGACATCATGACGAAAATGGAGTCGAGCATGCCAACTCTAGAAACGATCCTAGGCGAGGTGGACCAGTTCGTCGAGTCCGAGAAAACCTACAACGACCTTCCCCACGTGGTCGACGTGATTCTGCCTCTGCTCTGCTCCTACCTGCCGTTCTGGTGGGCTCAGGGACCAGACAACGTGAACCCAACGGAGGGTACGTACGTCAGCATGGTCACCAGTGATCACATGAATCAGCTTCTGAAGAACGTGCTCAAGCTGATCAAGAAGAATATCGGCAACGAGAATGCACCTTGGATGACGCGCATCGCAGCCTACACCCAACAGATCATCATCAACTCTTCGGAGGAGCTGCTGAAGGATCCGTTCTTGCCGCTCGCTGAACGCGTCAAAAAGCGTACCGACAATATGTTCCACAAGGAAGAATCTCTCCGCGGGTTCATCAAGTCGTCCACCGATGACACATCGCAGGTCGAAGCGCAAATTCAAGAGGATTGGCAGCTGTTGGTTCGCGACATCTACTCGTTCTATCCTCTGCTGATCAAGTATGTAGATCTGCAGAGGAACCACTGGCTCAGGAACAACATCCCCGAGGCTGAAGACCTGTACAACCATGTGGCCGCGATATTCAACATTTGGTCCAAGTCGCAGTACTTTTTGCGCGAGGAACAGAATTTCATATCGGCGAACGAGATTGACAATATGGTGCTGATTATGCCGACGGCTACCAGGAGACCCGCTGCCATTTCCGACGGAACTGCGCCGTCCGGCGGAGGCAAGGTTGGTTGCGTTATACGGTGGAACCTTGATAACCTTGACTAAGCGCCAGTGTCGACAGTATCGCCAAGTGATACCCGTTTGGGTATCTGTTTCCTCTCCTCCATTTCCACTATCCCATTCCACCACCATGAGCACACTCCAATGTCCCCCACTAGACTGTTTACACGCGTTGTCTTCTTCTGCGGTCGACGCGGTCACAAGAAAATAGCCCTACACGATCTATGTTGGAGCACGGCCCTGAGGATTGCGCTTAGACCAAGACTTTACTATACTACTCTCTTCAGAAAGTTCACAGAATCAATTCTCTTCCGAGTCGATGGAATCTCCTTGAAAGTTGTCCTTTAAAGGGATCATTACTAAAGACGTTGCCATAATCAATTGACCTAAATTTACCGAATGTTAGTCTGTGTATAGACAAGACTGTAAAGAATATTTTGTTTCGAAGATAGCAGTAAGAAAATCATTCTACGAACTTCCTCAATCTAGTAATAATTTCAATTTTCAAATCATATTTCTGATTAGCTAAATTTTCTGATCGACAGAAAAAGAAGAAACACCGCGACAAGAAGAGGGACAAGGACAAAGAGGTTCAAGCGTCCCTGATGGTGGCCTGCTTGAAGAGGCTACTGCCGGTGGGTTTGAACCTGTTTGCCGGTCGTGAACAAGAATTGGTCCAGCACTGCAAGGACAGGTTCCTGAAGAAAATGCCCGAATACGACATAGCAGAGTTCGCGAAAACGCAGCTGACTCTGCCGGACAAGATTGATCCTGCCGATGAAATGTCTTGGCAGCACTACCTGTACTCGAAGCTGGGCCAGAAGAAGGACGTCATGGAACCGGTGAAGGCGCAACAGCTGGAGGACGTGGTCGCGAGAATCACCGACATGGCTAAAGTTCTTTATGGCTTGCACATGGTGAGTGGGACAGTTGCACGCGGATCTCTATTGCTTCTCGCGTTCATCACTTCTTAGACGAGAAGCTCCGTCGCCGCCTTCGGAGGGCCCCATCGATTCATTTGGCATTTTTGTTTTCTCGAGTAGATAGATCATCCGCAGCAACAGAGCAAGGGTCAATATCGATCCGTGGTGTCGATACAACGTAAACGAGCCGTGATCGCTTGTTTCCGTCAAACTTCCCTACATTCCTTGCCCAGGTATCCTCTTTTGGTTTGATTTCCGTTGTGTTGTGGAGTTCCGTCTGCCTCGGGTCTAACTAGTCACAAAACCAAGACGTTTGTATGATTTTTGTGTTTTTGCCGCTTGAACTTTGAGTTTCGTTATCGTCTACTCCAATCATCTTACCATCAGAGATAGGTAAAACACTGATTCAAAGAAATCTTGAAACTTGAGAGCCAAGGCTCTGCAGATTCGCGATAAGGTAGAGATCACGTTACCGACAAAAATAGGCGCAAAATGGTTTTACGTGCCTCAACTTTTCGTCCTTATGTGAGAATATTTTTCGGTGGGAAAGGGCTCGTTCGAAAGAGGAAGGTTCAATTTAGCGCGCGCTGGTCACGAGCTGACGAGATTATGCAGATATTCGGTAATATAAGCGTTAGAAGTAGGCCAAAAATTGTCGATGTGCATGCCGTGGAATCCAAGCATTTTTACGCCATTGGACGAGTTTTCTGGATGAAATCGAAAGTAGCGCGCGCTAGAAAATATCTCCAGCTACAAATTGAGCAATATTTTGTCTTGATTCTCTGCGAAATAAAGCCAAAAATTTAAAGCACGTTTCTGGCGTCAGAATTCATAATATTACCGTCGGATCAAGAGCAAGACATCTTAAGATGTCTTAATTGTCTTAAGATGTGATCTTAAGTCAGTGGCTGAAGGCTGTTACCGACCTGCTGGCTATGCAAAAGTCACGTGACTACCTTTGGCTCTTAAGCAGAAAGAATTGAAACTGTAATATTTAAAATTCATAAAATATTATTTCATTTGAAGACTTCTGAGAAGAGACATTATTTTGAAATATTTTACTCCATTTAACAAAATTAGAGAAGACGAATGTTTTAACATTTCAATTCATCAACATATCATGATTTCTGTATTCTTATTTATCGTTATATATTCCATAATATTTTGTGCCTTTTTTTTAAATTAAAGTTTACCTACCTCTGCTCACAATTAAGTTTTTGTTAACCAGTGATTCGGTTACTCCAATATTTTTTTTCCACGAAAGATCGCGGAACGGTACTAATCGATCATCGACGACGTTTTTTTCTATTTATTTGTTAGTGATCTAACGATTATAGTTGTGTGTGCATGCTGCTAAAAGGCTACAAAACCTCCACCATCTCGGGATGGATGGAAGCGTGTATTGTGTGCAGCCAGAAAGCGAGCAGCAATTGCATGTCTGCGTAGCGAACCACTTTACAAGTTACGAAGGTGAAGTAACATTGGTGTATAATTGATCGTTAAATCGTGCTCGTCTAGCGGTGAACGTTCACCGATACGTTTGTTGTTTCAGGCATCGGGCTATAAACATATTCGCGCGAACATACTACGAGCTCTGGTTGCAGGATGAGAATGTGGGTCAAGAAGTGATGATTGAAGACCTTACGGTATTATTTGAGTTTCAATGAATCCAGGCAAAAAATGATAGCAGCTTTGTGACACGTGCTTTGTCCTTTTAAAGCAATCTTTCGAGGACGCGGAGTTGAAGAAGATGGACAAGGACGAGGACGAGGGAAAACCAGACCCGCTCACGCAATTGGTTACAACGTTCTGTCGCGGAGCCATGACAGAACGGTCCGGTGCTCTTCAAGAAGATCCGCTGTACATGAGCTACGCTCAGATCATATCGAAGTCCTGTGGCGAAGAAGAAGAGGAAGGTGAAGAAGAGGGCGGGGGCGGTGAGGAAGAAGGAGGTGCCTCCATTCATGTAAGTATTTCCATAAATTCCATTGCTATTCCTAGTACTGAAACTCTAAAAAAGACTATTCTAAACTATATAGCGAAAAATAGAAATTACGGACAACTTCTCTGTGTGTTCAAAACTTATTAACAACTTTCTTCCTATCTTTTTCTAACATACTAACCAATGTAGAAGCGGGCGCATAAGCTACTTATGGTAAGAATAAGTAGTCGTTGCGGTAACTCACTTGCTTCCATACGTACGCTCGTTCAATCGTCATTGTACTATCTGTTTAATATTTATATTATATTAGAGACATACATAAAATTCTGTAAATATTTTTGTAACAACGAGCCCCCCGATCACCGTTTTTCTGTGTCTCGTTACACTTGTCTTCGTCGAACTTCACTTCACCCTAATCGTGTTCGTTCCTGCCATTAATGAACATTCTAATGATTTTCCAACGCTTTCGTAAAGAGGCCAATGCACAAACTCATGGTAAGACTTTTTTAACAAAATATTATAAATATAGTGGTATCATCCCTACACTATTCTGTTATTTCTAGACATTGGACTTAAAATAAAAATTTCTTGCGTCATTACAAAATGTGTATAATATTTACTCCTTTATTAAATATCGCAACAGTACAGTGAAATGACGCAGCAGTGCAGTGAATTCTCGATATATGTCAGCAACACGGGACCTGCTAGCGACGTGTATCGTCCAGGAGACATACCCGAGCCGCGTTATGTTAACACTACTCGGGGCCCCTCACGGGTTATACCCCGCAGTAGTGGGGATAATTCCGCGACGTTTATCATCCAGATCTTGACGACATATATAGAGAAATTACTGTATTCTTAAATTTTGTACACCTTTTTATTTTTTCTTATTCATTTCCGTTCTAAAATGCATAAAATCCATAATCTTCCGATTTCTCTCGTAGAAATGTTTGGGTTGGATTGTTAATTTAAATTCCAGCTATAGATTAAGGAGGCAAGCGAGATAACAGAATATTTTCGCAGGAACAAGAAATGGAGAAGCAGAAGCTTCTCTTCCACCAAGCACGCCTCGCGAATCGTGGCGTGGCGGAGATGGTCCTGCTGCACATATCTGCCTGCAAGGGCTTGCCCAGCGAGATGGTCATGAAGACCTTGGAGTTGGGTATCTCCATCCTACGCGGCGGCAACATAGAGATCCAGCGAGGAATGCTGAACCACCTGAAGGAGAAGAAGGACGTCGGATTCTTCACCTCGATCGCCGGCTTGATGAACTCCTGCAGCGTCTTAGACCTGGACGCTTTCGAGAGGAACACGAAAGCCGAAGGTCTTGGTGTCGGTTCCGAGGGCGCAGCTGGTGAGAAGAACATGCACGACGCCGAGTTCACGTGCGCCCTATTCCGGTTCATCCAACTCACCTGCGAGGGTCACAATCTTGGTAGGCACCTTCGAATTATTATCAAGATTCTGTATCTCAATATCGAGAAGGTAAGACAGTTGAGCGTCTTCGTTCCCGACAGACTGGCAGAACTACCTGAGAACTCAAGCCGGTAACACGACAACGGTGAACGTGGTCATCTGCACTGTTGATTATCTGCTGAGACTTCAGGAGTCGATCATGGACTTCTACTGGCACTACTCCAGCAAGGAGCTGATCGATCCAGCCGGCAAGGCTAACTTCTTCAAAGCCATAGGCGTCGCCAGTCAAGTCTTTAACACCCTGACCGAGGTCATTCAAGGACCCTGCGCGCAGAATCAGCAAGCCTTGGCACACTCTCGATTGTGGGACGCCGTTGGTGGTTTCCTCTTCCTGTTCTCCCACATGCAGGACAAACTGTCGAAGCACTCGAGCCAGGTCGACCTCCTGAAGGAATTACTGAACCTGCAGAAGGATATGATCACCATGATGCTTTCCATGCTTGAAGGTGATTTTCTTCGGTGCGAACTTACAGCGTGGATCACTGTGACCCGTGTCTGACTACTTTCGTCGTTGCAGGTAACGTCGTGAACGGGACGATCGGGAAACAGATGGTCGACACCCTGGTGGAATCGGCAGGCAACGTGGAGCTGATTTTGAAGTACTTCGACATGTTCTTGAAGCTGAAGGACCTGGTGTCGTCCCCGAGCTTCTTGGAGGTCGACTTGAACAGCGACGGCTGGGTGTATCCTAAGGACTTCAAGGAGAAGATGGAGCAGCAGAAGAGTTACACGAAGTAAGTAGAGAACATTGGTCACAGAGAGACGCAGGAATTCACGAAACTATTATCATTCCAGCGAGGAGATCGAGTTCCTGTTGGCCTGTTGCGAGACGAATCACGACGGAAAAATCGATTACGTGGCGTTCATGGATCGTTTCCACGAGCCAGCGAAAGAGATCGGTTTCAACCTTGCTGTCCTGTTGACGAACTTGTCCGAGCACATGCCGAACGAGCCCAGACTGGCGAGATTCCTCGAGACAGCCGGTTCTGTCTTGAACTACTTCGAGCCGTTCCTCGGCAGGATCGAGATCCTCGGTGGGAACAAGAAGATCGAGCGGGTGTACTTCGAGATCAAGGAGTCGAACATCGAACAGTGGGAAAAGCCGCAGATCAAGGAGTCCAAGAGGACGTACTTCTACAACACCGTCGTCGAAGCCGGCGAGAAGGAGAAGCTGGAGACGTTCATCAACTTCTGCGAGGACGCCATCTTTGAAATGCAACACGCAAGCGCGCTGATGGCGGTTGAGGAAAGCGGGGGAATCGGAAAGGCCAGGGAATCTTCTTACACGTACATGACGGACGACGACGAAGAGAGGAACAAGGACCCCATACGTAGGGGCATACAGACGTTCAAGGACGGCATCTACTACTTCTTCTCCATCTTCTCCCCGAGCAACATCAAGGCCAAGTTCGCCGAGATGCAGCAGATGACGATACTCGAGCTCATCGTCGGTTTCTTCAAGATGATATTCTACACGTTCTACTATTCCGGCTTCGGTGTTGGTTGCGTTATCGGTTACTTCATGAAGTTGCTGCTGACATTGATGAGGGGGCCGCACGTGGAAGAGCCTGTCGTGGAGGTGAAAGAGGAAGAGGAGAAACCGTCTAGACATTTGCCCGCGTTGCCACCCACGCCGGACGAATCTAATCTACAGGTTGTACTCGTTGGTGTAGCTGACCTTGTAGCAGTTAAATCTAACGGCAACTCTAATTTCTACACAGGTACAGGCGTTTGGAATGGATATAACGAAAGAGGAAGGTGGCCCGATAAAGATAGCACCTCACGAATCCGCGACCTCGACCCCGCAATCAAGTATCGAAGAAACTGGCGAAAGCACACCTGAGGAAGCTACCGGAGAGGATGGCGCGAGGGTTGAAGGTGGAGGTGGAGAGGCAGAACAGCCTGTATCCCTCGCTGATATTCTAGGGTATGATAAAACACCTTTCATTTTCGATTTTTACAAATTCTCTATTTATGTCGCCAAGGCCTGGACGATAATCGTCGCGGAATTATCCTCACTACCGCGCGGTATACCCCGTGAGGGGCCGCGAAACTCGAGAGGCTTCAGACGCCGAAGAGAATAAACATAACATGACTCGGGTATGCCTCCTGGACGATACGTGACGCTGGAAAGATCTGTGTTGCAGACATATATCGAGAATTCACTGTGTTTTCTCCAGACATGTTAATCTTCTTATTGCACTTCATAGCAAGCCGAATAATTAGCTGATTTTTGTCGCAAATCGAATCATACAAAAGTATAAAATTTGGTGGCATATAACATACACAATGGGTAAATTTCCGAGCGTAGAGCGTAGGAGGATTAAGAGTCAAGAATTAGTGATAAAGGAAATTGTTTGTTGAATTTTCACGATGTTTGACGGAGTTTCACCTAACTCGAGCATCTAAAATATCTCGCTTGTTTATTATAATAGAAGAAAATGTCAGAGGAAAACATTAGTTAGTTCAGAGGAGCAAATATTATGATAGGGGGCAATATTCCGAACAAAAAAAAATTTGTTCAAGGTTATATTCTTTGAGATTTCAAGGTCATCGAAGTTTTTTTAAATGGAATTATATATTTTTATTATCGCTATGTGATAGCCGAGGTCAAGAGGAATACAACGACCTGTAATATTATTACCTTCACGTGACCATGAATTTGTTATCACCAACGATTCCATACCATACATTTACACTCCATAGGCGCTGGTGTGCAACTTGTCGAAGTCATTTCAGGGTTTTCACTGCACCTATAATGCATATTATGTGTATTCAGTTGTCCATGGTTAGAAAAACTAGCTTCGGCAGTAAAGAGAACGTCATAAAAGAATTTTGAACTTTTTTTGCCTATTGTAATATTTGCCTCTCTGAATCAACTAATGTTTTCCTCTGCAAATTTTGTTCAATCATAACGAACAAGCGAGATATTTTGCTCGAGTTAGGTGAAATACCTTGTATACATATTATCGGAACGTTTACATTTATCAACAGCGGCGAACAAGCACGAGCCCAAGCTGCAGCTGCAGCCGAAGCAGCGGCTGCACAGCAAGCAGCTATGGCCGCAGTGGAAGCCGAGTCGAAACAGGAACCAGTGGCGGAAACCTCGTCGTCGAGCATCGATTTCTCCGAGTACACCCACCGAATCGTTTCATTCTTGGCCAGAAACTTCTACAACTTGAAATATGTCGCCTTGGTTCTCGCGTTCTGCATCAATTTCATGTTGCTGTTCTACAAGGTAGGGTTTGCGCGAAGACTCTTGGCAGAGAGAAGCTCTCGTCTCATATTACGTTGTACGGTAACGTCTCGACATGTCTGACAGAGATGTGCATGTATACATTTATATTTTTAAATTGTTTTTTATATGAAAGTTTTACCGAAATGTTTGTGACATATTTCTGATTAAACTAAAACCAAACGTGACATAATTAAGCAGCACATTTGCTTGTTCAATGAAGAATACAGAATTCCGATATCATTGGTTCGGATAATCGAGATTCTACAGTATCGTGGATTAAAAAAGCAAATGTGGTCCAAATTGTGTCGTGTTTGAAGTCATTTTAATCAGAGAAATGTCACAAATATGTTGATTAAAGTTTCGCTAAAAAATGATTAACAACAGAAAAGTTTTGTCACTGGATCAGTGAAACTGTACACTGTAAATCGTCGGTTTCTCAGGTATCATCGTTGGCTGGAGACTCGGACGAGGAAGGTAGCGGTCAGATAATGTCAGACATGTTAGCGGAAATATCTGGTGAATGTCCGTCTGGTTCCGGAAGTGGCAGTGGTGGTGGTGGTGGTGAATTAGGAAGTGGCAGCGGGGAGAACGAATCGGAAGAGGAAGAAGACGCTTACGCTTTGGAATATGTCGAAGTGTCGGAAGATTTCTATTATATGGCACACGTTATGAGGCTTATGGCAGCTCTTCATTCGATCGTCTCTCTTGCTATGCTGGTTGCTTATTACCACTTAAAGGTACAGCAACAAAATCCCTGTATAGTCATAGTCCCTGTCACACCCCCACAGGTTCTGAAAGGGTTCTGTGATTAAAGCAGTAATTCTTTGAAAGAATATATTCTATACCTTTATTAATACAGTTTCAAGGCAATATAAATAAGGTACAACTCCACCACCTATAATTCAATCTTTTTCATGGTGTATTTTTCGAATTGCATTTAAAAAGTAGCCAATACCAGATTTTTAGCTGGCTACTCATTCTCAGTACGGTTACGTTAAAATTGTAATGAAAAGCTCGGAAATGAATGCAGGTACCGCTGGCCATTTTCAAACGGGAAAAAGAGATTGCGCGACGAGTGGAATTCGACGGATTGTATATTGCTGAGACACCGGAAGAGGATGACATTAAAGCGCACTGGGACAAGATGGTGATATCAGCCAAAACGTTCCCCGTGAATTACTGGGATAAGTTCGTGAAGAAGAAGGTCCGACAAAAGTACAGTGAGACCTATGACTTCGATTATATCAGCAACCTGCTTGGTATGGAGAAGACCTCGTTTAGCCAGCAAGAAGAAGAAGGGTCTGGTTTGGTTCACTTGTGAGTAAAGTTACCTTAAAGGTTCGTTACAACGGTACTGTTTTTTTTTACAAAATTCTAATTTCTTTCAGCATCGTGAATATCGACTGGAGGTACCAAGTCTGGAAAGCTGGCGTTACCATCACCGACAACGTGAGTGACCTCGACTTCCGAATAAGATTGTATTGATAACAAATAAGATTACATTAACTTTCACTTACTAATTCGACTTCCTTTGCAGGCATTTTTGTACAGTTTGTGGTACTTCATATTTTCGATTCTCGGGAATTACAACAACTTCTTCTTCGCTGCCCATTTGCTGGACGTCGCGGTCGGCTTCAAAACGCTCCGGACGATTTTGCAATCTGTAACACACAACGGCAAACAATTGGTGTTGACGGTGATGCTGCTAACAATCGTCGTGTACATATACACTGTCATCGCCTTCAACTTCTTCAGAAAGTTCTACATCCAAGAGGAGGACGACGAGGTGGACAAGAAGTGCCATGACATGCTAACGGTGTGAATTCAGAACAATATTTGTGTCCCCGACGACCTTCGCACGTGTTCCTTTTGGAAAACAAGCTAATATTAATGTTACTTTATGTTACAGTGTTTCGTGTTCCATTTGTACAAGGGCGTCAGAGCTGGTGGTGGAATCGGTGACGAGATCGGTGAACCAGATGGCGACGACTACGAGGTCTATCGCATCATGTTCGACATCACTTTCTTCTTCTTCGTCATCGTCATTCTGTTGGCTATTATTCAGGGTAAATCGGAAAAAATTTTGGATTTTTCTCTACATATGATTCTCAGTTATTCGATAATTACTTAATTGCTCGATTCAAATTATCTTCAGGTTTGATCATCGACGCGTTCGGTGAACTTCGAGACCAGCTTGAAAACGTGAAGACGAACATGGAGAGCAATTGCTTCATTTGCGGGTTGGGTAAAGAATATTTCGACACGGTTCCGCATGGTTTCGATACGCACGTTCAACAGGAACATAATCTTGCTAATTACATGTGAGTACTTACTATTCTCGATTAATGTCACATTCTCGATTATTATTATGGGCATAATTAGGGTCAGTAAACGTTCCGAAAGAAGAGTAAATTAATGTTATAACTATTTTCTGACATGACTTTTTCCACCTAAAAATTCCCGACACTGTGGAGCGGCCATCTATTACTTTGACGAGCATATTTCAGGTGTGTTCTTTCGAAGAGGAGGCTATAACAAAATGACACGTGATTCCAGGTTCTTCCTGATGCACTTGATCAACAAACCCGACACCGAGTACACCGGTCAGGAGACGTACGTGTGGAACATGTATCAACAAAGGTGTTGGGACTTTTTCCCGGTCGGCGACTGCTTCCGCAAGCAAAACGAGGCGGTAGAAGAGGAAGCGAAGAAGAAGTAAAAGATTTCGTGGCTCGTGTGACCGTATTACATACTTGTACGAACGACCAATCGATCGTTACCGCGTAAACAAGATACATTTTGCTGAAACGTCTTCAACAATCGTAGTCTCTGATTTCTACACACGGGGAAGGGGGATGGAGTTGATAACATTTGCTAAAGATCGGGTTATAGTTCTAACGCGCGTACGTTGACGATATAGGCTAGAACATTGAACGTGTGTGTGCGTGTGCGTGTGTGTGTGTACGCTCTTACATTCGACGTTTCTCATTGTTCCAAGTCTTAAATATCAAAGTTTCAAGAACGCGGCTAGTACACGTCGCCACTAGGAATTCGAGCAGGTCGCACACGTTTCGAATCGGTTTCGAATTGTTCCGACTGAATGCGTGCTCGTTGTTCACGCCCACGGACAACCAAGAACCTAGGAGACTGGGGAAGATATTTTTCCAACCTATTTTTCCAACTTTGTATGGGTGGCTGGATCGTATAACCAACAGTTTCCTCCTTAGATAGGCAATTCTGCGACCATTTTGTTGAGCCATTGGATTATGGGAACCGTCTGCACAAATCTTACATTATCATGAACGTTATTACGATTGCCTTCTTTTCATACGTCGGCCGACCACATTATGTGCATAAGGATAATTCAATTCATCTACGTAATGTTTGAGATCTACACAGTAAGATAATTATTTTAAGTTGAACGTGTTTAAAGTTTATATATAAAAAATGTGTCAAGGAACCTCTACGTGAGAACTTTTTAACACGATCATTGACGACTGAAATCGCGATATAATCAAAGATGTCAATACGTTGTAAATAACGATCTACGAAGAGATTACCTGAGAATAAAGAAAGACATACTTCTGTACTTTTGCCTTTATCTCCCATCGGGTACCGTCGTTTGTTAACACTAAACCTACGAAGCATTAACAGTATCTGGTAAATATTGCATTATACAAATGGCAATCCTAAATTTATTGAGATTGTCCGTAATTTTCCATATAATAAATGCTTGGACAGGGAAATTTATTCCACTATTTTCCATAAATGAATTTTTACAATTTCAGTAGTTGTAAAATATGAAACTGATCATTTGACTGTGGTAAGTTTAGTGTTAATGGACTGCGGATCTTGATGCGAAATAAACATTTTCCGCGTCGATCGAGAGAAATGGGTACCAACTACAAAGTTTGTTTTCTTTTTTTTCCTGAAATTCGTACTAACTACAAAGTTCGTTTTCTTTTTTTTTTTAATTAAAATTTTATTTTATTCGATTCGTTTACGCCCGCGGCAGATCCTTACGAAATCGTTCCTTCCTAGCGAACTTCCGAAATTGCGACGGCCCTGGCGAGTCGAGAAGAGGCTGCAATGGCCGCCTGGCGCGAACGCGTCGCGCACACGCTGTCAATTAATATTTTCTGAACCTTCTCGTATATTAAGGGAACCAAATACTTTTCGCGAATGGTTTTTTTACCAGAAATGTGTGTAGAATGCATTCCTGTATAGTAAATTCCTGCTAGATAAAGGATTTTTCACATAAATACAAAAATAGAGCGTACAAAGTACCCGCGTCGGCACATTTTCAAACTTTAACAACCATTTACAACTATTAGGAAGTATCTCTTTACTCAAATTTGAACTTTCTCGCGTGTTTAGTTTTTGCGTAACACGTAATTTTGTATCAAAATCGGGCATTTTTACAAAAACCAAAATTTTTTCGAAAACGTTGAGTGATGGGGCAATTCTGCTTTCAGATTTGGTTTTAGGATGACTAAGTGTATAAGAATCACCCAACAGGTATTGCAAAACGATTTTGGTGTTGGACAGTGTAATGGAAAGTATATCATTGAATAATATTAAACTATATTTTTATAAATTGATTCAAATGTTTTCATTAAAATACGACAAAACTTTCCCTCCAACCTAATATATTTTTATAACAGTTCCAAGTACCCAATATTTGCAATTTTTGATTGCTCCGCATATTAAAAAACGGAATTTCAAAGAGAAGAGAATCGTAGAATACGATTATATTTTCAAAAACTTTTTTACACTTTAACCAGTGGTAGAATTTGCAGAACAAAGATGTTTCTAATATATTTTCATTAAGAAATTACATTTGCGTATAACATGATAAATTATTTAAGAAGAATTTTATATGTATAATTTAGGTATGATAAAATACATATAAGGATGTGTGATGCTGTTTCACCAAGTACCAGGAATGTGTCCTATCTGGTGTTGTAGAGGAGAGATACGGATAGTTTACTTAAGGAGCTGTGAAGCCCCTAAAACCATTTTTTTTTATGCCATGCACAGCAGGGAACTGTCAACGCGCTCTCGAAAGGTCATCTGAAATAGGTCCGGCAGGCCAGAGAAGAAAGGTTTTATAGCCTGGCAGAGGCTTGTGGACTCCTAAACGCTAGATACTAAACCAGGGTTGTAATGGCCGGCCGGACTGGCCTGTGAGGTATGCATTGCTTGAACCACCCAACCTGTCGTAACCATATAAAATGGCCAGGGTCTAACTACCTCGCCGAGGCGAAGCGAGAGAATCAGGATTGTACCTTGATTAAAGCTCTCACAATGGGCGCACAGGGAAAGGCAATTAATGCAGGAAAGGTAATTGATCCTGGGACTCGAGAAAGGGACCGGAAACCATTAACGCAAGTACGGTGACAGGCCCAAACTGCAGCCATGTGTGAGCGACCGTGCCATTCCCAAAAACGCAATAGCTGAGAATTCGGTATGCAAAGACTACCTTTGCGCAGGCCGCTACGCGATAGAAAATAATATACAGTCAAACCTGTTTTTTTGTGCGGTTCTTTTCTATGTAATTTGTTTTGTGCAATTTTCTTTTATGCGGTATATGAATGCCAACAGTATTGGCATTATAACACCCTTGTAATGTTCTCATCGCAAGAAGATGCGCGTTTTGGACTACGACTTGAATTATGTGCATTTTGAAAATTTCTCTATGTTTAAAATGAGAAATTAAATTTTTTTAGATGTCTTCATGTGTAATTTAATTATTTATTTAGTTTGGAAAGTACTTTGACATATTTTCTAAGTTATACTTTTGTTGTGCGCTCCCTCTCCATCGCATACAAAAATTTTGTTTACTATGTTGTAAAAAATTATTTGTTATAGCTATTTATGAAGTTTTTGAATATTTTTTTTTTTTTTGTACGGTTTCTTTTATGTGGTCCCTATCTACCGCAGAAAAACAGGTTTGACTGTATCGACATTCTTAGACTTTTTTAATCTTCGTACTATCTGAAATTTCACCAACTCAATTTTTCCATGAATAAAATAAAATTCGCAGTCTATTTACTGATGACTTGATGTTTCGAAGACCATCGTCGACCAAATGAAACAGCTTCTTGGTCTTAGTATATTTTATATAATACCAAACACTCAGACGTGATCCGTAATAGGATTTAGATAAAAATCGATTTTCAAGAATATTGTGTTTCAAATGTCAGTATCTTTCAGTGTTTCACGCAAGTTTTATTTATTTCGTCCATAGAAGCAATCAAAGTTGTTAATAACAATTGTTAGCTACTTGATAATGAAAGCTTTTTACCCTATACTATAGCCTAGTTAATTTCTGTATTGACAAGTTAATATCAACAGAAACAGTAAGACAATATTTATATATTTAATACATCTGAAACTAAAAAAGTATAACAAAGTAAAAGAAACCAGATATATAATCACATAAATCAAAGAAAGAAACTAAAATAACTAAAAACCATAAAATTATTCGGTTTACCTAATATTTATGGAATTACCAAAATACAATAAATAAATAATTTTTTAATTGCTACAACCAGTGCTTAAATAGCGCTTTCTTAATAATGACAAAAATTGCAGTAAATATTCTAACAGCAACTAGTAACAGTCAATATTTTTTTATATACAATATACAATTTCGAAAAATGTAAGTTATAGATACAAACCGAATAATTTATTATGTTCTCCGATATAATCTTGCAAATTTCATCCCTAGCGGTAAAAATTTCGAGATTCTCGAGAGTGTCGGGATTTCCGAAAGAGTCGGGATTCCCAAAAAAGTTGGGATCCTGTCCATCACGAATTATTTTCAAGAGTGTCATATCTTACATTCTCGAAATTTTCGGGAAACCCGATTCCTTCGGAGAATTTCGAAATTTTCGGAAACCCGACCAGACCCGACCAGACACGACCTCTTCCCGACCTGGCCCGACCATCGGGCTCCCGATATTTCGGGTTCTCGCACACCCTTAGTGTTTACCGAACATCTGTTGGCCACGCTTCATGAGAATCAGTGACGATCAGTGACGATGCGGCAATGGCGGGTTCTATAGAGATTCCGCTTCGTGACACAGATGAGGTGAATATTACTGTTTCTAACTCTCAGATTTTTTTATTTTTAAGATACTAGAAGAAAATAATACAAGTTCTGTTGTACCTGCGTGTGGTGAAACTTGAAATTTTTCCGGCAATCGTGATCAGAAGATGTTTTAGTGAATCTAACCTCAACGTGGAATTTTGTGCAATAAAGCGTCGTACATGCTATGTAACTGTACACATTGTTACTTGATTATGTGTATATACAAATTTATTTTACGATATGATATCTCGATAACTATTGTTTCCTTTGATTTGATCGTATTGAAAATCTTACATCATCTTTAAAAATCTTGTTCTATCATTACTTTGTTGAAATTATTTTCAGTGTGTGTCTTACTTGTAATATATACATGAAAATAGTGATCGTTGGCCGTTTGTTAATTGAAATTCTTCAAATAAATTGAATTTTTACCTATTCTCTGTCTAGTTAAATGCCTAGCCACATGCCATTGTCTTATTTTATCCTTCACCATAGAAGTATAGTCTTCTTTTTAATTTGGACATTGCATTTTGTTAGGTAATAGAACTCTACCTTGATCAGTTACCTGATGGAGATGAAGTTCTGGGAATTTTACGCCAAGAACATGCTCAACTTAACATCTGGGTCAATTTGGCCGTATGTATCTAAAATATGGTTACAATAGCTGTGGTAGGAGTGTCGTCAGATTTGAAACATATTTTTTATTACAGCTTGAATATTATAAGCAACAGAAAATTGAGGATTTTATTAAAATACTTGAGTCTTCTCGGATCGATGCTAATATTGATTACCGTGACTATGAAAAAGATCAAATGCGCGCATTGGACATGTTGGCGGCATACTATGTCCAAGAAGCCAACAGAGAGAAAAATAAGGACAAAAAGAGAGATCTATTTACGAAAGCTACATTACTATATACAACTGCTGATAAGATCATTATGTATGACCAGGTAAATATCGTTTTTATTGATATTATAAGCTACTAAAGAAATATCTATAGTTCTCATACAAATATAATTTATGTTAAAGAATCATTTACTTGGCCGAGCTTACTTTTGCCTCTTGGAAGGGGATAAAATGGACCAAGCTGATGCACAGTTCAATTTTGTACTCAATCAATCTCCAAATAATATCCCCTCTCTACTTGGCAAAGCATGTATAGCATTCAACAAAAAGGATTACCGTGGTGCACTTGCATTCTATAAGAAAGCTTTGAGAACAAATCCCAATTGTCCAGCTGCTGTGAGACTTGGAATGGGACATTGTTTTATGAAATTAAATAACCAAGAGAAAGCACGGTTGGCCTTCGAAAGAGCTTTACAATTAGATGGACAATGTGTTGGAGCACTAGTCGGACTGTCTGTTTTAAAACTGAATCAACAACAGCCTGATAGTATCAGAACTGGGGTACAGATGTTATCGAAAGCTTACACAATTGATTCGACAAATCCCATGGTGTTAAACCACTTGGCAAATCATTTTTTCTTTAAAAAAGATTACAATAAAGTGCAACACTTGGCACTTCATGCGTTCCACAACACAGAGAATGAAGCTATGCGCGCAGAAAGTTGTTACCAATTGGCTAGAGCTTTTCACGTTCAGGTACTTTATTCAACATAATTTAAAATCCAATAATTTTTGACGATTTTCTTAATAGTTAATCACCATGTTTTAGGGTGACTACGACCAAGCATTTCAATACTATTATCAAGCCACACAATTTGCACCTCCAGTGTTCGTTTTACCTCATTTCGGTTTAGGTCAGATGTATGTTTACCGAGGTGATGCAGAAAATGTACGTATACTATTTTAGTTTATGTTATACCTTGATGAATTCAACGAAGGATATAATAAACTTGGAAATTTGCGTTGTCATTTCAGGCTGCACAATGTTTCGAAAAAGTGTTGAAAGCACAACCAGGCAATTACGAGACAATGAAAATCCTTGGATCGCTGTATGCAAATTCGAGTTCACAATCGAAACGCGACATCGCCAAGAATCATCTTCGCAAAGTAACGGAACAGTTTCCTGACGACGTGGAAGCATGGATTGAGCTGGCTCAAATATTAGAACAAAGCGACCTTAATGCGGCCTTAAATGCATATGGTACTGCAACTAGAATTTTAAAAGAGAAGGTGCAAGCAGATATACCACCTGAAATTCTTAATAATGTTGGAGCTCTACATTATAGGTATGTAACCCATTGTTTACTGAACTTCGTATCTTATACGTCACTCGTATACAAAATATTTATCTATGCTTCAGACTTGGAAATTTAGAGGAGGCTAGAAAAAATTTAGAAGAATCACTGGCGCGTTCCAAAGCCGACGCCTTACACGATTCTGTGTATTATAATTCTATCGCGGTTACAACAACGTATAATTTAGCACGACTGAATGAAGCTTTATGCGTCTTCGACAAAGCGGAGAAGTTGTACAAAGACATTTTGAAGGAGCATCCGAATTATGTAGATTGTTATTTACGTCTTGGATGTATGGCACGGGACAAGGGACAAATTTACGAAGCATCCGATTGGTTCAAAGATGCTTTGAGAATCAATAATGAACATCCAGACGCGTGGTCACTTTTGGGCAATTTGCATTTGGCAAAGATGGAATGGGGTCCTGGTCAAAAGAAATTCGAAAGAATCTTAAAAAATCCCACAACCAGTACAGATGCTTACTCATTGATTGCTTTGGGCAACATTTGGCTACAAACTCTGCATCAAAGTGGAAAGGACAAGGATAGAGAGAAACGTCATCAAGATAGAGCACTGGCTATGTATAAGCAGGTATTAATGTCGCAAATATTTCATGTTTATGCGCGATTTTCGCACTTGTAACGATTTGTATTCAAAATTTCTAGGTTTTGCGAAACGATCCAAAAAATATTTGGGCGGCCAACGGGATTGGAGCGGTATTAGCGCATAAAGGCTGTGTAAACGAAGCCAGAGATATTTTTGCTCAGGTGCGAGAGGCAACTGCCGACTTTTGTGACGTCTGGTTGAACATCGCGCACATCTATGTCGAGCAAAAACAATTTGTCAGCGCCATTCAAATGGTAACGATATGTGTTTCATATTAAATATCACTCCGTCTATAATTTTCTACTTTATAAATATTATTTTACAGTATGAGAATTGCCTCCGTAAATTTTACAAATACCATCATGTTGAAGTCCTTCAATACCTCGGCAGAGCTTACTTCAAAGCAGGTAAATTGAAGGAAGCAAAATTGACACTGTTGAAGGTGAGCAAAAACAATTGTTCAGTACTTTAGACGTTTAGTTAGAGAGTAAACGAAGAAATCATACTTATTTTAGGCACGACGAGTAGCTCCGCAAGATACAGTTTTGTTGTACAATATTGCGCTCGTACTTCAGCGCCTGGCAACGCAGATATTGAAAGATGAAAAATCGACTTTGACTACTGTCCTGCAGGCGGTTCACGAATTAGGACTTTCGCATAAATATTTTCAGTATCTGTCGACACACGGAGACAGAATGGAACAGCTTGCAGAGACGGAAGCCAGGAGGTGTCAGGACCTGTTGTCTCAAGCACAGTATCACGTTGCTCGGGCTAGAAGGTTGGACGAGGAGGAGAAGATGTTGAGGAGAAAGCAAGAAGAAGAACGGTAATAACACCGAAGTCGAATGTCTCGAGTAGTATGCCGAACGTGATAATAATTTTTAAAATATTTCCAGACAAGCATTTAAAATGCGCCAAACAGAAGAGCAACGGAAGCTTGAAGAGCTGCGCAGACAGAAAGAAGAAGAGATGCTGCAGAAACGACAGGAATACGTCGAAAAGACGAAAAATGTGTTGGTGTTCGGAGAAATGCCATCAGAGAAGTCCGGTAGGAAAGGAAAGAAAGCACGCACTGACCAGTACGTTAGTGACAGTAGTGGTTCTGGAAGAGAAGAAGGAAGGGAAGAAGCTCCGAGAGAAAAGAAACCGCGGAAAAGGAAAGCCAGTGGCGAACGCAAAGAGAAGAAAAGCAAGGGCAAAGGACGACGCAAGGGTAGCGGCGAAACCGGTAAGACATTCGCTCGAACGAACAACTTTGAACATAATAAATCTTTCATTTAATAAACAAGAAAATTTTTTGACTTTTATGCTTAGGTTCCGACAGTGATCGACCCAAGCCGAAACGTGGGAGAAAGGTTGGAGTTATTAAGAAAGATAAGTTTCGGAAAAGTACTGCTGAGACTACGAAGGGTAAGATGCCTTTATCGAAGGAGACAATATCAACGAGCGAGTCCGACAGTGACTCAGGAGGTCTTAAGATTGCTAGCGGGTAAGAAGGATTGTAAACGAAGTAATCTAATCGATGAAATGAAATGGATTCATTACATCAATTACCTGATTTTCAGGGGTGAGAGCGGAAATGAGAGTCGCCCACGCGGAACCAAAAGAATCGCATCAGACTCCGAAGGTTCTCGAGCATCGCGATCTCGTTCTAGAAGTCGTTCCAAATCCAGAAGTCGTTCCAGAAGTAGTTCGCGATCACGATCTCGATCGCGATCCGGATCTCGATCTCGATCTCGATCTCGGTCTCGGTCTGGATCAAAGTCTAGGAGTCCGTCTCGATCAAAGAGCCGATCGAGATCGAGGTCAGGCTCGGCGAAGAGCAGATCACGTTCAAGGTCAGGTTCCAGATCAAGGTCTGGTTCAAGGAAAAGTAGGTCGCGATCGCGCAGTGGTTCAAGGAAAAGTGGATCTCCGGCAAGATCGAGGTCGGGATCTAGGCGTAGCGGATCAAGATCGAGGTCACCCAGCGGCTCTAGGAAAGCGATGTCGAGGTCAAGGTCGCGAAGTGGCTCACCTGATGAACGTAGATCTAGAAGTCGATCGAAATCCAAATCTGTTTCGAAGTCTAGATCACGATCACGGTCACGATCACGATCACGATCACGATCCGGTTCAAGGTCGAAGTCCGGCTCTCGAAGCCGCAGCCCCAGCGGATCTGCACGGTAATATATTTTGCTATCCTTCTTTATTTATTCTTCGTTTTAATTAATTACTTTTCTCCACCTCAATTCTTTTTAAAGGGGTTAATTTTACGAATGCAACGTATCCTCTTTATAAAATACTTGCTTCTTATACTAGTAACTCAGTTAATGTGTAATCGAATTTTGTTAAAAACCTTAAAATTGTGATTTTTTTTCGTTTTAGATCCGCAACTCCAGAATCTAGGAAATCCGTGTCGGGAAGCGATGTTGGTTCTCGTCATTCGAGTTCGGACCGTGGCGGTGGTGGCGGTAGTGAAAGTGAATGAATTCGACACTCAGGTGAAGACAACTGGCGAGACACGTGAAACGTACATTGTCACTGTTAACTGCATATATATATATATACCTTTTTGTAAGAGTGAATTTACATATGAAATATACAATTCCCGCAAGATTTCATGGGGGACGACTCGGTCGCGTTTAGGTGATTCTTCAGAAATACGCGCTCTTAGAATGACCAAAAACGGTTACGGAATCGTTCAGCATACGAAAATATATTTATAAATGGGCGTGAATGTAACTTTTGTTGAATGACTGCTTTTAGATTTGGTTGTATTTTAGTTTCGACGACAACGTTGGGATTGATCAACTTTTCATTTTTCGGTACTCTACTTGAAACGTGCTACCACTTTTTAACGTAACACGAAGTTGTACTTTTACGCAAATCCATAACAATTTCATATGTAGATTAATTCGTTTGTTAGCAGCGTTATTCTTCCTTCTTAGTGGTCTGTTGCTACTTTGTACAATAAACCGATAGATTTAATCCATATTATACATTGAAGTTGATTATTAAACGTGAAACAGAAGAATGCAGTGACCGATATCTTTTCGATTGCATCAGTCATCGTGATGCAAGCAAACTATATCGAGGTTGTATCGACAACGAAGCATCATTTTCTATCAAAAAGTCTTAAATAAAAAGAATATTAAAATCAAAATGTTTCATCTGTATTGTAGAAACCATATCTTTGTGTTTTTCATCTCTCGCAAAATGTTTTATCGTTATCAGAGCACGCTCTACGATCGCGTACTCTTTCCGATATTCTGGTATCGATCGTAAAAATAAATTGTTGATGCTCTTTTAAGGTAACACAACTACAGTCATCGACAACCGCGTTCATACTGCTTTTAGCTCCAATTTTCCAGCGTCTATGCATACGCTGACCTTTCACGGCCCCCTACCCCCATACATTTTCTGGTTATCGGAGTTTTTATGGGAATAGACAGCAGACACTGCGACACATACATTCTTATATTATTTTTAGCGTTTCCTCAGACAATTGTTATCCATAATCATAGTCTGTGAGCTATTTATGCTACTCGCATTCTATTAACTTAGTAGAAGGACGAAGGAAATTTTCTGTCAGGAATTAAAAGAGAAGATTGATTCAACTTCATCCATTAAATTAATTAAAACGGTTAAGAAATGAAATACTCTACAATTTAGAATTTTTATCGATTTCAATGGCATACTAGCTTCATTATACCGACAATAAAACAGAGATGTTCTATACTTTTATAACAGAAATGAGTAGGTGAAATCCAGACCATGGGGAAGATAAAAAGAATTTAACAATCGGGATGCGTTGTCTTGTACTTATTGAATTTGTTAAAGAAAGTTCTGTTTGGCCCCTGTTTGTTACAATCGACGAAGAAAATTTTTCTTTTCGAATGAAGGTCCACCAGTTTAGCGATGATAAAAGGTATTTGTCATTGCTACATCTACAGTCTGTTGGTATGCCAGTCTATATCGATTCGCAACCTATTTGTAGAACTGGGGAGAACCTATGCTGCAAGACTGTGAACCGTAGAACGGGACACAAGAATAATATATAGTGGCAGAAACGTTTTGGACACAAAGCGGTTTAAAGCTTCATCCCTTGGGGATACCAGCGTATACAGTTTCCTTGCGCGGCAGATCATGTGTCATTCTCAGTGAAACGACCACGAATTCTTGTTAAGAAATTTCATCGAACCGAAACAGGCATTCGGCGCGCATTATTTTGCTGGCAGAATTCGTAACCAACAGCAACTCTAGTTTATTTATTACAACTACTTCATTCTTTATGTTGCATAAGACTTAGTGAATCGAAAGGTGTATGCAATACAGTGAAGCAACAATGTATTGGGACGCTGCTGATTCTGAAGAAAGCGACTAAAAATACGTCTGCAAAGTGTTAGAATTTTACCCAGTGATATCAGGCATATCATGATCTCAGAGGAATGTTATTGATAAGAATCGAACTACTTTCTCACGGTAAATCTTCACACAGGTTTAGTTCTATAGATGCTGACCCTTCTCCCCTCTTATCATTGAAAAGGTGGACCATCTTAATGTTTAAAAACATTTATCGTACTTCATTTTCTCAAAGTTGGGATAGCTGACTCTTGAACAGAAAAAGCTGGTTTTTTCCTAGTAAAAGCAGAGTTTTCCACGTCAAATTTCTGGTATTTTTATAGTAATTGGAACCTTAGAGATGTTTGTTACGTTTTACCGACTATCTTTCTGTTGGGAAATTGATTGGAATTTTTTGCTTTAATTGTTCCGGTTCTTCGCCATAATGGTAGCTTGCAACGTTCAAGGAAACGACGTTTTGAAATAAACGAGTAACTTCGTCTGTTTAAATTAAACAAACAGTTTAACTTAAAAAAATTGAACCATGAAACCGCGTTTATATTTTCGAAAAAATTAGAATTTTTCATTTAGTAGTTATCCCTGGGAAAAAATTCGGAAATTTAGTTATTTTTTGCTTCTCGAGGTGGTTCTCCTTCTTGAAATAATGGCTACTTGTTTCACAATATATAAATACATATAATGAAATATATCCAGTCTGCCAGTTTATATGATAAAATAGTCGAAAAGTAATCATAAATTAACGTTCAGAATAGAGGAAAACAGTTGAGATTTGTAAAATTAGGTCAACATGCGTGGGTGAGAGAATGTAGTATGTATTGCTTTTACGGTGTGAACCCTGATCTCTTTTCTAGATTAATCTAATTATGATTGTAACGTGATATTATTAGATAAAATTCTAACGCTTATTCACAGATTTTTCGTTACTTTGTTTTCATCCATATACATATACATAATATTACTATAAATATACGTAATTCAATATCTCTGGTGATCTGTGATACTTCCGTTCGTTATGTAATGATTACGCTCAGCAATCAGAACCAAATTATAAATGAAATTACCACTTTCCTTATTCTTTGTAGTTCTATTTTATATGTTTCTCAATGTTGGGTAATGGTCTTTCCTCTCAAGTAGCATTATCTCGCCATTATCATTAAAGAAAGGAACGCGAGAAATATCTTTTCCTCCCCAATTGTTATATAATCTTTTAATTAGCCTGGCCATTGACGTCAATACCTGTACTAATCAAGAAACCCAGTCACATTATTGAACAGAACTCAAACATAATTTGATCGTAACTTGCACAGTGACTGGCATGAATTTTTAAATGCTGCGATGTAACAAATTGTCTTTCTGACATGTAATAATAAAATTTGGTATCTGGTAAAATTTAAAAGGCTATGATTTGTGAATAAGCTTCGTCCGGTGCTGACCGTTTGCTAGGATAATACACATTAGGCTGATCAATAACATTAATCAAAAGACGTTCAAATGTCAGGATGAAAGGCTTATGTTCAAAATGTATGTCGCAAAATTTATGGACGAACTGATAAATATTTCTTATAATCGATATATGATCGAATTTCATATTTGTCACAGTACACACAATTTTTCTCGAATGATTATGCACAAATTATGCGCATCCCGCGCGAGTTCCCCGTGAAAGTTCAATTGCAAAGCCAGTTTTTATTGTTGTGCGGAGGGTATTGCATAGCAAGTACGTTGAAAAATTTTAATTAGTTTCCGAATTTTCTCGCAAAAACTTATAATGTATGACGGATATTCCAGAATTAGTAGTTGCCTTGACAAGTTCGGAACTCCTCAGCAAGAATTATTTACTATCACGGTTGCCTTGAAACTAGCCAACAGGGTAGTAATAGATCCGCGACCGCGAGTTTTGATTAACCTTGCGCATTTGCATTTCAGCTTCTCCTGTACTTATAATATCTTTGCGATATGATCTCTGTGAAAAAGTTGGACAGTAAACACGTAGCTCGTCCTAAACTTTCCCCGGAAAAAAGATTACTTTCCAATTGGTTCTGAACAAGTAACCTTCACCGGGACCTGTTCAGACGTGCATGCGGAATTTTCATTATAATAGCATGCCGTGTAAACAGGGTAGACATAGGTAATCCTTAAGTCTTCTGTTCTGGAATCTTGAACAAATTGATTTGTTGCTTTTTCTTGATGTACATGTCTGCAAATGGATTTGTTTAAATAAATACAGTACTCCAATACAGTGCTAATAGTCAAAACGTTAAACGGATTTTACTCGAAACCCTATTTTCTGACATGGCTGACATCTCAAGATGGAATTGTATACTTCTATTTTCTAATTATGCCAAATGTGAAGGAAAAGCCCAAAATTCGAAATTCAAATTACCGCCATTTTGTTAAATAATGTAATGTATGCAAATGTTATATTTCATACTAGTTAAAATGCTACTTTATTTTTCTGTTTTGATACGACTAGAACTGTTTAAAATAGAAACTGTATATGCTCCTCTTCAAGGAACCATAACGCCTACGATAGAAAATATGTAAGCAGAACCTGAATACAAAGAGGTCTTCCAAACAAGACGTACAAGATGGCGCGCTAGATCAGGAGATCCACTTCATGAGTCGCCCTGGTTGTTTTTTCATTTTCCAGCAAAATATGATTGGGTTCAGTACCGAGTTGTGAACGAATGCAGCATTCTCCGCGAAGAAAGAAACGCCGTCCATTATTCACGGAGCGCGATGCTTCCATTATACATATTATATATGTATATATATATCCAGCAGGATAACAATGAATTCTTGAAATCTGCTGCACTCGTATCTCCTACCTCGTGCAACTTCCAAGCCTACATTCGACCCGGTTTTAAAAAGATGCGGAATGCAATATTTGCACGGGGAGACTTGAGCGATAGACGAGTGCATAGTATGCCGAACGCATTAATATCTTATACAGACGCTAGCGACCCATTTGCGAAGGGCAGGGTGTTTTAACGATGCGTTTCTTCCAATGATTATCTTCGAAAGGGCGTCGTTCCTCCTCTTACTATTCCTATGGCGGAAATTTCCACAAACTTCTATGACATTGTTGATCGGAATGTAATATATTAAATTCTTCCTTCAAGTCACAAATGGAAATTTCATTCTCTCCGTTACCCCGTGTCATATAATTGACAGTCAGCAGAGTTAATCCTTTCTTTCAAATCGTATTTAGAACGCATATTGATGTATTTTATTGGATAAATATAAACTTCTTTTTGCTTCTAAAACATTATGAACGACAAACAACTTCTGATCAATGTAACCTTAAACGAACTTGCAGTGGAAGAGATTAAACGTATAAATTCGTTTTAGATGTAAAAAATCAGGGGTGTGCTGGTTTTTTTGTCCCGGGCTGCAAAATAGTGTTCCAAAATTAGCTTAGAACAGCGAAGGCCTTAGAAAAGTAACGTTCAATCTTCGAAAGCTAAAAGTTTTCTGTGAGAAACTTTCGTTCCTGAAAGTTAGCGCTGTTCAGAAGACGCGTGCATTTCATTATCGATTCTTATTATCACTATTATCACTATTGCGACGGAGGATAAAGTTTCAAGTGTCGTTCAGGCACCGTTTCGGTTACACGCTGTGCGCACGGTCGCAATATGAAAACGCGATCGTGCGAAAGTTCATGCAGCGGGTTCGCGGGAAGTGAAAAAAAAAAGAAAAAATAGAAGGGATGACAAACGGGCGAAATGTGAGGGTGGTGTACCGTCGTGGAAAAAGGGAGACGCGGTTTACGTTCGCGCAAGAGGATTTCCGTCGGCGTTCTCGGGGGAAAGCCGACGAGAAAGTTCAAGATTAAAAGCACTTTGTGTGTCCTTTTCGGCTAGCGCGCGGAGACGGTGGCCCTCGCCGTCGGACGAGCCACGAACGTGATTATGCGAAAATCAAATGTGTATGGAGCTGGAAATGAAAAGCGAGCAAGAAACGAGACTTAAATTGAAGCTGCGCGTGCACCGATGTCTAAAACGATTTAGAATGTATTTCCCTCGAAGGCCGCGGAATTATTGCGACTTTCGCGAAGCTACAAAGATATTGCACGCGGAATATGAGATTCTCGTTCTGCCTGTCAAAGGCCGGAAATTTAATTGTACCTTACTTTCCTTTGACGATCGACCCGAGCGTATCTAGCCGGGCCGAGCCGCTTCTTTAACAAATATCTAATTAATTACTGCACAGTACCGAGCCCGCTAGACCTCACCGACTGGATTTAAACCCGGGAACTTTTTTTCCCACGGTTGTCTTTCAGCGAGCCACAGATCGCGACATATTAGGCGGACCCATACGTTATCAATTATTTTGAAATCTAAAATAAACTTTGTAGTAAGTTCAGGTTTTTATTTTTTAATTTAGTATATAATCTCCATCATTATCGAGGACAGTTTGCCATCTTCCCTGCAAATTTTTAATCCCACTCTTATAGAAATCCAGGGTCCGTGAAGGAAAATATGACTCAAGGTGCCCCTTACATCTTCTACAGAAGTGAATATTTTATTTCTTAAATAATGCTCCAGAGATCTGAAAAGGTGATAGTCAGAGGGAGCAATGTCCGGTGAGTACGGGGGGTGCCATGAAACTTCCCATTACAATTCTGTGATTTTTTTCTGAGTGAGTTTCGCTGCATGGGGCCGGGCATTGTCAATTTGTAGTGTTACACCTTTTCTGTGGACTAAAGATGCCCTATTTTTCAGTAGTTCTGAATACAGCCGTTGTAATTGCTCACAATACAACTCAGCAGTAACTGTTTCTTCAGGTTTCAACAACTCAAAGTGAATTATGCCACGACAGTCCCACCAACATTTTTCTACGCGATAGGCTAGGTTTAGGGACTGATATTGCGATTTGATTTGCAGAAAGCCATTGCTTGGAACGCTTTATGTTACCATAAAGAATCCATTTTTCATCTCCGGTAACGATTCTGGATAACAATGAAGTGTAAATTGATCGACGAATATTCTTGTCCGTCTCAGATAACACTGTCCAACAAAATCAAACTTTTTTCGAGTTTTGCAATACCTGTTGGGTGATTCTTATACACTTTGTCATCCTAAAACCGAATCTGAAAGTAGAATTGCTCCATCACGCAACGTTGTCGAAAAATTTTGGTTTTTATAAAAATTTTATTTTCAGTAATTGTTGTCTTATCTTTATAATTGTAATACCAATGGACATTCGAGATACTTCCCCAAAATTTTTCGAAAACGTTGCGTGATGGAGCAATTCTACTTTCAGATTCGGTTTTAGGATGACAAAGGGTATAAGAATCACCCAACAGGTATTGCAAAACGATTTTGCTGTTGGACAGTGTAATTTATGTGGTACTCATATTCCTTGCCTATATGCTGTTCCCATTTCGTGTAAGTGCCTTTGTATAGTTGACCATATGGACCCAAGGCTTCTCGATAATCCTTGTATACTTAATTTTGGAACAGTTTCCACTAGAGTTTTTAGGGTGTCATTATCAAATTCAGCTGGTCTTCCAGTACGAGGTCTGTCAGAGAGTAAGTGCCTTTGTATAGTTGACCATATGGACCCAAGGCTTCTCGATAATCCTTGTGTACTTAATTTTGGAACAGTTTCCACTAGAGTTTTTAGGGTGTCATTATCAAATTCAGCTGGTCTTCCAGTACGGGGCCTGTCAGAGAGATCACAAGCAACAAACCTTCTGAACCAACGATGACACTTGTTGACCTTCGATACATCTCCATAAACATCGCAAATTTTCTTTGTTGAAAAATTATGCTGTTTAGAATATTTTGATCACAGGCTGCTTTACCAAAAACTGTAAAAGAATACGTGTTTCCTGTTTAACGATCCGTACAGAACTAAAGGCGAAACAAATTCTTTGCAAATAATTGATTACTTATGGGTATCCATAATGTTTAATCGCACGCGTTTCATGTTGAGAGCCCTGGATCGCGAAATCTCGTACACGGATCCTCGTGCGAGGGATTATTTCGCGGTACGTTTCTATCTCCGAGCAAATTAAAATTGTTCAGTTTCCCAGCTTTCTGATGACGATGCGATTAACCCACTCGAGAAATTCTTCTATCCCGGCTTCGCCGGTAGAAATATCGTAATGGACGTTCCGCGGTTAGTTCAGCGAGCTAAAGGTGGGATTTCTTAAGCGCGTCACATTGCGATTTATTCTTTTGTCGCATCTTACGTTACGCGCACGTCGAACTACACACACACTTACATGCTTCGTAGTTTTATGACTTCTGTTTCTCGTTCTAGCAAGAAAATACCAGATTTAGATTCCACGACCCCCACAAACCCCTGAAACTGTTCTATTTGTAATTAGTACACTGTGAATGTTAAAGCAATTTCGAATTTTTATAGACAAATTTTAAGAAAGAGGAATGAAATAAAATCGTACTTTTAATGGGAACAGCCTTTGCAGATCCAATACAAATAAAAATCGTACTAAATTCACTCGAACTTTATATTATTGCATTTTTTGAAAATTTCCATAAGCCATAATATAATTAACATTATATGTATAATTAACAGAGACCTGAATTCTCTGCAGCATTTTTGCGATTCCGATCCAGTGCGCGACGCCTTTAGAAATCTCATCTTTACTTGTTATCTGGCCCCTAAAAGACTCGACTTTCGCAATCATGTAACGATGACATAATTCAGCCACACGGGCGTGCGTCACCGTGGTCTTGGTTGATCCAGCGTAATTAAACGATGTACTTTATGAAACCAATACCGTTTACTTGACAAGCAATTCCCGTTACTCGTCCGTTCCCTTGAAATCTTGATACCCCGCTCGCTCGTATGGTTTCGTAGCTTGATAGACACGGACATGATCCATTGTCGACTCCCATCATTAATTTGACGATTCTCCCACTCTTCAGCACCGCTCCTAGCTTGACTTTATCTCCGCCAGTACAGTGTTGCCAGATGAGGGGAGGGAGCAAGAATTGAGGGGAATAAGAGACCCTCTCTCCGCCAGTACAGAGCATACAGGGGAATAGGGCGGTAGAAGGGGAAATTAGAGTGGGGGAACAAGTCTTGATCTGACGACACTGCGTCAGTTGCCTGGCTCTACTTTATAGTGTTATGTTTAATCTTCTTGGGGGAAGTCTCGTTTGAAGTTCTCCTATCTTTGACAAATACGGCGGTGGACAAAGGAAGTTTGAAGTTGATATTTCTGTGTGTAAATATTAGTAACTTTGGCACTAAACGGTTCTTCAAATGTTTCATTATTTTGGCTAAATTATTAATGTTCTATCCGTTTTTCTAGTTTCCTTGTTTTCATTATTTTGTAAGATATTGCAACAGTTCATAAAAATTGTAGTATCTATTGTATGTATTGCATGTTAACATTTTACTTGCTGGAAGCCTACCAGTAGGCTTTTCAACGATAAAGTTGTATGTAAAATAAATGAAAAAGAAACTTTTAAGTAACAAATTCAGAAGAAGTTGTCAGTTTATATTGATTCGAAGTTGAAGTATGAAGTATGTTGAAGACTGCTAGAAAATTGCCAGTACGTAGAGTGTTAAACTACAGTCTGCCACCATCGACCTCTAATGTTTCAAATTATCATTCACCGGACGATTGAATTAGGCGATGCCCGCATAGACGTTAGTCTCATTGGAGCAGTCGGTTATTGATTGGACCGCGTTCTGAAATAGTCACAGGATGGATTAATTCGATTTGAATGCTTTAGTTTAAATCGTAGCCGCGATTAATCAAGCAAAGAGTACAAAATTTAACGCCGCCGCGTGGACCAGCAACGTTATTTAATCGCGAGATAAGCGAAACATAATTAGTTTCGGTAATTATATGCTTTAAGCCATACCTCTACGAGTTTGCTGGCCCTGAAATACGCTTGCAAGGTCGACATTTTGATTACCATTCCATGTACGTACGTTTCAACACGACTCGCGCAATATTTAAAAAAATGGCTTCATAAAAATTGTTCCGTGTGAAGCGGAACTATAATGTGTTGTAAATATGTTTTCCAGAAACGATGAACAATAATACGACTTTAAAATGGTCCTAATCTCCAAAAAATTTTTGCAAAAAATAATTTAGAAAAAATCTTACTGCTTGCATGTGCTTCTTAATATAATTTCTTAGTGGAGATATTTTTCATGAAACCATAAATAACAGAAAGTGGTCCACTCTATATAGGAAGTTGCAACTGTTTTTATACCAAATCTGTTGCCACCATAAATAAAAGAATTCAGCTATATAAACAATTATTATTACTTCTTGTTCTCCGGATTTCTTCCAAAAGAGCATCAGTTCCCTTTTGTCGTGATAAAATTCGACGCAAGCTCTGGTGTGTCATACACGGTGCAGATGGGAGCGATTTAAACAGTGACCCGTCGAATTATCTGGCAATCAATCGATTCTTGCGAATCATCCGGAGGGCCGATTGAAGGATAACTCGATCGGACACTCTGCGTGTATCAACCGGTACAGATAAAAATTGCTATAACGTAACCGTGCGGTAGTGTTTTAGTCGTACGATCGCACCGATAACAACGTTCGTACTTTATGGTGGTAACAGCGCGGTGTGTAGATGCTCTACAGTGATACAGCTCAGAACTTGTTCGCAAGTAGTAAAAACTGTTATTAGTCGGACAATGCGGCCCATTCTGTTGCAGCACCACTCCAAATATTGTTCGGTCACCAGACCAGTCGCAGGTATTGATGTCTCCGTGTGCAATGTATGTACACATCGAATGCGGTTCTGCGACAATACGTTACGAATGTTAAACATGAACGTTTTATCGACTTACAGTTAAGAAATGTTGTGCAATAACAATGTTTTCTTATCAAACACTTTTTTGGTGTAACTGTTTCATCGCGATAGTTACAACTTTATCAAACAATAAAAAAAAAACTATTACAGATATAAGCATATTTTTAGTATAGGTGCTAAAGAAATATCTGTTCTAGATATATGTCACATTTTAAAGAGTTTGGTTTATTCTATATTGAGAAATTATGACAGCTAAATTGGAAAATATAGTCCCGAGAAAAGTGAGGTTCCGTGAAAACCGTGTTTGAAACTGAGCATGCGTCGCTTCGCCGAATTCTAACATGGAAATGTATACATTATGCATTTCAAAACTATTATGTTTTACAGAAGCGTGACAAGTCGGCAACACTCGGCAAGACTTCCTTAAGCTACTGTATAGGTTGCTGCGCCCATTAACTTGATCCTTGCACCAGGTGTAATTGTCTGAGAAATTAATTGTGCATCTGAACTTTGTGTCCGTCGCATCGCGAGCTCAGTGACAGTCGTTCATTGTCAACAGAAACGAATGGTTCTAGGAAGTTTCGGAGCAATCTAATAGTCAGTGGAATGGGATACAGCTGGTGGCAGTTTCTAGAGGTCACCGACCTATATGTACACAACGAAAGGTTTAAACTTACACAAATACTTGCCGATTCCAAGCTGAATTTCGTCCAACGAGTCGAAGCAGATAGATCAAACAGCAGTGTGGTTCCTTTGTTAACTACCTGAAAAAAATAATCGCGACCCCAATTCTGTCGTATTACAATGGTCACGTGCATACGTTCACTTGTTGAACGGTATCTGCGAAAAGAACCGGAATATACTATAATATATTACAATACGTGCACCAAATATACTATATATAATCTATGCTATACCAGAATATATTAGACTATCCTAGAATATAGTATTATATACCAGAATATACTAGAATAACTCGGAATATACCAGAATAAACCAGAATATACCAAAATATACTAGAATATGCTAGAATATACCAGAATATACTAGAATAACTCGGAATATACCAGAATAAACCAGAATATACCAGAATATACTAGAATATGCTAGAATATACCAGAATATACTAGAATATACAAGAATATAACAGAATATATTAGAATAAACCAGAGTACACCGGAATAAACATATGAAATGCATATGAAATGTCCGATTTTTAACAGTAACGTTAAACAAACATAACCTTTTTCTAGGTCAATGAGTTTGAGTTGGAATGTACTACGTAATACAACGCCAATGTAACTCGGTGTAACGTTGACCCAATTCGACACGTGTATTACCGTTTCTACGATAAGGAAGCTAAAAGGTGTTTATTCCAGTCACAACTTCGTCCAATATTGTACGCTAATCGGGGATATAGTAATGGCACACATAAGCCGCTCGAAACCGTCTTCGTTATTCTGATTAAAAGAGTGCCACCAATTATGAAACTGACTGTATATGTAACTCGGCCTAATATCCACGGCTCGGCAGGATCGTGCTCAGTTTCTTGAACAGCATGAATATTTATGCGCGTTCAGAAATTGTTTACGCTCCGATTTACATAGGTCTACATATTTCCGTCAGCGTTGGGAAGTTAATGTGCTCGAATACAACGAGTGCCGCCCCGTTCATTAATATTTATAGCATTGTCAACAGAGTGACACTTCTTCCACTAACTAATCCGATCAATTTATCAATTAACTACGATAGCTAATTAAATTGTTGTTTGTTCTCGTGGTCTGCGGCAAGTGAGAAATAAATGGGCTTTCGGTGCAACGCATCTAATAACGTAACTATTATCTAGAACTTACTTTAGGACACAAGAGCATCGTGCTTCAGGATTATGGTACTATCGGCGTTTGGACTCGGATTATTACCGAAACAGTGAGCCTCGAAATTCATTGTCCCGTTTATCCACGTTTTGCATCCATCGGGATTCGCGCTACGACGCGTGAACTATGATAATTCATTAAAAAAAAAAACACGGCGAGAGGCAAGGTAATTATTCGGACCGCCTTAATTAGTAATTAGTGTGTCTGCGGGAAATTGGTGATTCGTAAATTTAAATAAGCGAGACTTACAACACGGCAATACGTTATGCGCCGTCGCGTTATTCTCCTCGAGCTCCGGAATGTCGCCTGGTTTTCGTGCAATTCTCCAACTCGAGCCGGAAGAAATTCTTTTTTCTCATTTTTATGCATTGCATTCGCCGTTGTGCATTTTGTTGCGTTGTTGAAGGCGGAAGCGGGAAATCTGCAACAATAGTAAACGTTTCTATGTTACAGATAGTAAACTGTTCAAAAATTGTAACCATGTCTCTCCCAAAACAGAGTAACTTCTATTCGAAATAATTTCACAACGAGCCACAGTTGGGAAATAATTGCATACGAATTTTTAAATGGGACACCCCGTACACGTGAAGTGCCCTATTGACCAACACAATGGATCCACACGGACCGTGCACCATATTCGGGACCGTCGACTAAGGGATAAGTCACAGTCTGAAAAAAAAACATAGTTCGGTATCCAATCTGGTGGGTCCCTGGGCGCGTCTCGGCATTTTCCAATAAAGAATCCGCGCAGCGTTTGCATGGGAAAGTAAAGGACAAGTGATTCTCGACAGGTCAGCAGAACCTGTTTCACGGGCGTGTCGAAGAAATGTGTTTTGGAAATAGCTCGGGGGGAATGGCTTTCGTTCCCGGAGGGATATCGGGTGTGTTAGTCAGTAGATAAGACACTCGTTACCGGAGTTCAAGAGGCCACCTTTCTCTTCAATATTTGCGACATTTCGAGATCGACAATGGCTGTCCTTGGCATTTGACTCCATAGGAATCGCCGAGGTGCTCGCGCACTCATGCATCACACGGGAACAAAGATCTTCTCAAGTCGCGAATGACATGCATCGACACGCATCGAACGGAACACGATATCGAGTCGCGAAAGGACAATGAGGTTTCGCGTTATGGTTATCTCGAGAAACAAAAAATTGCTCGAGCATTCCGTCCTAAAAAGCGGGATCCAAAGCAAAACTGCAGTATTGACGAAAATCGACAGAAAAAAACGCCTGCCTCGTGAAAGCTCTCTGCATTCATGGCCGCGATACGTCCTATTCGGCGAAGAGAGTTCATTGTTATCCGAAGCTAATCAAATCGACGAACATCATTGAAAGTAATTATTTGATCGGCCTCCGATATAGTCGTCGAGGGGATTTTATGGTTCTTTTTCTGACTTTCGATAACCGGCTAATGTGTACGCCAGATGTCGGCTAGGTGAAGTGTTTACGTTCTCACTCTAAACAATGTCTTCGACAGAGGTCGCTATTGAGATGATGAGCCTCCTCTCCGTTGTGGGTCGCACGAGCTGCTCTCCCACTTTGCTGATTCCCCCATCGAGGAAATTATTTCCCACTCTGTGCTGTCATTTTGTGACACAATTTCGGGACAAAAAGATAGCACATCACATATTTTTTCTCGTTTGAATACCACAAACTGAAGAAAATGAATATTTTAATATGTCAACATTTTTGGACACGTCCATATGTATGGTGTACTGAGTATCATCCACAACATTTATGTCATCAGAATTCTAGGAACGAAAACGTAAATATTGTGGTCCGCAAACGGGACAAAATGATAGCACACTTAACGAAAAACTTTAAATATAAATGTAAAAAGCTACAGATTGCATTTAAAAAATAACGCTTGAAAAGGATTACGATCGAGGAGAGAAACTGTTCGAGAAGAAAACGAGTTGACATCTATACCTGTTCGAGTTTCAGGTACAGAAAATTGGAATGGCAAAGTAGTGATTTACTTTGTTTATTGGAGTTGCAATCTGCGAAATAGCCGGCACGGCAGCTCGTTAAATAGCGTTGGATTGGTTCTTCCAAGGAGTTCATTAATACGGTTTGGAAATTGATTGTCCGTCCGCGCCGATTGGAATTTCAGTTTTCAGCTCATTTTTATAGCAAACACGACAACCAAGAGGACACCGGCCGGCCGGTTTTGATTGAATTCAAAATCGAGTTTCGGCGGGGACGAGAGTTGTTCGATGACGTAACAAAAGATTCATTTTTCTGGCTCGCTTCTCGCGCCTTCCATTAACTGCAATATGTATGGTAATACGAGCCTCGGAGAAAGTTCAATGGACTTCGACCGAAAATGTTTTCGAATGGAAGTCGCAGCGTTCCGGGAGCTGCACGGAGGCTTCCATTGTTTTCGGTCAACACGAGAAACCGTTCTGCTGATCCATGGAACTTCAATGGATCCAAGGACGAAACGATAGTTTCTTCCGTTGCGCAGTGGAAGTCCATTTTCAAAATCGCACTACCCAGCAACAGTATTGGTATACAACATTCGGTCTGTTTGAGGTTGTTGAATATTTAACAATTGTTTCTATACAGAATTATGTTCCTTCAAACATTTTATGCGGATATATTATTATATGGTGCAGTATTTGCAGAAAAATTGAGCTAAATATCTTAAACTACAAGGAGGTGGTAACCATTCCCCAAAACCGTTTTTTCGTCCAAACCGATTTTAAAAAAATAAGTTCTCACGAAGGTTACAGCTGTTCGAATTCAAACATATAACTTTTAATTTGTGATCTGAATTTTCAACTTCTTTTAATTCGGAAAATTTGTAATTTCTTACTCTGCTGTGTTCGCTGATAAAGTTTTAAGAAAAATTCATCAGAAATGTAAATTTAATCGCGACGACTTGAAATATCATGTGAGGTGTCAAATTAAAGGGAATTTCGAGCTGAATATAAATATTGTACCGCCGAAGATAGAAATCAAAATGTGAACGTACCAGGTGGTAAAAAAGGGTTCGAATTTAAGGGGAATTTAAAGCTCGACAGGAAGCATTCGTGACGGTCGTTAGTTTTTCGAGGGAATTGCGTACCTATTTGCAGGAACGCAACGTTTCGCGGAATTGCCCACGTTTTCGTGACATCCAGAACAATTCTTCCGGAACTTGGACGCTCGCCGGGTAATTTAGTTATTGTTAGTCAAGGTCCGTTTAAAATTTAAAACCGGTTCTCTCGTGTAAGAGGAAATTGAGATGTTGCCAAGCAACCAAGAACGGCGCGACGCCTCCGCAAGACAGTAAACGTCAAGAACGGGCAACTGTGCGCGAAGATAGTTTTAATTAATTTTATTATGACGGATAGCGTGGCTGTAGCTCGTCGACCACAAAAGAGTTTTCCTTCTGCGTCGCTTCCTTCGCGTTCTACGCGTTTTGATAAGACGGGGTTCTGGAAACCCGATGATTTGTCGTCCATGGATTATCCCAGATATACAACGTACGAAAACGTAATCTTATGTCTTCTCGTAGATCTATAATAACAGACAAGTGTGGACGTTTAAGTACATTTTCATTTTTTGTATAAACACCGATATAATGAGTAAGTTATATGTATATATATATATAACAACTAGACAACAACTAGAACAACAACAACTAGAACAACAATAACTAGAACAACAACAACTAGAATATTTATTTTTAATTTTATTCGCTAGCTCAATAAGCTCTTGAACAGATATAATATCAATTAAAATGATTAGCATGACAGTCTTCATTAATTTTACAGATAAACTAATTTCAACAATATCTGAAATACTTTTGCATAGTTGTACAATTTATTACGTTTCCTGTATATTGTCCGCACAGTTCTTTTGTGTATAAACAGATAAGTTATTCTACTTGATAAGCCACCAAAAAGTAATTATGGATATAATAGGGTATTCAGAATTTGCTGGACTGATTTTTTAATTTTCTCAGCAGGATGGACTGAGTTTTTGCTTGAGTTTCCGAAGCCAATTAACGCGGGCAACTGAAATATATAACAACGCGGAAAAACTCGAGTGTACGGATAAAACTGGGAATGTTTTCGCGATTCACGCGTCTGCATTTGTTTCGTCGTGTTGACGGTTCAGGTCAAAATGTCCGGTTTTCACGCGATTTCCCAATCTTATTAACATTGATCGACCGATGGGTGTGTGGGCGCTTTTGTGTGTGTGTGTGTGTGTGTGTGTACGTGATATGCATTGCGATCAGTAGATGTCGAAGAAAATAGTAGCCCTATACGATCTATGTCACAGCACGGACCTGAGTATTATACTTAGATCAGGACTTTACTGCATAGCTTCTTTTTATTGTGTCTTTTAATCTACTTCCTCCTTGCTCATTTTTCTCTGTTTACCATCTTTCTAATGTGAAATTATAATATTTCTACCTTCTACACTTGTTTCTTTTTATTAACAAATTAAGTACCAGACCATGAAACAGAACGATTCTTAAACTTTTTAATTACTTGTCAAAGTGTACGAGAAAGTGTAGATAGCATGCTAGCAGAAAATTTGTTGAACTGGCATGTTAATGGAAACAACATAAATAAACGTTAACGTTAATTATTTAAACGTTATTAGTTTTGATTGTGAGTAACACTCTATTATAACATGAAGACAAATTAAGTAATGTAGATATTATTTTCAAGAAGTATAGAAGGTGCATTAGATACCATAAATAGCAACCTACTAAACAAGAAAGCGCATAATGCACTAGTTGGTTCGCAAAATACGGTTTTGGAACAAGGGAATGACTCCGCCATTTTGTGACATTTTCACTTTAAAAAGTTGCAGGATAAAGCTGAAAGTGACTTTCTTATACCTTAAAAAGTTAGAATTTTTCTCTTTAATTATCTTTGAAACAAATTCGAAAACTTGTTTATATACGCCGCAAGATGGTTTCTCATTATTAATGGCGGATGTGTCTGTAATTAAGAAATTTCTCTAGAAATTGTCGAGGTCGTTTCGTTGTTACGTCGAGTTTGCAGCTTACTTCTGAATACCTCTTGAAGTATCTTAGTTTAATTACGTTTAATTAGTATAAAGGAAAACAATCTGCAGATCCAGCGCGGGGATAACGAAGGCCGACACGATTTGGTCCATTTATGGGATCCACGGTTGTTCCGTTCGAGTGACATAAACGACAGCCTCGTCGTCCATGAAACTAAATTTTCAAAGTGATATTCACGAGGCAGTAGCGTAATGTCGCGTATAATCAAGCAGCGTCTGTAATACGTTTACATCGCGGATTACGCTGTAAGCTGCGACTTAAAACGAAAATGTGAAGAGTGGTGGGATAAAGGATTAGGCAACCAACAGTGACATTTATTGATCACGTTTACGTGCCGACACTAAAATCATTGATAATTTTAAGTTTTAATCCTTTAACCCGGGAACTTAAGAAATAGAACACATTATTACACATACATAGTTAGACAAAATGCAGTAGGTGAAATTTAAAAAGATTAGAATTGTTAAGAAACGAGCAAATTTCTGTTTGGCTCTTGTTTTTCACAACTGATGCAAACAATTTTCTTAGAAAATTGATCTCCTTTTTCATTACAAATAGTAGGTATAACTAAATTAAACGTACGTAAAATAACTGTCAGAAAAAAATTATGTCAATTTTCGTTTAAAAACTATTCAAGAATCAAAGAAGAGTTTTAATAGAGTAATTATTAAGCGAGAAAGACAAAGGGAATCTTACAACTATATGGGAGACGTAAGCTTATAAGTAAAATGAAGGGTAGCACGGTATAGTAAACGTGATACCTGTTGGCAGCCCAATTTATCTGAGCTTTTCTCGAATCTCGGCTGTTCGAGGGACGCGTTTGATTGTGCCCGCGTGTATACGTTCAAAGGTGCGGGGAAGGATCGTCCCCTAAGCATCTCGGCGTATTTCCCATGGCGGCTTCGCCATAATAATTCCCGGCAACACTTGTTGCGGACAGTTCAAGGTCCGACACGTGAATTTCCGTGCCACGACAATATTCGTTGCGGCTAAATTTCAATTACCCATCTCAAAAGCAGTTTGCAGCGCCGAATTTCTGACATTACCGACCACGCGTGACCGGGGTCCTAAGTAGCATGAATTCTGAATATCCGTTCCCGGCCCTGGATTTACGACTCGCAGAAAAATCTGTATAGTTCTCCCCATTCGAACGAATGGGGCCTACGTGATTCCGAGATAACGAGGAGATCGGCCCTCCTCAAAATCCAAAAGACATGAGCTGTGATATATGTTTGCGCGTGTCACCCTTTTCTCGTTTCGCCGAACACTGTGAATTATCTGTCCAGATTTGAAAACGTATTTTCGAGCGTCGAACATTAGGATCTACATGGGGCGAGAAGTTTAAAAGAGCAGATCCTACATCCGAACTTTTATTTTGCTTTATAAAACTAACAGGGATAATATATTTATTCAAATTCTTAGCAATTTTTATTGCAACATGTGACCATTGCAGTTTTGACCGACGCTGTTACATTTTCCATTACAGCTTGAACATAAACAAACCCTGAAAGATACTGTGAAGTGCGACGATATAGCCACCGCGAATTCCTAAACAATTTCAAGTCTCAAATAAGTGTCAATCGGGTTAATTGGCTGGTCGTTCTCGACATTTCCATCAGTCTTGCACAGTCCGCGCGACATCGCAGTATCTTTGTAAATCATTGGCTGTTTAACAGTTTTAAATTAAAATACGTATCGCAGGCAAAATTGGTTTCGCTGAAAGCGTGTTCAATTAATTGGACTATTATCGGGAATTAACAGAATGCATTTCTGCGGTAATACTGCCTGCCCTTTTACCTGGTCCAGCAGTTCGTCCCTTTCGTGCTCTGTATTGTTCTCTGAAAGCGTCAGTTTAATTTAACGTAAGAGCTGGCTTTAAAAACGTTTATTAAAAGAATTTTGATATGTCAATGTCTATTGTAATATTACAGTTGTTCAATATTAATTTTGAGTTTCGATAACCAGTAGTGGATTCATTTATTAAAATCAGTTTTCTTCATCTGTCCCAGTATTCGAAGAATTTTTTCTACTTGGACCGTAATAATTCGTACATGGAATGATTGTGCAGTGTCAATTAAACATGTTTGTGCATTGTTCACTCATTTCAATTAACAATTTCGACCCAAGCAATCTCGAAACTATGCATCCATAGTTTACTCCGGACTCGGGACGTCGATGGCCGCTCAAAATTGCCACCCCCACCCGGTTTACGGTTATCACATTGTGCAACTATTGATAGAAGATAACAATTTAACTGCATCCTTGTTCAAAGCAGATGCAATAACACCAAATTGGCTAAATGCTATCTTCACGAACTGTGAACCTTCAGCGGTTTCAATTGCGATAGTTTCGATTAGCAGTAAACTATTGTTGGCCTAATTTTGCAGTAGTAGACCAGAATGTTTCGAGTGACCTTTATTTATTCTGGTAATTCAAACCGGCCTGTCAAATCATTATAACTGTTACGTTTTCTCAAATATTAATTGTTTTTAAGCACACTTATTGTTCATATATTCAAAAAGGCTCTTCCAGATCGTCTTTAATAATATTTACGTTTCCACCATCGGCAAACAAAGTGCTCGCAAAACATTGCGGTATATTGGCATCATAAGAATCCTAATGAATCAAGGAATTTAATAGAAATTGATATTCCTTCTTTATCGTCTCCATTAAGGTTCAAGTTACTTTGATTAAAAAATCATCAAATTGCATCTTCGATTAATCTTCCTTCCAACTTTCCTCTGACAAAATGCACCATCGGTCCGGGAAAGAATATTCTTTATAAGTGGATTAACGCGTTTATTACTCTTCCGTCGAAATGTTCACACAGTTTTTAGTCCCTTTCGAAAAGAATACGTGAACTTTGATTAGCAGGATGCAAATGATTTCTTTATGAAACTTACCAATCTACTCGTGACATTCTTCCGATATATATCTTCCGATATATAATTTGGGTCATATTCGCCCGTTGAATTCACCATAAAGTAAAGCTTCGATTATCTGAGTTAATAGAAGGGACATCTGTTCGGATAATGGAACAATTGCCTGACTACAGTGTCAGATCAAATCTTTACTTGTTTGTATAGTGAACCTTGTTGACTGAAAAAATTAAAGTTCTGAACTGGTCAGCGAGATCTTCGGAAAAAATATTATTATTGAAAATATCTGAGGAAACCTTGCTGGACCGGTATACGCCAAGAGCCGACAATTTTTAACTCTTGACGAATTAAAACAGTGCATTGAACACGAACGACACCGATTAAGAAAACAATCTCTGCCCAAACGAATAATTTCCGTGATAAAAATGGAAGGGGCTCTACGAAATATTGAATATTATATAAAATTCGTAAATTCTTTTGGCATATTCCATTTTTTGAACACATATCCTATCGTTGTTTTCCCATTAATCTGTTTCGAAAATTTGCAATTTTCAAGACAAATTCATGCGCAGCAATAACATTTTAATTGCACCATTTGAGAGAAACAAACAGTAACAGTGTAAAATAATGTACGTACAAGCAAGTATTTCACTTAGGTATGTGTGACGTGACAAAATTTCCACGGTCCCTCCAAAGCTAGAGAGAAATCTCTGGCATTTAATTACGAAGGACCGGACCGCCTTCTGGCAGGATATTTGCGAAGAATAGGGCAATAAGAAACTAGATAATAACGTATTTCGTGATGCGAAGAAAAGTTACAGGACCGTAGCCCGGGCCCAGGGAGCCCGGATGTCTTTTCTCCAAGATCAGAGTTGTGCTCATTCAGTTACATTGTAATTTAATTGCACAATTGAATTACATTGTATTTAAATTATATAGTAATTCAACCTTCGAATTAATTCAATTACTAATAATTTTAATCAAATGTGTAATTGAAATACAATATAATTAAAATACAGCTCCCCAAATTGTATATAGCCCAGAACTTTGTCCTGGTTCGTAATACGCCAAAGTGATCCTATTATTGGTTAGTGGTAAGCTAAAAATGTTCCTTTTTTCAGTCTTTTGTTATTAGATAGTGTATTTCATTTTACCTACATACAACATTAATGTTTGTTTAATGATTCTCATTAGATGATTGTCGTTATTTTTACCTGTAATATATATCGTAACCTAGGTACAGTAGAGACATGTTTCCTTTTCTGCTTTTTATATTTATGTCTGAAATTTAAAAAATTTGTAACGCAGAAGTTGTTTCTGTTCAGATATTATAAATTTATAAATAATAAATTCCTTCTGTTTGAATCCTTCACATGGATTTTTCAACCTATTACCTATTACTTTTTTATTCTTTAATTTTTCATTTTAATTTAATTGCATCATAATTCGTAATTGATGTAGTTTAATCGCAAAGTATTTTATAATTGTAAAATTGCAATTACAATTGCTCCAATTGCAATTACGAATTACATTGTAATTTAATTGAACGAAGATTTGAATTATAAACTACAATATGATTGAATTACAATGTAATTCAATTACTTCGTAATTGTAATTCCTGGAGTAAATCAATTGTAATTCTGCACAACTCTGCCCAATACAACTCCCTCTACTGCCGCAACTTCGGGAAGTTCCGCCTTCCTACAGTGGGTATAGAAAGTACACCAATAAATTTGACACAAATGTTCGTAAAACTGTTGTTTACTAATTATTTTTTTATAAAAAATGTGTATTAACATATTCTAGGATATCTATAGAATATGTTAATACTCATTGTTTATAAAAAAATAATTAGTAAACAACAGTTTTACGAACTTTTGTGTCAAATTTATTGGTGTACGAATACTTTCTACACCCACTGTATATACTTGCAGGGGTTTCACGTTAGGTTTTTCTCGCGGAGTGATGAACACTTGCACACTTGGTCAATTTTCATATGGTTTACTCGCGGTGGCGGAGTCCTTTGTGGTGGGGACACTCTGTGGTGGGGGTGACTGCTGCTGACAGCGTTTTCGAATACGTTGTACCGCCGATAGAAGAGAGAATTGACGGAATCGTGTTTTAATGTAGCCGGTTAGCGGTGCGTTTCAGAGCGAGTAAAACATGGCGGCGGCAGGCTTTGTTGCTAACGAAGGTCGGCGAGAGTTTCGGTAAGTTTGTTTCGGAGAAACAATAAATTCGTTTGAGCACGCGGCCGCGCGAAATGTACCTCTCTCTTCTTCGCAAGGTCACGGGCGAGAGGTACACCGACGCGACCAATCGATTCAATTAAAATGGATTTCGAATAGCGCTCCGATGCATATGGCGGTTTGCGATATCTACCGGCGCTACGTGCAAATTGCCATGCGCCTCTCTTATCGTAACCTTCATTGATAGGAATATCCCGGTGTTGCCGGAATATATGAGGTGTTTATGCAGCCTCAGGGGAGCAAACGTACCCCTCGGGCTCTCCATGGGCGTTTTAAGGGGGCCGGCAGGCATTTAGCCTTGACTGTCGCGCTATGTTACGCTGTGACTTTTTTTCTAGACATTTTACGTCTTAAATAAGCAAGTAACCAATTAAAAATGCATACCACCGTGTTTGTACATGTCTTTGTTGCGTCTGTATAGAGCCTTTTTTTCGATACGAACACTAAATCTCTCGAAATTAAGAGAACCTCTCAGCGGCAGCCATCTTGCGACGTCGTACTTGTAGTAGATTGGACTTTTAGAAAACACAATTGACCACTTCTAAATTGCTCACTGCAATATTGAAGCGGCATTTTGTTTAGATTTTGACCCTTGCATACGTATATGGATTTCAAACCATGTCGACCACCTTAAATGCGACCCGCATACTCTCGCCCATGATCCGCCGTCTTCTGTTTCTCTAGATCGAAGCATGTTTGCATACGTTTGTCCGTTACGTTTGTTTTGACAGAGGTGTAATGTCGCTTCTAGAAACGCATGAGGAAACGAAAAATTTACTTTCTTTTGCCGAGTGTCACCGCGTTTTTAGAAGTGTGCACTTCTAAACACAACGAAAGATACCATTTTCGTTGTACCTCAGCAATAAATTGGTAATTTTCTAACGAGTCTATGCATTCTTATGAATTAATTTTAGTAGAGAATCAGCTCACACAATCACACTCGTGTCAACATACAATCAAGCATATTAATAAGCTTTTTAATGACAAGAGGATCCTTATGTCAAATAAACGTTACAAATGGTTTGCAACGTATGACGTGATATAAATATAAATTCCACCCGTTATACAACGTGATAATATGCAATTTTCAGGTGATGCAGTACAAATGTGTTTCTACCATGCACTACGGTACAGTATTACACAGACGTCAAAGTATGTTAAGTATAGCATGCCTCGGTTCATCACTACTTAGTTTATAGCGCTGCTTTGCTCGTCATTCAACCATGCGTTGGCAGCCACGTTTCAAATTTTGCATTCATTCGAATTGGATCGGATTGCGAAATAACGGTAACGACCATTTATCCGTCTCATTGAGAACTATTTCCATTTTACGGAGATGCAAAAGCTCGCTTGTGTAAACTTGAAATTAAACAATGTATTATCATCTATACGAGAGCGCGCAGAATTCTGTTAGATACACGTACCTTATAAAAACTCAATTGAATACAAACTTCACAAAACACGATGCAAATGGATTGCAAATTGTGCATAATCCTAGTACATTTCTTTGGGGTGAAAATTCAACCATTTTCATCGCCTAGATATTTTACAGGGTGGTGCAGGAATTAATTTTACAATGTTTGAACCGTTTCTAATAGTTCAATAAAAGAAAATGTTGCACATAAAATTGAAATGGTATTATATGAAAAATTTTATTCCAGTGAAACTGAAATAAACAATCAGTTGGAAATTATTCATTCGTATTAAACATTAAACAAAATTAATGTTATGTTTATAAAATAAAAATTAAGTATTCGGATCTCTTGCATCAAATGATTGTTTCTTATTTCGAATATAATGCATTCGAAGGACGAAATATTATACGTGGTTGAATTTGTCTTAGAGTTGGCTATAACGTCACGCTAATGAAAATGTGCCATCCTTTTTGAAAAAGTAATAAAAAACAATTTCTGAAACAGTTATTCCCTTCCTTGAATATTGCATAGTATCACTAAAAATAATATATACTATATATATATATATATTAGATTTAAATATTAGATATAGTAAGTATCTTAGATTTAAATATTATGGAATTCACCCTCTATATAGCTTCAACCTTTATGCGGTTTATGAAGCAGCTGTAGTTCAGGAAAATGTTGTGATTCGGGGATTTTTCTTTGCGCAGGAAGTTGATCCACTTGTAGGGATTAGGGGGGATATCAAGATGTTTTGGGGGAGAGTTTACTATTTCTTACTGAAAGGAAAATATCGTGAAAGTTGGCTAGCCTGTTAACCGGTCTGACAACGTACCACACGCACTGGAAAATTAGTTGAAAATTTTTGTTGTACGACTACAAACTCGAATTTTTCTTCCTCGATAAAATTAACACGGATGCTTTTTGCAAGTAAATGTTTAGAATTTCCCTCTGGTCGACAATTATTGGGGAGAATTTGAAAATAGCGTTAGAATAATTCCCATGTAAATAAATAAAACAATTTTCACGTGTACAGTGGGTCCAAAAATTATTCGAACGTTCAAGGACTCGGTTTAAAGCTTGAAGCCTTAAAAATTCTCTTGAGAAATGAAAATTTCACATGATTTATTTAAAACAGTAAATAATTCGTCTACACATGAGGGACCAAGTGTAAGAAAGTACCTGAGGACCTCGACATTTTCTAAGCAACCGCGTTGGAGTGGGGGAAACGCGGTTAGCACGCATAAAAAATACACAGTGGCGTCATCAAAGTGCATTCTGCAACCGAGGTTTAACTGGAAAAAAAGAGCGAGATGTTTTTTAGCTTGTCGGCCGGGCCACAAAGGTGGAAATACTTGCGCGAACGTAGAGAGACGGCAGTCAATGAGAATTTTTTAGCGTCTTCCTCGCCGCGAAGACCTCGCGATGAATACGCCATAATCTCAAGCGGGCCCGCGATAAAAGAGGCGTCCGCAAAGTTATCGTAAAGGGGCGCATAATTATCCCATTGTTCATCGTTCCTTTGCGGCGGGGTATAATGACAGCGAGAGCAAAAAATAGTGTTCTGTTTAATTATACCGGGGCACGACGGAATTTCCGCGAATGGGACTGCAACAGAAATTTCTGGGAGCATCTACATTCTGCATTATGCGCGGCTAGATTTTAACGATCACCCCCGCCGGGTCTGTTCACTTCCTTCACTTTTTCGTGCATGTTCAACTTCACGGTAATTTTCTCGCGTACTTCACAGAACCGGATCGATCGGACTTCACTCACTATCGAAATGTCCACCCGGGGGTCGCTTAAAAATAGTCCCTCCATTAGCTGCAAACGACGCTCCGCTGTTTTTCTAACGTTGTCAAGTTATTTCAGAAAGTTCATCGACGTTGTATATGTATCGCAGCGAAGATTTGTATTCTTATCTGTGCACATAAATATTTTTATTCGTTTGCAACATTCTATCGCCTGAACAGGAGATATATCGCTAGCCAATTTTTATGAAACTTAAGATAGCTCTCTGAAAAATGTCCGCCATATATAATATTTCTTTTATCATTCGACGTCTGCGTTAAAGAGGTGATAACAGCCCCTAAAGATTCAGATTGGAAGCAAGTTCTTTAAAATATCTCGAAAACTGGAGAGAGAAGACAATAAAGCTTGTCCATATTGTGTGTTGTCGAATGGAGAATTGAGTCGAAAAATGAAAATTTGAAAAACAGTTATTTATCTACGTAACAAGGTAATGTAGACTTTTCCGACAATTAATTATTAATCCATTATTAGGTGAACTCGTGTCTGTGATCTTGACTCTTTCGGAATTTTTAGTCTTCTGCAGTTTAACAATAATGATTAAATTCATAATATTCTTTCATCTCGTGCTAAGTATTCAGGCTTGTTTCGTAGCTGGTAATACACACTTCTACCATTTTCTGAACTATAATACTGTGTTAGATGTTGTTAATTGTTTCCCCAGTAGCCACGTGGCGGGCACTCCTGGAACTAATGTCATGCAGGACCAATCGCTGCTGCACAGTGGGGGACATTTTGTGGTTCCAAGACATAATTATACATTTTCATCAAGATACTACCTTGAACCACAAAATCGTTGCACGTGTCTCAGCTGGCGACCTTGATTCAGAGCACTAAAGATAAGGTAATATTCGTAAAGAAACGTGATTTCTTTAAGAAACTAAGAAGGGGTTCTTTTTGATCATTTTTAATTACCCTAAATTCTTGAAAGTGCAAAAAATATTGGCATGTGTACTGAGTAAATCAGGAAATGGTTCACTTAAGACATTGTAAAGTTAATCTGTATCTGTAATACAAAAATATACTTGTAAAAGTAAGTACATGAGAAATTACAGTATTAAGATAAAATACAAAAATAATCACAAATTCTGTTCGCGAAACACAACAGATGTGCATCCTGTGCGTAAGACCATTTAACGGAAATTGTCAGAGTGAGATGAACCACGATTTAGCATAGCATAGTCCAATTATGTTTGGAATTATCTCAATTTTTCGGAGATTTTAAAAATTGTATATTGTCTTCTCTAGTACTTTTTCTAATTTCCCCAAGGCATATTAATCCTACTGACACCACTGAGGCACCACTAAAAATTACTATAATCTCAAATAATTCAAATTGGAGCCACCGAAGTGGAAAGGTCGTAAGCAAAGTTCGGGGAGCTACTAAAAAGTTGAAAATTCGAATATACTCACAAATATATTTATAAATAACGTATACGAGTCATCGGGGCCTCGGAGCCAACCCACCGGGAATTATTAGTCATTTCGCAAAGTATTTTATTGCAGCCGAGTCCGAGGTATACAATACGCGAAAAATTTGACGTGCCCAGCTTCCGTGGGGAATTCATTGCGAATGAAAATCTCATGCCGCTCCGAAAATGTTCTCGTTCGTCCAGGAGAGCTTTCAAACAATTCGAAACTTTTTTCCAGCTCGGCGAATTTGAGCTAACCTGGAATACAGGATTTCCGTCAGGGAAGAATATGCGAGCAGACGGATTGCGTGTGCACGGCCCGGAAAGAACGAATAAAACAAAATGAATCGGCCCATCGCCGATGTGATTTCACCGTAGCTAGTTTGGATGCAGTATGCTGCAACAAAAATCACAAGACGACGATGTCGGATACAAAAAATTGTGCTACTGATAGAACGTTCACCTCGGTCGAAACATTTTCGCGCGTCCCATTATTACTTCTTTATTTGATTTGGTGTACAAACAGACATTTTTTGTGTCGGACTATTTTCTCAGATTTATGACAGATTTTCCTTTCTTTAAACTGTCAAACTAAATTATTTTATTATACAGAATATTTCCGAAATCATGGTACAAGCCAAAGTCAAAGTAGAAGCATAATTTTTTTTTTTGGTTAATCGCCCCGTTATTTAGTAAATCGGGTTCGAAAATTCAGCAAATACGCGTGCTATTGAACACGAATTGGCTGACGCGTCTGTTCATGAACGAACGGTTCTACTTCCTGCAAATACATGGACCTCGCGAACCCAATGGATCTTTTAATTGAAAATGGTTTGTTTGAAAAGCTGTCCATTATCTTGTTTCACCCTTCTAGGTCGAATGTTGACATTTAATTTTTGATATTGCCGACATATCCGTCATTTAATTATGTACATAACAAAAGGTCAGTACATGCTGTTCATTTTCTCCGTTATTGAAGATTTTAATATGTAACTTGAATAAAACGAATAAAGTATGCATAAATTGCTAAAATAATAGTAGTATGTAATAGCTCAAAATATATATATAAGTACTATGGATCTTTATGCATCTATGGCAAAACTGGATGATTGAAAAACAAAATTGTAAAGCTATGGGCAAAGTTTAAGAATGTCGATGCATTCATTTTGATTTATTATAATTAGGGCAAGAAGAAATGCATTTCTTAAGATTAACAACATTTTAATTTTGCATACAAATCCGCAGTCTACATTGTTTGAACGGTTTGAACGGCTGTGTTTAAAGTTGCACGCACAACGATTTTTAGATCAAGTATATCGTTATGCCGCACGTGTGTGTGCGTAGTATTTTTGAGATGATTTTCATTTTATACTTTTCGCGGGGAAAAATGGAAATGTATAAGCCGGCTGCGTGGGAGAATCCCTGAAAACGAAGGATTTTGATATAATGCGGACCGCTAAAATCGTACTTCTTGTTACGAGCTATACTGCGGTGCATAACAATAGCGCCGTCATATTTTAAAAATTGTTGAACTTCGCAAGAATTATTCAGGAGGACCAGGTGCATGTCGTAAGAAACCATGATAAATACCGAACCTCGTATGTAAAAAATATTGAAATTGTCTGCATAAAGGATGTCTCGTCCAAGTTTGACATTTTGATTTTCTCAGTGTCTACAAAAAATGTAAGATTAATTTTATAAAGGTCATTAGGAAAGGTAGACTTTCATTTGATAAGGTCACATTGAAATCAAGGCGAAAACAAATTTGTTGAAAAAAGTAACTTCAGTTTTCCATTTCATTATATTGCAAAAAAGGGCTTTCTGAAAAGCTGATTTCAAAAGTATGAAAGTACAGATGTCACCGTTTATAGTAATTACAATGTAATTCAATTACTTTGTAGTTATAATTCCTGGAGTAATTCAATTGTAAATCTGCACAAGTCTGATCGTACTTCGTAATTAATGTAATTTAATGACAAAGTATTTTGTAATTGTACTCCATTGCAATTACGAATTACATTTTAATTTAATTGAATGAAGATCTGAATTATAAATTACAATATGATTTAATTACAATGTAATTCAATTACTTAGTCATTATAATCCCTGGAGTAATTCAATTGTAATTCTGGACAACGCTGATCCGGTTGAACTAGTCCGTACAGTGATTTCTGTATATATGTCGCAAAACCCTGTATGATAAACGTCGCAGAGTTGTTCCCACTACCGCGGGGTATATCTCGAACGTCGGGGAGTGTAAACATAACTCGGGTATGTTTCCTGGATGATACAGGACGCCGGCAAGACCCGCGTAGTTGACATATATCGAGAATTCGCTGTACGTGGAAAATCCTGCTAGATATTGCTGGATTTCAAGGAAAGGGGAAACGCAGGTGTGGGGGTGCTGTTTTATTGTCACGGGTTGCAGATCGCGCTCCAAACGATGGAAAAACGGGTGGTGCGTAGGTCCAGGTGGCATATGTGTGATGGTTGACAAGGTTTTCCGGCAATCGACGGCGAATCACGCCTAAGGTCGATCAAGGCCACAATCACGGGCGTATAATAAGAGCGAGCGTCTCCGGTCTGCGCGACGCGGTATCCTCTCGGCCGAACGACGGGGGCGCGTTCAGTCTGCTTCGAGCCGTAGTTGCGACCAGTTGCACGACGAGCGAGACAGTGCCATCGGAAATAGCTCCGGTACACAAGCGAAACCCTACTCAACGAAATGTTACCAATGGAATGGCGCGAATCATCCGAACCGAATCCTATGATGGACACGGTGGTGGTAAGTCGGCGAGAAACAATACCGTTTTCACCCTTTACGCGATGTGCACGTTGTTACCCCAATGCGCGCGAGCTGTTTCGAATCGGAGACGATCGAATGCTGAATGGGCCAAGCTGGGAACCATCCAACGATTCGGTTTATCGAGCATAATTATGTTTCCTTCTGGAATCAAGTGCCTCGAGAACTATTTTGTACGAGGGGTTGCTATTCTTGTATCGCGAGAATATTCTCGGCTGTGATGTTTTTCTCGACCTCACCCTCTGTGATTCAAGGTGTAATGTTGTTTCCCGAAATGGTTGAACAATCTTCTATGTGATTTTCATTTTTGTGTCTATTCTCTTAGTTCGTCTTTCGTGGTCTTTTTCGTTCTTCAACCTGCGTCCTCATCGATTGATTGTACCTCTCAAAGATTCTGAGTTATCCAGTAAGTTTGTGTGTTCTGTTTTGACACCAGTGTTTGAGCAGTGTTTGAGCACTGTTTTGTTTTATTATAATGCGAGAACGTTTTTGGATACTGTCTCCTCTGAACTCACCCTCCGCGGTTCAAGGTGTTCGCAGTCTTTCGTTCGCCAACCTGCGTTCTCATAGTTGAGTCGAAGCAATCCGAGTTATTGTGTAAAAGTGTTTTCTTTCTGGAATTAGCAAATGGTCGATTGCTATTGTACGTGGTTTGATATTTTTGTATCGCGAGAGCGTTTATGGATGCTGTCTGCCTCGAGTTCAGCCTGTGCGGTTCAAGGTGTTCCCGGTCTTTCATTCCGCAACTTGCATTTTTATGGTTTTTATCTCGCATGGATGGCGAAAGTGTGTTAGAGCTTGACTATCCCATTTTTCACATTAATATTTACTTTTTAAAGATAAATTTGCAACGGTATTTAAAGAATGAGCAACCATACGAAGCTGTTAGAAGATGCTTGGTGCATCTTAACGTGTCGTGGTGCGTTTAGTAAATTATTTGCAAGGTATAGATAAGTTGATAAGAGATACACGTGTGGTACAATGAAACTTGCATATGATATAATTGTGGCAATATGGGTACGAACCAATTAAATACGTCTAAATGAAATTGAATGTCTGCTTCGACGTAGAACTGAAAAAGGATATATTAATCCCGTTGAATCGTGGTTATGTTTGAACTATTTTCGCAACGTTTAACAGTGTAATTGATCGAACGTTTTCGTGTCGTATGAACTTCAATGTTTCGTGGGTGCGTAGTGTTTCACAAAAAACTTCTGTGGTAATAATAAATGAGAAAGTATTTCCCCATTTTTCTCTCAAACAAAATCAACATATGGATGACTCACGTATGGATGACATGAATTGTTGCTGCGTGTAATATTCGAACTTAATTAGTCAACAGAGTTCGTGAGATGACAATTTTCATACTTTTTGTTTTATCGATTTGTTTTAAAGATGCTTTCTTAAGAAGTTATGAGATAATATTGATTAAAAAATCTATATGCATGAGGTAATACACATTAATGACATTTTGCGCAAGATACAAAATCAATGTTTATGGAGTGAACCAATGAAAGGTTAGGGCTATCAGATGCAAGAAAGTGAACAGTTTTCACAAGTTATTATTAGTTATGTCTGCCTTGTAGTAAATAAATAACTCCAGTTTTCTTTGGTAAATATTTAAAAAAAGGAAACCACCTTCAGTTTTCAGGATTCTTTTAATATGTTGTCAAGATCATCATAGTGAGTAGTGTTGTGAAGGTTTTGGTTTGTGATCCTTGTTTATTTAAACCTCATTGATAAGGGAAAGTGGTAATTGCACAGATGAAGCTCCATCTTAACGATTGCAATGGTTCTTGGGGTATATTGTCAAGAACATTATTCTAAACAATAGTTTCCTACTTATAAATATTTGCAAGAACATAGTTGGGTGTGCCTACGAGATTTCACTTTATGCTACAAAATTATTATCATGAAATTAAGTCAGATTTGAATTCTAGCACGACCCTAACTCAACAATTCATGTTATCGAGAATTACTAATCCTGGTTTTCAAATATTTCGATCATTACTTGTCTAATAATTTTAATAATCATCGAGGTGGCTCCCATTTCATAAACATTTATCCTCTTCTCAAATCGAAATGAATTAAAATAATCCATGAACCTTGACACGTTTACAATTCTTTGTCCCATATATATGGGTCATGAATATTTCAGATTTAAATTCCATAAATTATATATTATTGAAGGCAATAAGCTATATAAACAATATTAACGAAAAGCCTGATTGAACTTTGGAGAATAACACTGTAATTTACGCAAGAGATGGCCGGTTGTCATCACCTCTGAAAAATCCCTTGTCAGCTTCCATGTTTCAGCTTGGACAATTGGACAGTGAATGTGTTGACACGTTTACTGCCACGCGGTTGTATCTGAAGTGTTATATACTAAACTAAATTTTGTTACGGTGCGTAGCATGCAGAAGAATTAAATTATTAATCACCATGATCCATTTGAACTTTTTATTTTCGATTTTAATAACTAAACTACTTTGGTATTGTGGGATATTTTGACAGTATTTTATTAGATATTCCAACAATAATAATAACTTGCACGTTCACCGTTTTTAACAATCGTGGTATCCTGGCGATTAATTTTTTCACTACCTAACTTCTCTCTGCTTCGTAACTTCATTCCAAAAGTTTATATTTACATTAGTCCCGAGAAGACAGCAGACTTTTAATCAGTTAAAAGATTTGTGTAATTAAATTGTACAATTTAGAATAAACTCCAACGAGGTTTAACACCAAGCATCGTGTAACAATAAACAAAATAAATTATACGTCACAAGAAATACGTTCATAGAAATGGTAAATGAAGTCATACTTTTCCGCGAGGATGTAAACTGTTTGTATATGTATATTAATAACCCTACGAGGGCGTATGTTTACGCCTTTAACGGTCGAAGGGTTCGCGAAAGATGAAGTCACAATTTATAGAAAAGTGTAAGAATAGACAAAAAGGATAAACAGAGAACACGCTGGTCGGGACATGTGTTAACGTTCAGCGGCGAATCGATGGCAGTTATCGCGGCGAGTACTGTTTTTGCGGGAATGTTATTGACATGCGAACCGAAATAGAAGGAGTTAAATATTTCACGCAGTCCCGTCGAGCAGCCCCCGGGGTGCTCTCGAGTTCTCCGTCTCGACCCAGCCCGCCCCTTTTCGATGTCCCGCGAGAAAGGGTTGAAAGGCGGTTCTCAAGCCGATCGAAGTATGAAAAGAAGCTGAAACGCGCGGCAGTGTAATTATGCGCCGCATGCGCGATGACCTGTTCCTATTTTTTCTCGCTTTTTTTTTAAAGACATTTGTAAACAAAGGGGCCGCTTGGACGTTGACCCTGTTCTTAAAGCGTTCGCGAGAGAGCCTTGCCCCAATTGTGTTAATTTCCGTTGACCGAGCTCTCGCGACGTGGCTGAAAGCAGTAGTAGTGACCCAAAAATGGGGAATTTTTTCGCCATTTTTGGGCCCCTCGAATTAACTATAATTTTTCTCGAATGATAGTTCATGTCAAGACTATGCCATGCTGCGACTTTTTAAATCAAGTTGACAATCTGACTATGAGATATCACAGGTTATGGTGACTGGAAAAACCGTTTCCAGGTTTCTCAAATTTTTAATAACGAATTTAAATACGGATTTTTATTCTTATGTTCGAGGTTCGCAATATATGTATTTACCTATGATTTTTATGCATTTCTTATGAATCTCGAAATCTTTGGGAACCCGACCCGACCCGACCGTGTGCATGGAACAACGCAAAAGCTTTTACTATTGATCTTCGAAGGAAATACTTGCAAGGGACCCAATTACTGTGGGCGTATCAATTACTGTATCTACATTAATTATTTTTAAAGCATAATGAATATGAAAAAAGAGATACTAAATTGTTTTCATTAAAATCTTTTTAAATATTCATTACCCTTTAAAAAGAAGTATAATTAATATAGGGACAGTAATTGGTACCCCCACAGTAATTGGGTCCCTTACCCTACCGCAGAAGATCATAATCGCTAATAGGATTGTTCAACGAATGCATGCATTAAACACGAAAAACAGTACTGTGTATACAGCGCGTTTCCAAAATCATGGTACAAAGCGACCGGACAGAGGTTCTGCATGCAGAAACAAGTCGAAAAAAGAACATTTTTTATTTGTATTATTTTCTTTTTATTTGATTTCCGAATCGAGTTGGAAAATTCTGTGAATACGCGCGCTAGTAGATAGGAACAAGCTGATGCGTCTGTGAATAACCGACCTGTTCTACTTGCTGCGAATACTACGCTCACACCAAACTCATTTTTCTCGAAAACAAGTCGCCGAACCAAAAAATGTTACTCCTCCTTTTCGACTGGTTTTTGCACGTATACCCGGTCACTCTTACCATTATTTCAGAAACACCCTGTTTTTTGAAGACAAATGATACAAAACGATGGCTCCTATTCATATAATGCTATTTAAAGTTGAAAGTTTAATCGAAGTCTATTTCAAAAGAAATTTTAATCGATTCTGTTCGCCAAGTACTCGCATTATGTTATTTAAGAAGTCCGCGGAACGTGATACTATTTCAAATTATAGATCAATATAATACTATTATCGATCAGAGCAGAATTTGACGGTTTTTCCATTACAAAAAGAAAAAGCTAGTAGTATTTCTTTCAACATCCAATATTTACTACCTAGTACTAGTAAAGGATTATGCATAAGACATTTAGTATCTACTTCCACTGATATTCAGTATGCATGTATTTATTTTCGTGCATGCGACCCATTCGATACGCGGCGCTGTGTGTGCGTTGCTTCTGGCGAGAGAGGTTTCCGAATTTGATCGGTCGCTCGACTTTAATTTCTGGTGCACGTTATCGGAAGATGGTTTCCGAAATGCTGGTGCGCGCAAGCAAACGATAAGGTGTGTGAAATACCGAGTCGCATCAAAGTTTGCGCACTCTCGACTCTGGAAAGCTCTTAGTTTTTCGCGAACGTGATCCCCTATTAATTCAGAGAGTTCCTACGTATTTATGATCCGAAACACGCAAACATATTTATCATCTCGAACACGCGTGTCCGCGAATTATGTTCGACCGAGCACGCAGCACTGGTTTGCCACCTCCTATTTTATCGCTCTAATTATTAGCGCGACGAAATATCCCAGCCAATTAGCAAGCGATGCCCGCATTTAGGATTACAAACTGAGAAGCGTTTTCTTCGTACGTAGGCTCGACCGACCTCGCCCCTTTTCAATCTTTTTTGAAATAACTGAGGGTTTTCGGTGCTGGAAAATAAATTTCCGAGAGACGATTAACGGCGCTCGCTGCCGGCTTTTGTCTCCTCGCCGGACTGTCTCTTGCGAGGAGCTATTGAATACAATGATTGAAAACTGATTTAAAACTTATTGCAATTATAAATGAAATTTATTGACAATTCGCGCATTGAATCCACAATGTAATCTACGTATGTTTAAATTGTGTTCGTATAACCCTCCGCTTTACATGGTTAAATTTTTTAGTTACAAAATCACTTCGTGGCACACGAAGACTCATTATTTTTTCTATTCAATGCATCGACAGCCTCGCGCCAGAAAATATCTCAGATAATAAATATCGGAAAATAAATAAATAAAGATGAGGCGACCCGTGCCGGATTATCACGCATGTCGAATTATTCGATGCTGGATTATTGGAATTCTACTGTACTTTGACTTATCTTTATTAACGTTCCGACATTTTTATTAACGCGTTCCGTGCCGAACTGTTTTCGAGATCTTTTTGTCTACAACTACTTAAAACTTTGTATACAACTATTTTCCTCCCAAAGGTATTTAAATAGATACTCCGCACTTCTGGAAGCATGTTTTCCCAATCTGTAAAAGCCGACAGGCATGCGGACACTGGAATTACATTTAACACTTCCATAGATTTCTCAATAATTTCCTCCCAGATAGCGAAAAAAACGTCGACCTTTCAACGTTCTTCAATGTCCTTCAAAGTTTCAAGCAGGGAAAAAGGACAGAGTCCGTTCAAATCTGAAAATTCTTAAAAATATTTTCAAAAACTGTCCGAATCAATCTCAATATTTCAATCCACCGAGGATGCGTAACACCGTTTCAGCATGCAAGCGATATTTCAACTGTGCAGAATGCACAGCCATTTTGCGGGACCGTTTATACACGGTACGATATTATTTGTTAACACGTTTACTGCCATGTTAGTCACATACGACTGACAGGAATTTTTGACTAGGTTTAAACATTCATTTTTATTGTGACATGACCAGATAAACCGAATTTTATTAAGATCTTTAGAATTTAGAAGGATTAAAACAGCATCGCCTATAATAGATTTAAAATTTCTAGTTTCGGTTCCGTTAATTCAATTACTCTGATTCTGTAAGAATCTCTGGGAATGATATGTGGCAGTTGACGTGTTAATCAACAAAATTCGTGTACACGTCAGACGTCCACGCGCGATGTTCCCGAACTGTTCTAACACACTTTGCACATTCGAATGGAAAAGGTTGTCTTTTGTTAGTTTCACGCTTCGGAGCACGTTGTGTCGGCCAACACGCGGAACGTTTTAACTACCGCGGCGACTGCGTTTCCGGCGACGGTTTTATAGCATCTGTTTGCATCTGGTCGGCTGGACAAAATAAGTGCTCCAAGGTCTATTTCTGTTTGTGCGATATCGATCGTGGAACACGAAGAGTAGCGTAGTGTCAGTCACGTATCGCATTTATAGGCGGCGAACGCGATCACGAACCGATGCACCCCCGTTCTAGAAATTGTCTCATTTCGTCGGGCAACATTGGTAAATTCCAGAAGCGGGCACGTTGGCGCATCAAACCGGATGAGCTTACAAGTAGTACTGTCAACGGGCATTCATTTTACATGCGGAACTAAATCATCGATCTACGAGCCGTGAGATATGTACACTCCCCGGCAAAAGCATAGCACTTGATTCGCTACCATTTTGGTTCTCGGTGATATACACGCTCAGTTTCCCAAATGCGAGAAATCACATATATAGGGTGTTTTAGTATTGATACTGCGAATTTGGGGCGAGTGATTTTGCTTGAGAAAATTAGTCAAGAATAGGGAATAGATTTTTTCCCTTTGACAATTTGTTTTGGAGAAAATCGACTTTGGAAATCCGTGAAGTTCGCGTGCCTAGAATTTTGAGGAAGTAGAACCGGCCGGTCGTGCACAGACGTGTCAGACGATTTCTATTCAGTAGCACGCGCGTTCGCCGAAATTTCAAACTTGATTTTCTCGAAAACGAGGCGTCGAATAATAAAAAATTGATTTCATATATTCCACTTATCTTCTCGTGCAGAAACACTCCCTACACGGCTGTGTCATCAATATTGGAACATCCTGTATAAACCTTATTTTTCGGTAATATTTTCAGAAATAAATTCTTCCCGATTTTGAAGTAAAACATCTTTGAGAAATGTTTACAAAAAATACTCATCGTTATTATTAGATGCGGGTCTTTGTGCAATTTAAGAACTTTCTAAGTCAATTTGCAGGGAACAGAACTCTCTGTTTTGATAATTTATAATAGAATTTAATATAGAGTAAATTTAATCTCGTATTTGTTGTTAGTACCCGAAATAATTTGAAAAGTGTGTCAATTGCTGCTTGGTTTTCGCGTTCCGTCGCTGCGTCGTCTGACCATTGCGCAGTTATTCTACTTGCGGACGCCTGTTCGTAAGGTAAATGTGTTTCAACATCGTGACTCTACATTGCATTAAATCATGTGCATTCGATGCTGTCAAGTGACACCGTAAGTAGAAAAATCGAGGATGGTTTCGACACTGAAATAGTGCTCTGTCCCATCGGATAAACTCTAACAAAAATTAAGTACCATACTGTAATCCTAGTCTAAATAAATAAAAATTAGACATTAAATAAAGTTGTAATTAAATTCACAAGAGTTACATGCTCGAATATGATCGTCAATGCAGTTAAATTCCACTGTAAGTAGAAAAATCATGGATACATGACATTAAAACAGTATTGCGTCTTATCGGATAAACTTGAACAAGAAGCGAATACCAGACTGTAATTTCGTTCCAAATGAATATAAGTTATATATGTTAAGTAAAATAGAAATAAAATTCCCAAGAATTAACTGTCTACTGCCACTGTAAGTAGAAGTGTCAAGCACTAGTCAGACAATTTGAACACTTTAAAATGGTCAGGTGAGTTTAAACAACTCTTTCTTTCGCATAAGAGCAGACTTCATTTTCCCTTAAAATTCTTCAAATTATATTTCCGTGAACTATTCCAATTTTCATTTATAAAATGAGCAACACTCGTGCGCGTAACGTTCATGGATCGAACGATTCTATGCGTGACCTTGTGCTAGTTCAGAATCTCTGACTTTTTCGATTGACAATTTCTACCACGAACGAACCAATGTAACTCATTTATCGGATATTTATTAAACGTGATTGCGATTCGCAGGCATGCAGGCTACAAGAAAATCAAATTAATTATCTGACATTCCACGTCAAAGGAAAAAGACCTTTGACACAATTAAACTTTGCACATATACATATGCGTATGGTTCGTTTCTTGGGTAACCAATACTTGGCAGATATTCGTTGCGAGTTGGAAATATACAGTCTGTGGTCCGGTTCGCATCATTATCTGTCCGTCAAGGTCCAGTTTGGAGAAAGAGAAAAATTAATTCTAGGAATTTTTTCTCGAAAATTCGAACACTATTAAGAAATTTACATTTGAAACTGTTTTTTATCCAAAACTATTTATTTATTATTATGGTTGATCTACTCAAGAACCTGTCATAAAGAAGTTAACAATATTTGTGTAATTATCATTTTTCTTCCGTCCACTAAAATTGAGCGATTTTTTAAATGAAAAATCGCAGACTTGAATCAAAAGTCCTGAAAAGTCCTTTAACAAACCTCCAGAGAATTCAGTATATTGCACATGTTTTAAACTGAACCAGCCCCAATTTTGAAATTACTTAAATTACTAATTACTTTTTTCTGGCCTCCCAACTGAGCATAATTCCTCGAGTCAGTGTTTACGGAAAGATATCCAGTGAAGTTTTGGCGGTACGGAGAGCGATAACACTAGAAACAAACGACTGAATGTCTTTTTCACCACTCAGAGTCCCAACATTCAGTATCGTCCCTCGTGGGCTATTGTCTTCTCCCCTTTTACGACCGCCCCTTTTTTATCGAGTGTCTGAAATCCTCTATACATCGTTGGAGAGCTATACAGGGTATCCCAGATATCTCAATACAATCGTCAAACGGATAATTCCCCCTAAAAAGATAAATCGAAATTGTGGAACAAATTTTATTCACACAAGACAAGATGACTCGAGTCATCAAGAAAATTTCTCTTTTCTGAAAATTTACATTTTCACAGAGTTCCAAGTCAAAAGAATCGGATACAATTTGATTTTCTTTGTTATGGATTTCAGCACGTGAAAAATAAAACGAAAATCAGATACAATTTGATTTTTTTCGCTACTGGTTTCAGCAAGTCAAAAATGAAACAAGAATCAGATAAAAAGAAACAAAAGAAATTAAAATGCACAGTCTAGTGATCAGTATAAATACAACAAATTTCGATAGCGTGGTGTGGATGAACTCGAGCGACCGTCAATATGTATAATTTTATTCCGATATAAGACGACGCTGTTTATTTCGAAATAAGAAAATCGCTGCCGCCTCTCCTTCTTTTTCATCCGAAATACGACGAAAGGCGGTCCCGAGCCGTCGCCTTGTATCGAAGGAAAACTGTAGTGAAACAGTGGTGCAGGTCAGAAATGACTCTGGCATAGGTCTACAATTCGCAAGAGTCCGAGGGTTAAATATACAAGCTATTTTGATAGACATTAACATGAAATGGACAGAAATTGTCAGTTACATGCTGTGGACATGCCAAATTGATTTTTAAATTGCCTTGTCTTGGGGTCGAACGATCGCATGATAAAACAGTAGCCTAAGTTGTAGACGAACTTTTTCGTGAAAGACCTTAACACGGTTATTAGAACACTCTGTATATAGTGTTCCTCGAAATATAGATAAATCGAATTGATCACAATGAAATTGCTGGTGCAGACAAAGATAAAATTGCCAAATTCTGTTTTATAAGCACGGAGTCTTTCTTGCAGCCGTATCTAAAAAGTATATTGGTTAGGAAAAACGTTGGTGAATATCTCCTTCATTGTTTCAGCGGTCTTAATATTGCTAGAGAGGCATTACCATGCTATTAGCAACGGCTCGGAAACATTTCTTCGTTCAAACGAAACTTTGTAAATTACAAGCATGCACGGCAGGGCAACTAATTGAAAACGTATCTTCTAATCCCGACGAAATCAATGGGGATCTTTAGTATTCACCGCAAGAAGGCGAACGTGATATTCATTCCGGTGCTCGAGCTTGCACTGCGAGATCCGTAACGTAATTGTTTTCAAATAAGGGGGAGACGAAGGTTTCCATTTCAATAGTTGCGATATAACCGAATGTCCCTCTGTTGTTTGTTGTATAGAAAAAATCGTGTTTCTATCGGCAGTTTCCTGGAAAATCATAAATCGTTACTGGAAAAATACATTCACGGGATTCAATATTATTTCTTTGAGCGTATGATCAAAATTAAAGTAATGTAAAATAGTCACTTTTAATGCTTTGTAAATTTGATATTACAGCAAATTATAATGCCTTGACTGTAGATATTTATATACGAATTTTATTTCTTGCGGATAAAGGTTAACGTTGGACTTGAAAACTGTTATAATGTCAATACAGATTTTTTATTAAATCACTGTACAAGAAGAACTATTTATACATACCGTTGACTTCTGATAAGACATTGAAATAAATAAAACAAGTAGGGTAAGGGACCCAATTACTGTGGTAAAGTGTATAGTCTTGGTTGCTGTTTTTATAGAAAATTGTGGAACGCTAAATTTTTGCGGACACACAATCGGTTTTACGCGGCGGTTCATCACAATGATCCACAACATCGCGTTATCTGCTGCGACCAGCAATCCACGTTTCTATCGTTAGCAACACTTTCCCGAAATTCCAAGCGCAGCCCAGGTACATTATTATGCAAACTTCGTGGGACTAGGAGATAGGTACAAGTTTCGGGTGATGCTATTATATTGCACGTTTAGCCGGGCGCGATATTAACATGATTGAATTTGTCAACATGCAACACGAGCCCTATCTTTTACAATACCTTTCGGTCTCGATTGTACTGTGCCCCGCTGGAAAATTGAATGCGAATTGCTGTGTGACACGCGAAAAACACTGTTCATCGAATGTAGAATGCGATCAATTTGTACGTATTAATTAACGTACGTTACGGATTAATTTATAAAAACTGAAATACGTTGATACTCGCGAATACGTGTAAAAGTTTGTCCGCGTGACAGGCGAGAGCGCGTGAACAAGCAGTGCCGTTGTAAAACGTGTAACCTGATTTGAATCAGTGTAAAACAGGTACAAACACGCGTAATGCGAGAGCGCTTTTGTCTCCAAGACAATAGTCGTACGTTCGTTATAATCAATCATAATAATCGTATAAATATCGTACATCGAGCACGAGCAATTCGATTGTTGCGTAGTCTATTGCTTTTGCAAATATGCAGTGTTCACCAAACAGGAAGGAAAACCGAGTAAATATACGGTCATCGGAGACTCTGTCGTTTTGTCGCAATTGAATAAGTAATGCCACAGCTCCGCGTAATTTCGTACGGAGGTGCAGTGTTACCATAAACGCCAGTTGTAAACTGTTTCTGTGCAAAAACAATTAGAAAATTCTTAAGTGCGAGCCACTGCTATTATTGAAAATTATCTTTCTTGAAAACAAAGTTTCGTAGAAGCTAATATGATCGTATACTTTCTGTTTTTTCTTCGTGCGCACTCTCAGCCAAAAAAGAATTAAAAAAATTTCCAGAATTGCCAACATTTCTTTTTATAAGACTATCTAGTGCTTAATGAAGGCTCTTTTCACAGGCAAAATGATTAAAATTTCAAGGGTTTCGCAGATTTCTTTGTTTCGAATTGACCTGTACATATAATTTGTCAAATTCGAAACCTTGGATTAGACTCGAGCGGACGTTAAGTTGTTATCATTGGACAATATCGATATTTCTATAAGAATATTCAACGCGTATTAAGCGATATGTTCCGCACAATGGTCGCTACGGACAAAGGAACACAGGATTATTTTGTACATCGTTAAACAAAAGTCGAGCGCATAGGTACACGCATCGTGTTGCGCAGATTAGCAGCTCGTGTTTCGAGAATGAACTCTCAGAATAGTCCCCGGGGCACGTGCTTACCATTTTGTTTTGCAACCCATTCACCGAATGTAAATCGCATCGCTTTTCGACGGCACGGATGATTCTTTGTTTCATTGCGCGCGCGAACGAGAATGCGAAAAATGGAAATCAGAAGATAGGAACGTAGAAGATATTTCATCTTAATGAGGTCGACGTAAAGTGATTCTTATAGAGAAGGACACGTTAAGGGGATTCCCGCTCGTAAAAACACTTGGAATGATGGGAACCTTTATTTTCGGGTCGACTGGACCACAAGGTTACCAGGTATTGGTTCATCCGATTCTTTAATCATTATCGAAATAAATGATTTGAAAAATAATCGCTAACTCTGTTTTCCTCAAGTGGGGTTTGTTAAATGTTACCTGATATAATGCAAGCTATAATGAAATGTAATATAAACGAGATATATTTGAGCAAATACTGTCCAATTGCTCATTCATTTTTGTCATAAACTCATAAACTAATAATGTGTTATCTTATCTGACTACATGGCATTGGAAGTAATCATGTGTAAGTTTATGTAAACAGCCAAATGATTTCTTTTAAATCTCCAGTATCATGTGCATACAAAATGCTTCAGTGACAATAACTTGCAACCGAGCATGTTTTCAAAAGTTTTGTTACCAAACTCTGCGAGATATTGAATATCCCGTCTAGTACAATTGAGATAACCCAATAAAACGTAAAACACGGCGAAACGTGAAACCCAATATTATTTTGCTGTTCAGTGCTACAGCAAACAAAGGTAAATCCATACTGCATGTACAAATTGTAATGTATTCGTGTAAGCTGAAGCAAATCTCCGCTACGGTTTCAAATGCCCAAGAAAAGAAAAATCGTTGCCATAGGGAACAAATATTAATCAACAGAATATTTCATTGCGTGTAATCCACCACGGTTTGCAAATATGTAACTAAAACGTGCTATTGAAAGTTTTTCCCATTTCGAGACCCAGTAAAATGTTGTTACCAGAATTATAAAATATAAAGTTGGATGACTGCTCGTTATGAATAGACTACAGATGTATTTATGGCAAAAATGGGTGGGTGTAACTTGAAGCAGTAGAAAAGTTTTAAAAAGAAAAAAATCCCCACATATCGTTTACAACTTGATAAAACTACAAAACTGAGAAATAAATTCCCACTTAATCCCCGTTTCTCACAAAACAGAATTTTTTTACAAAACAAAGTGATGAATATTTTCAGAATCCAATACATCTTCACGATGATACCTAGCTCTCGATATGAGGCAAATGAATGAAGTTTGCATTGCATGAACATATCCGGCCATCTTGGAGATGAAAACTGATGGTGTAAAATTTTGTGTAGGTGCTTTAGCTTTCGTCATCAGTGGCCTCCCATTCACACGGAGAATGGCATTTGAACGTTTAGCGGATGAAGCGCTTAGAATTTTGATCGATTTCCTCTCCTCTTAGATCGCATTACCATCTCCATAACTATCGCGGATTTCACGAGTATCCTCCTTTGTCCAAGTAAATGTCCAATAGCGCAACAGCTGCGTGGTATCGTCCTTTGATGCACACTACTAATCGGAATTATAAGACAGCCTGAAAATTATAGGAATAAGCACATAGTCGCAAATCACATTTTCATAAATTAAATGCGTAGCGCGAGAAATTTTTAATCCAAAAATATAATAGTTTTACTTGGGCAAAATTATAAGGCATTATGAAATACATTTACCTTGTTAGAGGACGTACGCAAGTAGAAGAATCGAGCAATGGCCAGACGACGGAGCACTCAATTCTAAGAGCGCTTGGTATCTTTTCATACAGTTTCTCATATTGAGCCTTTAGCCCAACTGACAAATAATGTATACTAAGACATTTTTAATCCAAAAATATAACAGTTTTACTTGGGCAAAATTATAAGGCATTATGAAATACATTTACCTTGTTAGAGGACGTACGCAAGTAGAAGAATCGAGCAATGGTCAGACGACAGACAACTTAATTCTAAGAGTGCTTGGAATTTTATCACACAGTTTGTCATATTTAGTATGAGCCTTTAGCCCAACTAATAAATAATCTATATTTAATGAAACAAAACCTGAGAAGTTAAGAAGTATGGAAGGTATAGAAAATAATAGTTCAGAATCGATACACAGTGACAAAAATAATTTCTTTCGATAATCACTAAGAGACTGATGCAGAGTCGAGGAACCCCTACAGTGAGCTTGGAGATCCAACTTGGAGGGTAATCCCGTTGTTTTAGAGATTGAGAGGAGTCGTTGCGCGGAGTAGGTAGCCAAGGGACCACACTATTTCGTAAAATTGGCCTCAATTTCGTCTCGTTAAATTCGCCACGCCCTCGCCGAGCCGCCACGGGCGGAAACAAATGGATCTCGGAGAAAATGATAGGAGGAACCATCATCAAATCGTCTGGCAGGGGAAACGAAAGAAAGGAGTGGAGTAGGGACAACCCTTGTGTCCAACGCAACGTCGGTTAATCGAATCTTCCCCGTGAAAACTGTGACGGAGGGAAAAGATTGGTCACCGCTTCGGTCGAGCAACAAAGTGGTGAAAAAACGTGACTGACGCGTGGGCGGTCGTTGGTTTAGGACAGCAGTTAAACCGTAGCAGGAGAGTTTGGCAACGAACTATATACGGCTCTCCGGGTCCACTCGATCGATTAGGGCAACCGCTGGTAGAAAGAACCTGCCCCTGCCTCGCAGGAATCGAACGATTGCTCCTTAACGATTTTCGTTCGCGACCGTTCGGCGCGAATACCTCGTGTTTACCTGCAACGGATTTTTATTTCTCGTAAAACCGAAAGGACCTCCACCATAACCCGCCGACTGTAACCTATCGATCGTTACGCAATCATTATCTTCGTTAGATTAAATTTTCCAGTATATTCCCGCACGCTGTATTCCGCTCGGACATGGCCGGTGAATTGATTCCTCTCGCAACAACCGATGGCGTAATGAACTAGAGAGTGACCGTTGTCCGTGAATATTAATTCATTCAACGCGGAGCGTGTGCAGCGATCGTGATGTACATTCATAGAAGCAGCGGACGGTTATAATTCGTAACAACTAAATTCGCGAAACTCTGCACAGTAAACTCTCTGTAAGGGCTCGACAAAAATTTATTCTTTTAGAATGCAATGCTGCCTCTGAAAGAATTAACCCATATTTCCCGTCACAAAATGGATTAACAGGAGACATTGTTCAAGACATTGTTTGATGCAAATAGTGATATTTAAAACATGTTTTCAACTATTCCATTTGAGTGATGAAACCGACTTTAAGTGATAAAATCTAGAAATTGTTATACAGGAATGTGCAGTTTAAAAGTATCCATAAAAAATTCAAGTGACTAAGAATTTTATGTACCAGTGTTCTGCAAAATATTTAACCGTGCTCATTTTTTTTTTTTAGTCGAGCGTTACTTCGTCCAATTGCGTATCGATCTCCAGGAGAGAGAGAGTTGTCTTGAACTAAGAATGACAGGTTTATTGCAATTTTTGTGCATCAAAAGGTCATCACATCAAAAGGTGTTTCGTACTTCAAAGGATGATCTTGTTTATTGAAAAATCATAAGCTGGAATGTTTATTCAGCACGAGGACGGGTGCGCTTTTGTCAATCTCTGTGTTCCATCTGTTCGAATTGTATTATTAAATTCAATCCGACGCTTTCGTGAAGTTTGGCGAATTCGAAATTCCAACAGTGCTGTTCATTTCCTTGCCTTGGCCGTGCTCATAAAACTCGACGACACCCGGCAGCGTTTCGCGAGTTATTTATTTATTAATACGATTCTTCGGCGAATAACGTTCGCCCAAGGTGACGTTATATATCGTCCTTCAGGCAACAGCTTGGCCGGGCGGAACTTTTGATTTAAGATCTCGACGAAGTTTCACTCGAGGTGCACACCTTTGCTTCGTTGTTGTACTTTCGTTCTATGCACTGGAAAGCCGCTTTACGACGCGCACTTCCGAGAATCGTCAGCTTAATCAGCACCCCGCCACCGCTGGTCGAATCGCCCGAGATATTGTTCAAAATTTTATGGTCGGCGCGCGGATAATGCCGTGAAACTGCTCGACAGCTTTTGTTCGCTGCACTTATACGCCTAGGTTCAAGGAGCACTATCAAATTCACTGCCATTACTTTATAAAAATAACAGGCACGTGTCAAACCAAATTTTTAGCCACTTTGTTATAATATACAGGGTGTTTCACCTAACTCGAGCATCTAAAATATCTCGCTTGTTTTTTATGATAGAAGAATTATATTTTTTGAGATTTCAAGGTCATCGAAGCTTTTTTGAACGGAATGATATATTTTTATTATCTCTACATGATGGCCGAGGTCAAGACGAATCCAACGACCTGTAATATTATAACCTTGACGTGACCTCGAATATGAAATATTCGTAATAGTAGGGCACTTGATGTAAAGAGTGAAATAACGAAGCCCTTCAGTATATAAAGGAATATATACAAATTTTTAAAAATCCGTCGATTTTTTCTTATTTTTTAAATGTTAGAAAGGCGGAAAAATATTTGAAAAATTAGTAATTTTAGCTGTAAAATTCCGCCAATACAGGTTTTGCAAAACATACTCTATAAAAAATATATAACAAGTGAGACACTGTAGTGGCGGAACGTTCAATAAGATGACATAAATAAAAGCCGTCATAGTGACGTATCGTTCAGTAAGATGACGAAAGGCACTACAGTAGTACAAGGTAGCTAGAAGGTTAAGCGAGGAAAGGATTCTTGCGTTCGCAACATGATAAATGATTTCTCATTGTATAACCAACGACAGACATATTAGACAAGCTATCCTACATACACACATACATACGTAGAACGCAAACGTAAATGCTTAAATTGAACGGCTCAACATGATTTATCCGTTTCAATAATAGATGATAAAGCATCATCGATCAAACAATCGTCTTGCTTTAACAGATATATATTCGTCGAACTATTGGCTGTATGCAAAAATTTTAGTTATTTTTAGATTTTTAGATTTTAGACTTATAATTATAATGGCTATAATCTTTCGCCTGTTTGTACAATTGTTTGTTTGGTAATGTTATTACGAAGACATGTTTAATAGTGGAGAGATTAATCTAGCATAAAGATTATTCGGAATTATCTAGCGGCGGTCACTACGTACCAACATGGTGACACCCTTACCTGTCAAAAACGTTAAAAATCTCACATCTTTACACATGTATAACTTATGAACCAGTAATCTTCTAGAATTGAAACTTGGATTTTCGGCATTTTCTCGCCAAAATCTACAGGATTGCGTAAAAAATGGAAAAATATCAGGTTTCCTGAGGTGAAGTTAAGCCCTTGAAACATTAACAAAAGAGAAAGAATACACTTTTGATTCATTGACTTGGAATATTTTTATCTTGCATAAAGATCGTAGTCTCTGAATAACAATTTGCTTCTTTCTGAATGTCACGAGAATGTGTAATCAGCGACTTAAAAAAGTTTCAAACAATTGAAGTTTTGTCGCTTCGCTCAAATGGCAGGTACCGACGGGGACCATTAATCAGCGAAGTTTCGAACCGAATATCTTTCGTCTTATTTCCGAATCATTATAATATTTCGGGGAATATTTTTACTCGACTGGCATGCAAAGTGTTCATCGGCACGAAACACTGTGCACGGGCGAATTAAATAATTATCCGTATGGACTTAATTTTCTGCAAGGCATTACACAGACACGCGCCAGGGCACGTAATCAACTTGTCCCTGCATTGGTATGCGTTGATTTTCCTCGGTTGTCTCTTTGTGCTCCCGATTTTGGTTGTGAAACACGTGTCCTTGATTCATTCTGTTAAGAAGGACAGATACGCATTTGAAACGCATTATCTGCCACTTAGAATCGGTATATCGTGGATTTGCAAGCGTGTATGGCAAAACTCAATTGTTTAAATACGACACAGTGGAGAGTAAACATTTACATTAAAAGAATTTACAAATATCCTTCCATTATTTACGACTCGTTGAAATTTTTAAAGTAAGAAACACATTTTCATGTAACTTCCGTTTGTTCCGATTGAGTTAGTCAATTTTTCGATCCTAGCGATTAGGATCGCGGAGACTTTTTAACCAGTGAATTAAACATAATTCTTACTAAACCGAATACTCTCACTCCTTAACGATTAATCACAAATGACTTAGAAATGATTACAGAAATGACTGACATTGGTACTTTGCTATGGGGAATCGATACAGTGAAGTCTCGATATATGTCAAGAACACGGGACTTGTCAGCGTCATGTATCGTCCACGAGATATACTCGAGTTATGTTTACACTCCTCGGTATCCGACGCCTCTCGATCTTCGCGGCCCATCACGGAGAATATTCCGCGGTACTGGGGATAATTCCGCGACGTTTACCATGCTGACCTTGGCGACATATATTGAGAGATCACTGTACTAACTGAGAAATTATTCATATAATCCTGTATGGTAGGAGGCTAGGCTGTGTGTGACTGACCCTCGTATTTGCGCATCTCGGACAATCTTATAGAGTGCAACTGACGAATAGAATTTGATTTTTTTTTGTTTCAGAGATGAGACATCGCCTCGTTACACCGCAGCACATCGTCGAGACGGTGCAGAACGCCTGCGGTGCAAAGTTCGAGGGGGCGACGCGCAAGCGTCGCAACCGACCGGCCAATGAATTTGCCGCAAACGAGCCCTAGGGGGACGATGGAGCGGCAAAGATTGCCGCGGGAGATTTTTACAAACGAGATGGTTCCTGATTTAAAAACGGAGTTCGAGCAGGTTGTTAATCTTGCTTGCGTAATTTTACAATCGCGCACCGATTGCGTCTCGCTGCGGCAGTGAATATTTCACGTCAGCTCCATGTTTTGGAAATCCTTGATCAGAAATTCTCGATTTTCTGAAATTTTTCAAATGTTACGAGAAACTTTAGAACTCGTTTCGATCGATCACAATAAAATTCTATAAAACTGACAGCTGAAATGTTCCGTCCAAAGCGACAGGTAATATTCACGTGAGCTTTGAAACGACGCGAAAGAGCGAACGCTCTGTAATCAAACAGCGAAAACAAGACAAATATGTGTCACAACCTAACAATTTCCATGCATGAATGAGGCACAGTTGTATATAGTATCTAATTTCTATAAACATTACTTAAACACTGCTTCGTTCGGTATGTTCATCGAGCTTCCTCTCGTCTGATTTACAACTGCGTCAGAAAGTAATATTTCAGAACTATCAACAAAATACCGTTTTGTCTCATGAATATACTCATCACAATAAAGTCACACGCATCGGAGAGTCTGCAATCACTGTACGAAATCATTTGAGCCAAAAATCATCAAAGTGATCATTACAGAATTTATTATTTTGTATGAAAGAATAGTTCGCGACGGATGTTCTTTGTGACGATGGAGCTTTGTGGTTGTAATTGTAATTACTACTGAAAAATTTAGCGACAAATCTCTAATTGCGAATCTTCGTTTTCTAGCTGTAAATACAGTGTAATATTCACAAGATTCTTGGCACGGGTTTAAGAACGTCGCGGAACACTGAACATTTTCCGACTTTAATTAGATTAGCCGGTGAAGTATACAATTTAGTAGCAAACATTCAGCAGCAACCGCAAGCCATGAAACCGTTGTCGCAACGGACATCCGGCAACCTGACAGAGGTAACTCGTGACACCACAAAAGCTCGTTCCACAGGAATGATCGTTTCAAGCTGTAAACTTCAAGGCGGGTTCCTAATATCGTGAAAAAAGTTATCCGCAAGTCACGCCAGAAAATCTCGCGTTAGTCCGACGCGTCCTCGTGGCAGGCGTACAGTGATTCGACTCGAAGAATCCTCTGACATTTCGAAATGAAATTTTCACTGAAAAAGTTCAACAATAACTGCCTTCCGACTTCATACAATGTAATATATTCTAGGTTCGTTTACTGTTTTCTTAATTTTTTCAATTTTTTTATCTAAAAATGGTATCTAATCTTAATAGTACACTTAGTACACTAGTAACAAACTTATATTACTAATAGTAAGTTAGTAGTACAATAGGACACTTTTGAACAACTTTTTAGCAGCTGAAATTAAATCCGTTCGAATCTTTAGTAGCAATTCTGTTTTATGTTTGGCTTTTATTTGCCTGTATGAACACTTTCTACGCGTCTGTTTCTGCACATGTATCTGTTTTTGTTGATTCTTTTGTAACTCTGAAGGGAAATAAAATTTTGTTTGCGCAAAATTTATTCCACAAACATCTACGAATATCTATTAATCATTTTTTTCTCATAAAATTTATTATTGGCATGAATACACACAGTTTTACTTTCAACTTGTCACTGTACGAATACTTTCCACACCGACTGTTTTTCAAAAACCATATTCCGTTTGCAAGTGTGACTCTTCTGACTGACTTAACCTTTTTATCTGTCAACCAGAGGGTGCGTCAGGATCGAGAGATGTCCGATGAGTCGCAGTACCTGCTGAACGTGAGCAGGAGTTCGCGAAACTCGTTGGTCACCGACGAGTTGTACAGGGCTCCGAACAATGGAGGCCGAAGACCAAAAAACAGCCTGGTCCCCGGGATCGGAGCATCGTCTGAAATGTTGTACGGTTCGAGGCATTCGGTTCACGACGCCTCGCTCAGCCCGCGAAACTCGCTGTTGCCGGACGTCGCGTACAACCGCAGCCCCCGAAAGAGCATCAGTCATTTAAACGGCTCAAGGACGTCGTTAATGTCCGAGAACGGGAACCTGGCCCTGAAGAGCCCGCGACACTCGCTGGTCCCGAACTCGCCGCGTTGCCCGCGTGGCAGTACAATGGAACTGGTGGATCGAAGCCCGCAAAGGAGCCCGCGAGAGTCCGTTGTCTCCGAAACATTCCACCAGCCGAGAAACGTAAACAGATCACCGCGCGGAAGCATCGGCATGAACGACGGCAGCAGAGAATTGATTGGCGTCGGTGACAACGAAGCGAAGACGGTGACCTACAACGTCGAACCACCCATAGAAAGAGTACAAAGGGGCAGTCTGGGTGGTCTACCGGACGAGAAAAACAGACCGAATTTAATGGCGCAGGATCCGAGGCGGGCTTCCGCAGACCAAGGTGAGAACTTCTTTTTGCAGGAGTCAGGACTAGAGGCGTGACTATCGATTTTCGATATCTTATCTTGAGAATATCATTAAGACCAATGAAAAGAGGTACTCGCGCTAACTAAATATTTCTTTTTTGTCGCTGTTTATTGTTCTACCTCGATTCTAAAATCCAGTTTTGTCCTGAGAAATGACAGTGCCACGGAATCGGCTTCTACCGCGTCTCAAAGCGTTGGCAACGTGTCGATATTTGCCGATATTTATCGATAACAGTGTCAATAGTCACACCTCTAATCAGAACCTTTTCCATCCCCGTTCGAGACTAGTTTCGTTTAGTTTGCAACGCTTCACACCGTACGATAGTCGAAGTAAACTTATGTTAAGGGCCTGGGATAGTCACGTGACTTTTTAATTAATAATTTCAATTGACAGCCTTCAGACACATAGATTATATAAGGACGAAAACTTGAGGGACGTAAACCCATTTTTTGACGGTAATATAGTCACTCTACCTTATCGCGAATCTACGAAGAGCGGGCCCTTAAGGGGGCCGGCAGGCATTTGGCCTTGACTGTCACGCTATGTTACGCTGTGCCTTTTTTCTAGACATTTTACGTCTTATATAAGTAAGTAATCAATTAAAAATGCATACCACCGTGTTTGTACATGTCCTTGCTACGTCTCTATAGAGCCCTTTTTCCATATGAACACTAAATCTCTCGAAATTAAGAGAATCTCTCAGCGGCAGCCATCCTGTGACGTCATACTTGCTTCAGAATTCGAATTTTCTGCCGAATATTACAAATTACTCCACGATGAGGTAAAAATTCACAATTTGGGCTCTATACAGACGTAGATTGGACTTTTAAGAAACACAATTGACCACTTCTAAACTGCTTTGCTTGACCACTTCTAAACATTGCAATATTGAAACGGCAGTTTGTCTAGATTTTGACCCCTTAAGTGACCGTTGAAGGAGAAATCGAGAATCACGAAAGACCTCGTCTTCCCCAGTCACTTTAACTGCAAGAAATTTGTATCTTAAGATTCGAATCACCGAAATGCAGCTTTACTCATTTCATTGTTCTTTATGTTTGTTATGTTGGTAGCACGGTTTCCATTTAAGGTATACGAGAAAACTGGAAAAAGATTGCAGATTAACTTTTCAAAGTTTGTGATAAAGGGGAATTTCAAAAAGAAAAAAGCAACTACAGTTTCTCACACTGTTTTATTACAAAGTTGGGTCTTTGAAAAAACTAAGTTGAAGGGCATGAACGCGAAGGGACTCCACCTTCTTAAATGAACACAGGCAGAAAGTTGTGAGGTCTTTTTGCACGAAGTTACAAAAACAGTTTAGAACCGATATATACGGTAAAGTCTTGATGAATCCTCGGGTCCGTGCTGTGACATAGATCGTGAAGGGCTACTATTTTTTGTGACCGCGCCGAATGTAAAAAAGGACAGCGTGTAAACACGGACTACACGACTAAATACAGTTCAAATTATATCGTGGTTAGTGTCATTTCAATCAGAAAAATTCCATAAATAGGTTGGGGAGAATCCCATAAAAAAAATAATGAAAAATAAAGAAGTTTTGTAATTGGGTTAGTAGTGGTTCACACCACTCGCAAGAGCCTCGAGGTTCATGGTCCTTCGCGGACTATACTCCCCAGTGGAGGGGATAGGCGAACCGACTAAGACCGAGTAGCTCCGATCGGCTTAGATCAAGACTTTCCTGTAATACGAGCTGTCAAGAACCGAAACCGATTTCAGTTAAACCGATATTATCCATATTTGATAATATGTTCTTCATAACTGTTTTAAGAACCGAAACCGATATCATTAGGTGTTTTGAACAGATTTCTGTCGTTTAATAATACATGTCAGAATTAATAGCACTTGTATAATTAAATGATAAAGCACGTATGAGATAGTACTATAAACAATCTTTAACATGTATGGCAATTGAGTCTGACATAAACAGCAGGTGTTTTCACTACATTGGAAATGTCAAATTTCGTGCCGACAAAACAGTATTTGCTGTTGCATTACTGCATTCTACTCACAGAGTCAAAAAGACATGACAAAGTGGTTTTTCAGTATGACAGTGCTAGGCCATACATTGCAAAACCCGTCAAGGAAAAATTGGAACTGCTTGGATGAGATCTTAAAAAATAGTCTTATGATTGAATTACTCGTTAGTATTATTATAGTTATAGATAACGATGAAAAATTCGAATTTTTTTCTATTCGAACAAAGAACGTCTATTTGCTAAAAGAACGGCAGAAACCTCTTCCGGCAGTTAATATAACTGCTTTCAAGTCGTGGCCCCTAACGAGGCACGTCACTCGCGATAATGTGACGTCGAAGCTGTCAGGCGACGCATTATCAGGTTCAATTCCCGGCAGTCGGGTCGTAAACGAAGCTGCCACGATCGCTATACTAGAATGTCTCAACGAAACGAGCGACACTCATGGCTCTTTTGAGACATCGCATCAAGCTGTGCCAGTAGTAAGCATCGAATTACCATTAGGTTTTTGATACCACGAGACACAATTAAACCGCGCTCATGGTATCCTCGGAACCTTCCAAATTAATGGGCGAGGCCAGGGTTGAAAGCGTTACGTGTAAAAATTATTTTGGTACCTCTTCATTGAATCATTTCCGAAACTATTCGAACCACGTCGCTGTACGATTGTCTTCGAGCTGCATTGATTAGAACATGTTTCCAATAACACCCTGGAATACAGAGAAAATTTATATTTTTTGAAAATGGAAATCTCGAATACACCTGTTAGGGTAAGGTACCGAATTACTGTGGGAGTACCAGTTACTGTGCCTATATTAATTATATTTATTTATAAAGCGTAATAAATCTCCAAAAGAGATTAACATATATATTAACTGATTTTAAAGAAAAAAAATTAACATTTCTATTTTAATATTCATTGCGCTTTAAAAATAAGTATAATTAATATAGGAACAGTAATTGGTACCGCCCTACATTAGAAAATTTCTGTTTTCAATAACACTATGTTTTATAAGGTGACCTGCCCAGAGAATGAACACCTAAGCTGTGCATGTCTGTCGAAATTAGTATCCGTGAATCGTCATCTCACAAATTATTGCTAGTCGTAATCAGACATCGGATTTTACGCGTTTATGACAACAATGGACCGAACAATCACGAAACAGTAAAAACATTCGATAAATGTATAACTGAATCATTGTCAAAACTGTCAACTCTCCACCGTGTCTCCTAGTCGTATCATTTTCTAAATATTTTGTAGTATAGATTGACGGGTAAATAGTAATTCGAAAAATTGATTTTTCGAAATGAGAGAATTTTGTGCGTAAAGCATACAGCCGATGCGAGTGGAAGAGGCACGTTTTCCAAGTAAAAGAAGCAACGACCGACGGAGTATTGAACGGGTCCTGTGCCGTGAAGGTCGAATACCTGACGTGCCAATGATCCCGATCGATCATCAGAATTATTATAGCCGAACGCACCGCGTATAATGGTAAAACCGGGTTAACATCACAAAGCTTCATCGGTATTGACGCGACCGTACTAACTCCACTAAGCCAATCACGCGAACGTGTTCGTTACATATCCGTCCAATGACGCACGGTTCCACACGCGTATCCTGTGGACGCTGCCCAAATGTTTCTCAAAATACCCAAGCAGAAGCCGATAGACCTGCTACAGCATTCATCATTGAGTCATTGTATCATTGTCGCACTAAGCTTCTTAATTAGAGACGAAAGAGTTGTGGAATCTTTCAATAGGTTCAATTTCGAATTTTCATCTTTCAGGCCTGTTCTTCGCATTTGGCGTAATTAGAAAACAGAAATATTTCAATATTCGTTGATTTCCTCTTTATACGTGTAACAGCGACAAGTTTTCTGAAGATTCTCTCAGTCTTTCACGCTGTCGAAATTTGTTACAACATGTCTGCTAGGATAACGGTGTCAATAAAATTTCACCGATCTCTGGCGACGCTCTTTTTTCAAAATACAGTGATTTCTCTACATATGTCGACAATGCCTGAATGATAGATGCCGCGGAATTATCCCCACTACCGCGGGGTATACCCCGTGAGGGACGGCGAAGCGCGAGAGGCTTCAGACACCAAGAAGTGTCAACATAATACGACTCGGGTATGTTTCCTGGATGATACACGTCGCTGGCAAGACCCGTGTCGTTGACATATATCGAGAATTCACTGTATTATGTGCGATATTACATGCACTTTCTCTAGCACTATTCTGTGCGCATTTGTTTTAATTACTTCGTGGATGAATCACGGGGAGTAATCTAAGATTTCCCGGCAGTTCGCTGTCATCTCTTTTCATTTGAAAGACGGGTACCGGCGGTATGAGATCTACTCGCTCATTTTTCTCATGAGCTGGCTCCCCGACGCTATGTTACTTCCGCCCGGGTAAATTTACGATTTCAATTTACCGTGCTGCGAGTCGAACCGGGAAGGAAGGAAGGTAGGAGTCGATTACCCCAGAAACGCAGGACGGTGCAAAGTGCAAGAGATTCCTAACGCACCGATAACAATTTATTGGCCCCGAAGCTGCGTGCTCGAGTAACTAAATTCCGTTTCGCGTTACGCGCGAGTTATCCCTCAGCTTATCGGGTCACTTTCCGAGTGACGGGTTTGGGACGAGAATAAATAACTCCGTGCCATTCGGAACTTCTTTTATGCACCGTCGTCCCCCCTTAAAAGATTGATTCGTACCCGCTGTTTACCGATATCTCCGCTTCAGCTTCCGTCCCTCGCTTCACAAATACTTCCTGCAATTAGTTTGGCTGTAGTTCGACTCGAAATCTGATAAATAATTATCAAATGGAACCGAGAGACAGTCTCCGCCCGGCTACCTGCTTTGCAGGTAATCGCGCGAATTTACAGTGAGTGTAAAAAGTATTCGTACACCTCTTGTAGGCTTAAAAAATCATGTATTTCTCTACGTAATTGCACACATGTTTATAAAACGAAACATAATTGTAATTGTTATATATTTTAACTACATATTGTCATATAAATATACTTGAAAAAGTTTAACGTTTAACGTTATGGTTGAGCGGGACCCGACAAATAATCAGTCTTTGGTGCACAATCTAGTGGCAACCTTCTGCAAAACTAGTGAATTTTTGTAACATTCGTTAAAATGGGTCGTAAAGGTAAGGAAACAAGTAAGACTGAAAGAAAAATTATTATACAACTGCATAATCAGTGCAAATCATTGCGAGAAATAGCAAAACCAATTAATAGGCCACATAGCACTATACAAGGAATTATAAATCGATATGGTGAACGAAAAACCAATAAAAATAAAGCGAAATCTGGTCGACCTCGAAAACTTAGTTCACGCGATGAACGTTTTATAGTGCGTGAAATAAAAAAAAAATCTTAAAATTAGTCCCCCTAAGATCGCTACTGAGCTTGCAAACAACGCTGGAGTAAATGTATGTGCCAGCACTATTCGTAATTGTTTACACAATAATGAATATCACGGCCGAGTTGCTCACAAGAAGTATTTCGTAAATGCCGCAAATAGAAAGAAGAGACTTGATTTCGCGAAAGATAATATCGCCGCCATTTTATTGCAGAGTTGTAAAAAAAATTATACTTTTTAGAATATTTTGAACACCGGCTGGTTTACCGAAAAACTGTAAAAGAATTCGTGTTTTCTCTTCAACGATCGGTACAGAACTAAAGGGAAAACAAATTCTTTGCAAATAATTGATTACTTATGGGTACCCTTAATAAAATTGCAGCAAAATTAAATTTAGTAACGGGGAAAGCAAATCTGTCTCTCGCATGCCATTTATGCCGTTATTTGCTAACGACAGACCGCTGTTCGATTAAGTAAATTTGACGTAAATCTGTTTCTTTTTCTGCGCAGGTTTCTCACCTCGACGAAATTCTTCTCCGTACAGGGAGAAGACAAAACAAAAAATCGAGAAACCAGATGCCAACGCGCACCAAACGACGATGACCCACGGATACGGATTAAGCAGTTTCGAGGAGTCTCGGCGAGCAAGCAGTTCAGTCTCCCAGGTACAAAGCCCCTTAGTTTCACCTGGAATGTTCTTCCCTCCATCAGAGAATTTCTAAAACTATAGTCGATGATTACGGATCCGAGTCGAGAAAGGTTAAATGTAATGGCTTTTGATGATAGCAATTTCATAAATTTAGCTCCACTAATCGCACCGAATCTCGCCTACTGCACCATGAAATTTATTTTTCACGATGTTATTAGCATTATTATGTCGTTCTTAGTAGACAATTACTGAACTTAGACGTTGCAGGCACACAATTTAGTCAATATTGCGTAAGGGCAAGGTGCAGCCGCGTGCAGATATTTAAAGCTCGAGTAAAGTTCTTGTATCATATACTGTTTCACATAATATGCATGATAATAATAATAATAGCAGTCCGCAATGTACCTGCCCGTCACTTTTTCCATTTAGTCAACGTGATTGATCCTGTCTGATATCTTTCGTCCCCAGTTCCACCACGAAATTTCCGAAACGCGTAACGAACTGACCACGCGGTACGCGTGGAATTAGTGCGACGGGTCCTCAGAGACCCGAATATAGTTCAAGCGCGTGAAAAATTGCCGAGGCTCTGCGGTCCATCGTTTGAGCTGGAATGGCTCCCTGCGACCACGAATATACGAGCAATTATCGGGCTATACTACAACCGTGAACGCGGAATACGAGACGATCGGATGGAACTGGCTGTGCGAATCCCATGCGCAACCTTTTTTATGTTCCCGTGGAAACAGATCCGTTTTGCTTTCTTTTCCATTTAATTTTCCGCCGAATGAACGTGAAGAGACCGAATCGATCAAAATTAGAACGGTACACCCGGAATTGCTGTTTGCGCGGTCAGCTTCGTTGCAGAATACTTTTCCTAAAGTTCAGTTCTTTTTCCATTTCCGAAAAGGAGTTCGCGGGTACAGGGTGTCCCAAGTCTTTCCTTGAAAAGGGTGATTCCTAAGGTCATTTGAAGTAACTTTTTCCTTTGCAAAAACATTCTCCGCGGCTTTTTTGAGAAGTTATACACGAAAAACACGGACCAATCAGAGCGCGGATACAGCAGGTGAATTCTGACTCGGCCAATGCGAACGCCACGCTCAGCGAGAGCTGTCGCTATAGTCTCTCTGCTATAATCGCGCTCTGATTGGTCCGTGGTTTTCGTGAATAATTCCTGAATGAAGCCACGGAGAAGATTTTCGCAAAGGAAAAAGTTACTCGAAATGTTCTCAGGAATTATCCCTTTCAAGTACAACATTTTTGGGAGACCCTGTGTATTGGTTTCGCGAATGACAAAATTCATCGAATTTTTCACACTGATCCAATAATTAATCTACTGCGAGTATTAATGCACTGTTCGGTCTACGACGTTTATGGAAAAGTGTTGATTGACCCGTTTCGGTTACTCGAGATGCTGCAATTCCCAATGCAATTACGGGCGTTACGGCCATTTCAGTAATAATTTCTTGGCGTCGAGAGTTTCCGTGTCGTAAATGTGTAGCGCCACAATCTTTCGAGGAATTAGATCGCGTTAAGAATTTACTCGGGCTTTCCGCCGGAATTGAATTTTGCTGGTCGACATGTTACAAACTGAATATTTCATCGGAGCCGGTGAACCGTTAACTTGTAGACATCCTACTGTAAAATTCGTAGGTGCGCGCTGTATTAATCACACGAAGTCTATGTTGATTTCTAGTTTTCAGGTGACGAGTCACGTCGGCTCTTCAACAACGGTGTCAAAGTACCGGACGTCGAAGCGGACACCAACAACTACAAAGGGATCACTTATGGTTCCGTCGTGTTCCAACTGAAGGACGCGAACGTCGAAGCGAAAAACACGATCGATTTCGCTTACAGGGCACTGAAAGTTGTCTTCAAAACGCGCATCGCCACTGCGTTCTTACTGCTCCTTTGTCTTTTGCCCTGCCTCATGCTAATTGTCGGTGAGTGACCCTCCGACAATTATTATTTCAACATCCACATTTCTTGGCCGTTTCCAATTCTCAGTAGTATTAAACAATTTAGACGCTCCTTCTTTTTCTCGATTAAAGTATTTTGTTTTCTTTTCAATTAGATTCCCATATGTAACTAGTCCACTTTTAACGTCTGAGACATGTTGGAATCATTCTTGCGTGGTGTATGATTTATTGATGTACTTTGAATCACTATTGGCACAACAGTCAATGTTTGACAGTCAGCTTATGACGACCATGATTTTGTGCTCGAATAAAAAAAATTACATTAATTTTACATCAGTGGTTATCTACAGTTGCTGCATACGGTATAATATATATTGGAATGTATAAATTTTCCAAAATGTAATATCTTTTATGTGTTTCATAGAATGATATGCCAAGTTTAGTCAATATTTGTCAGTTTGTCGTTAAATGAAATAATTATGATATAATTTTAGCTTGGTTTGCACAAAACAAACGTAACATCCGTCGATATTAATGTGCTTTACAGTTACTGATTTTTCCATTATCCAATGACTAACTGTTTTGGCTCGCACAATTTTTGCATTGAACAGTACAGTTGTAAAAGACAAAATGAGAAACAAGTAATTTCGACTCGTCCGGTGTGTGTATCGATAGTTGACTAGTGTAGCAAATAGTTATTTTAACTTTAGGAAAACTCGAGGAACTAAGGAGACAGTACAATTGGTAGAAAAATGTAAACTGATGGTGGTAATATATTGGTTAAGACACAAAAATGGACCAAATCAATACCTCGCGTCGAACAGATTATCAATAATTAACGTAAGAGAGAATGAGAGAGGGCTGTCGTTGCTCGGGACACATTAATCATGTGTCTTGGCTTCCATCCCCATTACTCCCGAAGGAGCGAACTAACGTGACGATAATAACGTTTAAATCCGTCGAGAGTTTCTCCTCCCTGCCTTTCAGCTTCTATCTGACACGTAGTTTCATAGTTCGCAAAAAGTGCTTCTGCTTCGCACAGTTAAATATCTTTGCTCTATAATGACTTAGGAAACTTAATGTCTTGGCCACTTTGAGCCCTCCGATACGTAAAGTTATTTATCACGCGCTAGTTTAAAACAATGGTTTACCATTTTCACGTGTATGCGAACTACAAATTGACTTTTAACCTTTCGCACGGTGGGGTTCGTTATTGATGAAATAATCTTTCATAATTTATTATGCTTCAGAAACTACTTTTCGCAAAGCGCAAAACATAGATTGAACCAGAATTGCTTATCGATTGTACAATATAATTGGTGCGACATAATTCAAGTACAAGTTTTAATGATCTAGACCTAGACTAATATGCGTATAAATTAGTTCGTGTGTGTGTGTGTGCACGTTCAGAAGCTTCGGACGCCTAGGAATGTAAACCGGGGAGGGTATGTCTCCTGCACGATACACGACGCTGGCAAGACCCGTGTTGTTGACATATATCGAGAATTCACTGTACTAACACGTATTCTACTCTCCATAATAATCTGCATCACTTTCTATGCATTTATCCTGTCCTATAAGAATTTTTCTAAAATTGATTTAAAGTTGAAAATTTTTCTGAAATTAAGTATTTACACAGATTAAGATTTTATAATAAAGTCATACAGTTCCTTAAGAGGTACGAATTATTCGGTCACTTAATATTTTGTTCATCCTCTGCGCATATCTATAGTTCACACATTAAGTTGCACGCGGCTGATAGCAACAGTGCTGGGAAATACTGCATGGAGGCACTGTCGAGGTTGACAGTAATAAAAAGGAGATAGTTTTTGAGTACATTTATCAACGGATCTGCGACGTTGATGGATCACTTTCGTTTAGGACTTTTTATGAAACATCCGCGGTCGTACCCAGCAAACCGGAAATGAATAAAATTGCCATTTAGACGAAGTGTCTTGAACAACGCGTAAATAATGGACGGCACTCCGTTAATCGTCCCTGCAGTGAAGATAACAGAAAAGCTCGCGAAACAAAACTACGTTTCAGTTAAAAAGATTTAAAACTTAATGAAAACGATAATCGTCGAATACTCTCATGCATACTATTTGATTTCATATAACGTCAATTTCGTTAAAATTCCGTTTGTCACTGGTGAACACCAAATGCGTCCCACTGAAAACTAACGGCCGCCGTTCTTTTTTTTTCTTTTTGTTAATATTACGCAGTAAGGATGTGAATCTCTTTTGCAATTAATGTTAAAGTCGAAAGATACTTCGCTCTATCTCGTTGAGATGCACGCGTGTTGTATTTCACTGAGACCACTTTGGACGAGTAGACGTTATTTTAATCCCCCCGATATGTGCAGTCCGCAATTGTGTATTTTACCGGGGAGAGAGAGAGCGCGCGCTCAATTTCCTTTTTTAATTACTCCTTAATTAACTGCGGATATCATTCGAATTAGGTCAATCCCTGTGCCGCCAGCGTTGCCGGTGTACATGTAAGCGCTCGTCACTTTTACGAGATTATCGTTGCTCCATAGATGAATAATCCAAACTCGACGTACTCGATATACGTGGAATACGGTGCGGTACGTAGAAATAGAACACGCCGTCGGGAAACGTTTACATGACCATTTCAACAGAATTGATCGGCCGGAGTAAGCGAAGTTTGGCGGTCCTGATTGTTCCCATAAAGTTAGATTTGCCCATGCAATAGGAGAGAATGGGGTAACGGCGGTCACTTAACTTCGCGAACACGGACGAGTTATCTCGCGACGAAATACCATGCGTACGATAACCACAGACGAGTTATATCTCCCGACGCAATGTCGCTTGCGCTGTGCCAAAGACGAGTTATCTCGCGACCAACCTATAAACGAAACTTGTTCGATGTCATTTTGAAACATCTGTAGCTTATTGCAACGTTGACCGCAATTCTCAGAATATGTATAATTCATACAGATGTACAAAACGTACTTTTTAAATTTTTAATATAAGCCCGTATAAAAAAAGTTGTAAAATACAACTGTTAGTACTTTCTCTGCAATGTCGACCAATTGTAATTTTAATCAAACATTTTTTTCACGTTATGTATGCGAACCAATCGTTCCAACTTCTCAAAAAAATTCAAGTAGTATACTCCAATATTGACAATGTTATGCGATATTTAAGAGTGTGCCAATATTAGTTGGAGTCACTGTAGGACCCGTCGGATCGAGACCAAGACGGATCTTAAGTCAATATTAAAATATGGGATGGAATGTTTACTTCAAGATACGTATGATATATTCATCTGGCAAAAAATTCATAGAAATGAAACCTACATCTTTGACTACCATTGCCTATACTTCCGGGCAATAGTGGTCATTTTGCGGGCGTCGATTGTCCAGGGACCCTTACATAGAATCCCAATCGGAACATTTCGAGTGGGCCAAAACGCCACAGGAGGTACACTGGAACCACATTTCATTGTCGTGAGGAATTTAGCAGGAAATACTGCAGTTATTTTCCATACTTACTTTCCCTTTGTACTTGTATCTTTTTATAAGCTTTTCCTTCACCAGACATCACTTATCCGTTTGTCAAGGATGGGCACACCGTAAAAGGGTTCGCATGCCGCGTCACCTTTAGTTAAATATCGAAATAGGACGTGACACAGACAGTAGAAGTCAAGCAACGTCATTAGTATTACATTATTCAACAGAGACCGCGCGAGAACGTATTGATATCGATCTGAGTCGATTCGTTTCTTGATTCAAGAACATACAAGCCGCCAGAATCGAAAGTTGCACGAAATAGAGGTGTGACTATCGATACTGTTATCGATAAATATTGGTGTGCTACCAGTGCTTTGATATATCGATTATATCGTTAAAGCGATTAGAGGTAGAAGCCGCTGAAGTAAAATGCGAGGCGTATATATAATCATTCATTCAATGACAACCCTCGGGTCCGTGTTGTGACATAGATCGTGTAGGGCTGCTGTTTTCTTGTGACCGCGCCGAACGTAGAAAACGGTACAGCATTTGACATAACGTCAATTAAACCACTGAATACAGTTCAAATTATATCGTGTGCAGCGCCATTTTAATCAGAAAAATGCCACAAATAAGTTGGCGAATAAACTATAAACGTTCTTCGTTTTCAACCGATGGACGGATACTTTTCCGGCTGACTGTACTTAGTGGATTATACCAAGCATTAACATTATCTGGTAAATATTGCCTCATAAAAATGGCAACCATAAATTTATTGAGATTGTGCGTAATTTTCAATCTAACAAATGCTTGGACAGGGAAATTCATTCTACTATTTTCCCTAAACGAATTTTTATCATTTTGACCGTGGTAGGTTTATTGTTAATTCGATACTCTATAGTGCAAGGGGTTAACGTTGATAGGAAGCAGTAGAGAAACGATACACGAACAGACAAGTCTCGAAAGTCATTTCAGTGAATTCTCCTCTGTTTCAGGCTGGGAATATTCAGGACAGTGTCGCGCGAAAGATGAAATTCCCACGTACATGATCATAGCGGGAGCTTTTGGTGCTCTGTTCATGTTTTTGGTCACCTACTCCCAGATTCGATCGAGAAGGCTGGAGCTGTTGACCGTTCATCCTCCAACATCGGAAATATCTTTCGTCACAGTCGTGGTAGCAGTGCTATCAGGGTTCTTAATTCTGTGGTTCATAATGGGTGAGTAAGACGGAAATTCGAGATGCTGTGTACAACAAAAACAAGACCTTTCATGACCCCATGTCGTTCATTCCGCGCAACGGTGGTCAGGATTTATTTCCTGCCGGAAGTAGCTCGTACATTCTGTGTTTTAACATTTTCAACTCTTCTTGTAATTCCGATTGGAAAATCCGATTCGGACGTGCAAAACCCGATCGATCGCCTCACCAGCCGGGTAATTGGCAGACGTGGGCTATAAGTTGTTTTGATGCAACCTAATTCTAGTTCGTGATCGCGCATAGTTACAAGCTGCCTAGCCACACGTATTCGCGGACGTAATGGCGTCGGTTTCTCGGGCTAACCAGCCGCTAATTTTTACTTCTTTAGTCACGGTGAACGACGTCCTTATTTCGAGTACGAAAGTGGCAGCTGATTTTCGAGTTTCTAACCGAGTTTCCATATTCGTTATCCGTCGATGTTGAAGTGCCCACCGTGGGGGAGAGAGAAATGAAAAAAGATGTTGAAATGCGAAACCGTAAAACCGGCGATCGCAGCCATTCTCGGAAGGCGGAAGAGCCAGAATCAATCGGGGGACGGTCGCTCGAAATTCGATAATCGAAATCCTCTACCGAAACGAGGGAAATCGACGCGACGGTGGCGCAGGCAAGCGCGAAATCACAAAGGAAACAAATTAACAGAAGCTTTCCAAACATGTTGATACCAGAGGTATCCAAAGTAACAATTTTCAGAATGTTTTTGCAAAAGTAATTCAGTGAAACTTAATACTTATTAACACTTTGACTGCCAAACTAGAAACCTCAAAAATTCCATAAAATCAAAGCAAGTTATTTAATGAAATAAAAATTGAAAAAAGTTAAGTGTATGACATTGAGCAGTCCTCCAACTTTCTTGGATTTTATAGATCCTAATAAAATTTGGTACAGTGAATATATTAACGTAAAAATTCATTTCAAAACCTGGCCAAATAATTCTAATTAATAAAATGGGTGACATGGCAGTCAACGTGTTAAAATGAATGTCGGCAGTAAATCTCGAAGAAATTTTCCGAAAAATAAAATAAGTAACAAATATTAATTTTGAATATTCTGATTACGAATGACCATTTGCAATGATCGATATTTCGTTAGTTACTAGTAACCATAAATCACTGAAATTTTGTTTCCAAAATTAGTAACCAAAAATGCTGTTCTCGTGAATAATGATTTTATCAGTAAAATTTGTGAATTAAATGTATTCATTTTGTCTTGTAACAATCACGATGCCTGGTTGATACACGTCCACTGTGTCTGTCAGATGTCAGCCAGCTTCTTGTAGTCCAGTATTTTTTTTTTTATCAATCTTTAGTTCTCGATACTTTGACGATGTTCTCGATCTTTGGACATTGTCTCGCACAGAAATGTTGCTCCACCTCAACCCCTTTACCACATCTCCTTTGAAGGATTCAATTTTCAGCTGAATATCCGAGGCTATCACACTTTAACGCGTTTTTCCGATCGTTTGTGGCAGGAAACATTTGGATCCTCGAGATAATGTGGCCCAGTTTCGACGACAAACGGTATGAACCGGACAAATACTGCAACTATTGGCTGTACATGCTATCGATTGTCCACCTGTATGTGATATACATCACTTTTCTCATAATAATAGTCGTCATGTTAGTGATGGCAGTTCTAAGACTCATCGGCTGGTGGTTACCGGGAAGGTAAGAGGCCCAATCAAGCGGCTGAACTTCACTTTAGAAACCAAGAAATTTTTTGTTTTTCACTATATAATTCTATACATGTTGTCGTGAAAATACCAAAAATAGAAGTTTTAAAGCGAGGAAGTCACTGGTTCTAAAGTAATGCGTGTTGAAAGTTAAGTGATTACACTTTCTTCTGGGACAAGCTATCATCGAACTGTAATTAAAATATAGAGAATCATATACGGGATCTCAAAGAGAAGGTATAATCCAAGATGGTTGGGATTAGGTCGTTGGGGAAGGGAAGGTTCGACTTTAAATACTCATAAGTTTTTAATCATTGAAGCCTTAGAACGTCTATTTTTGGCATTTTCCTGTCAAGATGTATGAAAAGTTAAACATTTCTGGGTTGCCAAGGTGAAGTTTAACCCGATTCCCTAATTATATTTTCTGAGGGTACGTTTATGTTCGTGCGGTGATAAAAGCTGCTCAGAAATATTCTACGCACGATACCTGAATCGGAATGGTGTTTGCTTTAATCGATAAGCTTCGTTTATACAAAAGTGAAAATCGGTGAAAATCAGATATTTCCAACGCAACAACCTAACCTATTTCACCAGTTCGCCGTGATCGTTTGTCGCAGCTCGAACACAAACGTGCCCCATAACTCGCTATCACAAACCGGACAGTATCCCGTTGATTATCGTCTTACTACCTTCTCCTATTAGCGCGAGCCGTATCCTATCCACCTATCCGCCCGTCTGAGATATAGAGCACGTCGTGAACCGTCGGGATCAGGAGTTTGCGGAATTCGGCCGATGCGATTCGTGGTTAACGACACGATAAACCGGCGCGGCGACGGCGTCCCAGATTCGCCTCCGGGAATCCGCGCGTGAGCTGCGTGTACTCGACAGGTTAATCTCGGGTGTCGCATATTCGAATGCTATCGACAGAATAGAAAGTCCGTCCCAATCGAAAAATAGTGGAATTTTTCGCGTAGAAAAAAAAAGCAAACGATCGAATGATTTGTTTCGCACAGCGGATTGACTGTTTAGACGAATTGCGGGGTTAAATCCTTCCCATTGTCCCGGCTCGTGAACTTCGAACTTTATAGAACGTTTTATGGCGATTATCAGAGGAATGGCTGTTCGTGCACATGCAGTTGCTCATCCTTCGAGTGCCACGCGATTACACCTTCGTTCGACTGTCCGAGTACAGTCGTACCATCAAATATTAGGGGTACCCATAGGTAACCAATGATTTGCAAAGAATTTGTTTTGCCTTTAGATCTGTGCCCATCATTGTAGAGGAAACGCGTATTCTTTTACAGTTTTCGGTAAAGCAGCCGGTGTTCAAAATATTCTAAAAAGTATAATGTTTTTACAACCCTGCAATAAAATGGTAGCGCCCGTACCTTCCGAGGATCATGTCCGTCATTACATATTTTTTCATTTTCATGCGGGATTTAATGCAACGGTAACAACAAAGAAAATTTGCGATGTTTATGGAGATGTATCGAAGGTCACCAAGTGTCAACGTTGGTTTAAAAGGTTGCTGCTAGTGATTATGATCTCTCTGACAAGCCTCGAAGTGGACGAGCAGTTGAATTTGATAATGACACCCTAAAATCTCTAGTGGAAGCTAATCCAAAATGAAGTATACACGGATTATCGAGAAGCTTAAAATTAATTAAATTAATTAAAATTGAAAATTTGCATGAAAGATGGCAAATTGTCCTTGATAATGATGGAGATTATATAATAAATTAAGAAATAAAAACCTGAACTTACTTCAAAGATTGTTTTAGATTTCAAAATAATTTATTTATTTATGGGTCTCCCTAATATTTAAATTTGATCCAAGCATAGTGTTTCGTCGTTTCTTTAGCCTCGCGTTTATGAATGAAATATTTTTGTGTCGTAAATACGGTAAGGGTTACATAACGGGAGGTGTGCAGCACGGCGGGCGCAGTTCGATCAAACTAGCATACGAAACGTTCGTTTTCATCGAAATCGTTTATGTGCCAGCGCGCTTTAATGTTCCACCGGATCGACCTACATACATATAATCGAGACGTCAACGAACCTCTTTTCCTTGCGAGCTTGACGCTCGGCACGTCTGTCAGGCACATAAAAACGATCCCCTATCCCCCCTCCTCTACCCCGCCCGCTATCGGGAGCAGTGCGGAACGCGTTGAACTCGCGAGGGTACTGGGTCACCGCGCATCGTCGCGAATATTCTGCAACGGCCGCGAACGTCGAACACTGTAGCGCCTAGAAAGCAATTAGCCGCCGCTCCGGAACGTGCACGTACGCTCGCGTTTATAAGTCATCGAACGCCCGCGTCGATAACGCGTTCACTGACATCCAGACACCGTCAGAGTAGCAATAGGAGCGATCCAATTCTTTCGTTTCGATTCCTATTGAAAAAGTAAAGTACTCGGTATCGGCGTGCATTGCCACTGTCACGAATGGAGTCAAATGCAAAAGGCAACGGATGATTTATTATAATATATATTTAAACACATACAGTAACACATATATTATATTTAAACATGTACAGAGTTTCTAACAATAAATATCGTAATTCCAAATTCGCCACGAAGCGTATTTACCGAGTTATTAGGAAATAATGGCCAGGTGTATTACCCCGTCGGCACTTGGACGAAAATTTTTCCAAGTTCCGCTGCTAAGAGTAAACTCTGATTATATATAATATTTCCGACGAAAAAGTAATAAAATAGATACGGTATCGTTAACAATAAGCCACTGAATAAGAGAATAAGGAATAAGAGAATCTGTAGTTCATTCAACGGGTAGGGACAAAGCAAACAAATGAGCCAAGCGTAACGTTAGATACAATGGTTGTACGACTAATTCCACTCTGTCTAAAGTAAATGGTGCTGGACCAACGGTAATGGCTATTGCGAGGATTTGCTTACACCTACAGATTGGTCTCATCACCTCTATAGTTGCCTCGACATTAGAGCCTCGGTAGTTGCCGCTTCAATATGCGATTCTCGATATTACATCCGTTATGCTCTACCAACGCAGAGACAATTTGCGTTATTACAATAGGCACTTTGTACCATATTTCGTAATTAAGTGTTCGTGCTTGTGGTTTCACAGAAATAAAAATTGGAATTAAGTATTTCTATATTGTACCTTCTATACAGTCTGTCAGAACATATTTACAACCACTTCTCCAACAGTAAGAGCAAAGATACGATTAGAAAAAAATTTAATTTGACGATTTAAGCATATTGCATTTGCAATTGGTGTTTCGACTGTGTTTTTAAAAGATATCTAGCCTACACAACGCGTCGTGAACAGATAGCCTAAATCTGTTTCGCAGAAACTGGTACCTGAATCAGAGTTCACGTTCTCTATTGAGCGAGATCAGGTGACTGGTTAGTGTACGTGTGTACTCACCGGCATTCATCGAGCGTATATGTAAAATAGTAGGTCAACGAATTTAGTCGCGTGCCACGGCGATCATAAATCTAGGTATCCCTCGTGTAACGCTGTAGTTAGGTTTCAGAAACGCAGCGATATACAAAACTGAGAACTAGTACACGACGCGTGGTTAGCTTCTAAAAACTAACAAAACTGTATCAATTTTATTTAATAATATATGTTTCTTAAAATAACAGGTATCAAATGTGTCACATGTTTTCTTCTTAATTACCACTACGCCGGCAGTTTCGTCCCAATCGGTGTCGCTAATCGTCAGACTACAGAATTCTCTCGGTAACTTGAGAGTTTAAGATATGGGTATCTTCGAGTCTGCCGAGCGACAGTTCTAGAAGAGCTACTACATTCTTCGTAGTGTGTCGAACCTAAAGAAACAAAAAGAGGGACCGAGGTTCGGGCGTTCGGCAGACATCAAAGGATTCATGCCAGCTGAACCTTTTAAATTCAAAAATCAAAATTCCTTATTTTTGGTTTCTTCTGAATCTTTGACTGTCGTATTCGTCTCATTTTTTCCTTTAAAACGACACCAAACACAATGTAATTACGATCATGACTACTCGTGTAACAAGCGATTAAAGTTTCGGACATTTACAGAATTCGTGCACCTCTACCGTAAACGAATACAGTGAATTTTCGATGTATGTCAACGACACGGGTCTTGCCAGCGTCATGTATCGTCCAGGAGACATACCCGAACCGTTTCCGAGGCCTCTCGAACTTTGCGACTCCTCACGACGTGACGCGACGTTTATCATCCAGGCCTTGGCGACATATATAGAGAAATCACTGTAGTACGAATAACGATTGAGAAACTGTTGCCGAATAACGAATAAAAATTTACTCGAATGTCTCGCAACTTCGGTATACACGCTTGAATTTCCGGTCCCGATGTTTTCACATGTATCGAGGAATTACTGTACTGGGGAAATCGTGCATTACCTCAACGCTGTGGCGGAGAAATCCCGTTCCCTGGATCTCGCGTGCCACCAGGTAGGAAACCGTCCGATTTTCCTATTCCTCTCGTTTCCTCCTATCTCCGAGAGAACCTAATCGGCTCGCGTGATCGCCTCCGGACCGCGAATCGCGGGAGAAAAGCACGCGAGGCATTCGCGAATCGGCGAGCTTCAGCATCGACCGTGTTCTGGTTTTCGCTAGCTTTCGCTTGCGTCGGTTACGTTTTATCCGAACATTCGTGCCGTGAGCGAAAGCTGGCCTGGTAAAAGGGCAAGTTTTTATCTTACCCCAACTAGGAAAACACCTGTCCTTGACGCGCAACGTTTATCGGTTGCTACGTCCACCTATGGCGCCCGCTTAACCGTATCCGTCCCTCATTTTCGCAATTTAATGTGTCCCTCATGAGTCGAATGTACAGTGACCGGCATAATAAAGTGACCATCGTATATCGTATTCAGAATATCTTAAAACTAATGTTGTTAATGAAAAAGGACCCCTACTAGCTACTGGGCTTTTTTGAAAGGTTTACTGTCATATCAAAGGTTTGTTACAAAAATTAAAAGGATACAGTGAGTGTAAAAAGTATTCGTACACCTCTTATAGTTCTAGAAAACCATATATTTCTTTATGTAGTTGTACATTCTTTTATAAAACAAAAACACAATTACGATTATTATATGTTTCAACTACAAAATGTGACATGAATAAACGAACGAAAAGTTAACGTTAACGAGATATATTAATAACAGTCTGAAGTCTCTCAAAATTAGCACACAAAACAAACCTTTGTTGTGACAGTAAACCTTTCAAAAAAGCCCAATAGTAGGGATCCTTTTTCATTTAAAACATTAGTTTTAAGATATTCTGCATACGATATAGGATTATATCGAAAAGATAAATAATTAACTTTGCTAATTATCTTACTGACAATAAAGCAATAAACATTTCCGCCATATGTTGCTCGCGCATATTTCATGTTGAGACTGCGGATTTGAAGTATAATTTAACACTAGGTTTACGGAGCACTAAAAATGACTATTTTACATTACTCTATAAAAATAACATGAATGTATCGATCAAAGTTTGTAGTCATTTTGTTAATAATATGTACCCAAAGAAATCAATTTGTTAAATAACATGCATGAATTTTTACAATCTCAGTATTCCCAATTTAAGAATCCCTCATTTTGACGGGTCCCGTAAATCTAGTGTTAAAGCAGTGGACATATTAAAAAGATTTAAAGTCACCGTTGGTTTCAGCTTAATAAAATAATTAAAAGAAGAATGAAATTTTTATTTCGCTCCTGTGCCTTGCAATCAAGTAAAATATTTATTATTTTGCGTAAAGATCCACAGTCTGTTCATGTTATGAAAATAAAAATCGCAAAGTTTCAGATCAATTGTTTTACATACGACACAAAAATGTGTCAGATTGACAGAAGGGACGGACGATGGTTAAGCGGGTCGTCTGGTCAAGAACCTTGAAAAATCGATTTTTAAACTTATTAAAAAAAAAAACAAAACGATCGATTAATGCCGACAATTTTTCTTTTAAAAATCGTGCTCATTCATTTTTAACCCGTCGCACGAAATCGACGGTGGCTTTATTGCGTTCTTTTCCAACCGCAGGTAACCGCGAAGTTCTAACCTACCAATGAAGAAGATAATTGGCTAAGAGCAACAAGAGAACCGTGAGGTAGAAAACAAAATTTTATTACAAGACACCCATTACTCCGAAGATTCTAGATGAGCATTCTTTTAGAGAGAACGAACAAAAAAACTTCTAAAAACGACAAAAAAAAACACAAACACACAAAACGTGCAAGAATTTTAGACTCTGTATCCTCGTCGACGAAGAATTATGTTGACTCGACAGAGAACGAAAGGGGAGTGACTTTCGTCCAAAAAACGGAAGAAAAAAAAAAGAAACGGTTCTCCGGAAGACACCGAGAGAGAAGTCTCTCGGGCGAAAGCGAGGAAGGATAATCGCAACGAATCGTTCCGTTTCTCGTTTGATCGCGGACAGATGCGCTCAAGTCCAAGGATTTCTGGCAGTAGACGACGGAAAAATGGCGGAAAACATCAGCGAAAGGTATTCCGGCTCGGAATCCTGCCATTTGCCGCGCTGCCAAGGAAAATGCGAGCAAGCGAAGACAGAGGGAAGTTTTTCCCGAGGAAATAGGGAGATTACCGCCGAGCACGACAAACCGGTTCGATCGATTCTCTGGAAAATGAACGAACGGAAGTTGACGCAACGGATCCATACCGCCACGTGGATCCGGACCTTGACACCGAGCATTCCATTAGCAAGCGACGCTTTTCGGCACGTTGCACTCTTTCGGGAATTTTTCCGAGGATTTCGCAGCGTGAGCCAAACCCAGGCCGAGGCGGGCTACGATCGTGATCCTTCCAAGATCGCTTCGATCGCCCCTCGAGTATAGAACTTTAATATCCTCCACGGGATACGCATCGAGGAATTGAGGAGGTACATCGATTGCGAGAGGAAAACACGACCTACGTTCCAAAACGAAAGCTGAACCCTTTCCGAGAGGTCGCTGAGGAAGTGCGGCACCTTCACACGGGAGGAAGGACGAGGCACGAGAATTTTCGGAGACAAACTGCACATCTCGCGGGAGAGTAGACTCGTAGACGATCCAAGGGAACAGTTTGAGGCTGAGGTTAGTAGTCGTTCGAGCGAGAAAGATCGATCGGAAAGGTAAGCGAGCCAGTTCTGTTATTTCTGTCGATGTTTCCGAAAAGCGATCGCGATTTGTGCAGACTTTTGTCCAATATTTTTGTCCAAGCCAATCGAACTTTTTGCTATTCCCCACTGAACGGGTGAAATGTTTCATTGTAACGTGCAAAAGATCCGTTCGTAGATATTTCGTTGTTCAATTTACCTTTTATAAATGTTTTACCGGTGGTTATGGGGTTTCATTCATGTTGTCTGCTGTACGGGTTGCAGTATCGGCTCGCACGCATCCGGCGAACGCTGTGACGTCGCGTACCCTTTAGCTGTTAACTGATCGTCAGTCCGAGAACGGTCGCATAAGCTTGTATTTATCGTTTCCAATCCTACTATGCTCTGTCAAATCTGAAACCTGTCGGCGGGATATCGGACAATTGAAAACTGGACGCGAAAAGAGCGGCGGATGTCCAAGATAAACGTCCGAGGCCGTATTGAATTTATTCAACATGGACTTTCGTCAAAATTAAGGATTCCACATACAGTAACGAGCAAAAGTGTAAACACACTTTGCTAGTTTTACGTGAAACGTGATAATGCAACCTATTTTTCGATTGAATGATAAAGATTAGGTACTAATAATTACAAAGTGAAAAGGATAAACAAAACACAACAGTTTATTTTCGTTAATATTAACAATATACGGAATATTTATCAAAAATAGGGATTGAAGAAAATTTTTTCAGTTTTGCACTTTAATTGTGCTCGTCGAAATAAAGCTTCAAATTAATATTTTGTCCAGTTTCCTTTATTTTTTTTTTGTACTGCTTTTAACCTGCGTGGCATTTTATTAACCAGTTAACTGTGATTGACGAGTATACACGTCAATCCGTGTGCAGTTAACGGTGCAGTTAACGTTAATGAATTGTTAAATTCTTATCGAATAAAAAAGTAATTCTTTCTCATTTAGCTTTACAAGGGCTTTGGCTTTTATAATAGCCGCATTTGGCCTGCGTTCGACGTGTATATTCGTCATTGCTTGATTTTAATTCCGCGCCGTGAGGGATTTTTAAAATTAAACTCCACAGTTAACTGGTTAAATTTTTAATCATGTCCGGCTCAATGTTGTATCATTCTTGTTCTGTCCTTTTCCACAATTCATGGACATCTGAAGGTAGATTGTCATATTTTGCTAACCTTCTTTTCACAATTGACCGCAAATTTGATTTCCTAGCCAGGTTTTTGCTATCTTTGCAGTATGCTTAGGGTCCCCGTCTTGTTCTAATACTACTTGATCTCCAGAAAATTCAATAGAATTTACAACAGAAGGTAGATTATTTTGAAAAATATTTAAATAATGCTCTTTGCACATGATACCTTCTATCCGAACTAAGGGACCAACATCCTTATGAGTAAAACAACCCCAACACATAATTGAGACACCCCCGAACTTCATAGTTTATGCTACTTACATGATTACTATTTTTGGATAAAGTCCAGTACCAAGACCTTCCATCAGATTCAAATCTATTAATTTTTGTTTCGTCGGGCAATATAAATCTTTTCCAATCTTCTGTTGTCCACTCTTTGTATGTGTGATCAAATTCTTTTCATAATTTAATATTTTTGCCTGCTGGTTTGCATTTCTTTTCTTTCGCTTTTAACCCGACTTACACCACATTCTACTGCAATTTGCCGTAGTGAAAAACCTTTATCGCACAATGAAATGATACTGTTTCTTTAATCCGCACTAAATGGCTTCATCTTGACTTACCCGTGTCAACTAATTTTCAAGTAGGAGAAAAACTGTGTAAACACCAGTCTAAACGTGTCTTACTACAGTTGGCTATCAGTGTTTGTTGACAATTTCATTTCCCTAGCATTTGTGTACTATCTTAACCGTTTCTGATGAAACTTGCAAAACTCTAAACATTGCTTCAAATCCTTATTTTCGTAAAATATTATATATATATTGTTAATATTATCTAACATAGACTGTCATGTTTTGTTTATGACATTCATCATATGATTATTATTACCTAAGCTTTGAATTGAAAAGTAGGTAGTATCATCACGTTTTATGTAAAACTAGCAAAGTACGTTTGCACTTTTGCTCGTCACTGTACACGTCCAGCACCAGCACGTTATCGTGATAAAATGATTAACGTTTCTCTTCTGAAATCTGACCAAGCAAACGAACGAATAAATATTTTCTATTGCGGCTCGAGCGCGTTTTTTTTGGCGCTTGTAGTCTCTTTTAGTTCCAGTCTTCAATCCCCCAACTTGACGCTCTCTGTCTTCTGATCTTTTGTAGATTTCTGTCGACTCGCGTTGCCTCTTGACAATGTAAAGATCGACTTACACACGTCGTTGCTCAAAAAATTATCGGACCATTTACATCTCGATGGGAAAACGCGAATCTACGGCGCGTGCGCGCGTTCTCTCGTTCATAAGTATCAGGACGACCGATCCAAAGAAAAATGGGGATAACAATGGGAAATCGTCCGCGGTCGTGACGGGAGTCGTTTGATCGCGGCTCCTCGAAGCTCAAGGAACTATAGTCACGCCGCGAAACGGGGTTAAACAAAAGTGGCGCGACACGCGCCGATCTATGGCAGCATGTAATTTTCGTCGAATGCAGTAATCCCGATGCTTGTGAACAGAAATGCACGTACGGGCAAGTAAGCGCAAACAGCTCTAGATGACTGGCTATTCCGGGTCGCGTTTATTTTTTCCATGAATATTTCACCGGGCTTACCGGGGACGATCTCGGCGAGCCGACAAATTGATTGACGGCCTCTTCCAACTCGAGTCATTCGTGATCAATGTGAACCTCGACGCTTGCATGTTTCGTCAATATCGTGTCCACCACTTCGGATCAAGCTGACGAGATGATCCAAGCCAACGTTGTGACCGGTGTCACAGCCGAGATGATGTAATTCTGCTCGTGTTTGTTGTCAACGCGTTATTATTATTAATAAGAGTATCATAGTCGGTGGGCTGGAAAAATATTTTTTCCGAGGTCGGCGCTTCGCGGGCAACATCTTGTCCGCGTTTAGGGTAGCGACGGCCCGGCCCGTCGGAAGAAGGGCAAGATCAGCGTCAATTACACGAACACATCAGAGATTATATTCCGCGGCTTCGTTAATGGAGAAAATTTATTCTACGTGTACATATATAAGATAAGTATATACTTGTATGTAAACAAACCAATCGCTAACGAAGAATCGACCAAGGGTAGAACGGGATCGGCAAACGTATTCCGGCGAATAACACGGAGCACGGAACGCAGTCGGGGAAATGACAGTTTCGCTTGCCGTGGGTCATCGAATTGGGATTTACATTTGCATGGAAAACCAGCTGGTCGGGCGACGCGTGTTGGTCGTGGGAGCCTCCGTTCACCTCGTGGTATTTGCTCAATATGAATTTCAATTTTTGTAACCGCAACACACTTCTCGAACCCCCCCTTGCCGCACAATTTTGTTTGCGGTTACAATGATTGGAGCTTCTCTGATTATTCACTGGAGAGCCAAACAGAAATGATGTTTGCTGCGTGTGTACATTTACTTTGCTGCTTCAAGAAAAAAGAAAAAAAGAAAAAGGGAGAAAAGAAAAGGGAAGAGCTTTTACATTGAGCTAATATTGTTTGAAGTATTCGTCGCGAGATTGACGCAATATTATACGGCAAGGGGCTGACATTTTTGTACTCGTTCGTGCTAGAGACTTGGAAAACGAAATAGAATAAAAATAGACATTATAAACTGATTAGAATGCGAATCTTTTGCGGAAAATCAGTAGGTGATTGAAGTTTGTTCAGCTTTGTAGGGATAAGTGATTCTTGAAGCGTCCGTCACTCTTTCATATCTATCCAGAGCTGTAGTCGTTGTTCGAAATTATAATAAATTCGTTTCATAAAAACAAAAACATTTCTAAAAGTATATTGGGATTAGAAATTAACTCGGTACCTTCTTACACAAAAAATTATACTGCTTATTTACAGAAAGGTCATGAATATTTGAAATATATCCAACGTGAGTATTAATTGTATCGTTTCTCCGTCAACTGGCGAATCTCTTCTCGAAAAAATATTTCAACATCTTTTCCAATATTTGCGATATTTTTACTAGCTAAAAATGTAGAAACAACAGAAACAGATGATAATTTGGACGAGCAAGGTCTAATTACGAATAAGCATAAAACAATATCTAACTCGAGTAATTTTGATTATTTTTACTTGAAACAAATAACTTGTGTGCTTCAACTACTCAGACATATGTGTGCAATATAATGTGTGTAGTTTTTCTGAAAAAGCTCCTAAAAATTGATGAAAAATCTGCCCCGAAAGTCGGAATACTCCTTTAACACTGGGTTTTAGGTGCCACCAAAAGTGACTATTTTACATTATTTTATAAGAGGAGTGTCTCTATCCAAATTTTTGGTCATCTTTTCCAGTAATATATACGCAAAGGAATAAATTTAAAATATTCGTAAATTAAAAATATTGAAGCCCGTCATTTCGAGGGGTCCCGTAAACCTGGTGTTAATTGAATAATCTCGACGGGCTAGAGGAAACGCACGGCACCCGAGGAGTTTCGCAAGACTTTTCCGAAGCAGGTTGCCGAAACCGAATGAGAGGAGGCCGCTTAAAAGTAATCATTAGGGTGGCTGGATGACTCCTGCGAGCAACAGCGTGTCCGTCATTCATGACTGCGCGGATGAATTCGAAGGGTCCATATTATATCGTCCATTCCAGTAAGTGTAACCAGTTCGTATTGTGTCCATTTTATCGATGTAAATGCGTGCGAATCGTGTTCGTCTGAACAACAGTCTCCGACGATCGCGTTCGATTAGAGTTATACGAGAAAGATTGACAGATCTCGTTCGTCGAGTTTCCCGAGATGACATCCGTTTGCGTGCGAGAACGGTCTTGAGGCGTCGGGAAACTGCAGGATGGTTTTTCAAGGAATCGTTCTCGAACGATGCCGAAGTCTGCGAAAAGATGCTCCGTGAAACTGTCCGGAGTGGACCGACCGGTCAGTGTCGCCAAGTGCCACTTAAACAAGTAGCTTTCTCCTCTCCTCCTTTTTCCCCTTCCACCATCCCATTTCACTCCAACGTTCCCCACTAATACTGGTCACGTGACGTGCCGCGTGGCGTCGCGCACGCGCAACGTATCTCCCATTGGCCCCACCAATCCCCGTCGCGCACGCGCCACGTGTCACGTGTTACTGTGGTCATCGGAGAGGGGGTACATTGTACTCCCCTCGATTCTCTCGAGCTGGCGACACTGCGACCGGTAAACGTAATAACTAGACTGCGGGTCTTTATACAAAATAAAAACTTTCTATCGGAATTGCAACAAACTGGGGTGAAATAAAAGTTTAATTTCTTTTTGATTATCTTTAATAGATTGAGGATAAAATAATAGTATCTTTAAACTCTTCTAATGTTAGAGATTTCTTCTAATATTGTTACTGTTCTAAATTACACCTCATTTTTGTCATAAATATATAACATCTGCAGTCTAGTAATAATAATCGATTCAACCAGCATACACTCGCGGGAGTGTCACGCGTCTGACACGCATGCGACACCTAGTACATATAGCAGGGACATTTTTCGCGACAGCTAACGCGACTCCTCGGTTAACACTAGAACTGTTGGACGGGTCGAAGCATCTTCGACAATCGACGAGAACGCAAAAGAATCTCTGTGGGCAATTGCAAAGCCGATAGCTCAACGAACCGCAGCTTGTATAAGAAAAAACAGTGAGCTGAAATTAGCATTTGTTTCGCGCACAACTGTTTTTCCGTACAAATGACGCGCATCTTCCTGTCTAAGAATCGAGCCTCAAAAGGTACCTTTTCTCTTGCGAGACAACTTTCGAGCATTTTCGTGAACATAGGGTTTTCTGAATGCAAAAAATTCGATTTCCGGTAAAAATGGGATCGAGCCGCGCGCGTCGCGTTCTCTGCCCGAGGAGACGGAGATTCTGGGGAAAATTGAATTCGTTCGCAAAGGGCACAAAAAAACGATAAAAGGGACCTGATCAAGGGAGTTACCGTTGTAACTGGAAATCCCGAGCACAGCGACACTTTTCAGGATAGCCTCGCGTATTCTGCGACAGCGAGTTCCTAGGATAAGAAGGGATAACGTCAGATTTTGTGTGAGAGTTGCTCGGAGACGTCCTGAATTAAGAATGATACGTTTAAGCGTCGCCCGGGTTCGGCATTGTAAATCGTCGACAAAAGACCATGCCGGTAAAGCCCCGGTCTGAGCACGCCTAACTCGTGCGAGAAGGTTACTGAGTTCACGTTTGTCCGCAGCACGTTTGTTCACACCGCATTCTCGTCGTCAACAATGCTCGCAGCTGTATCGCGGAATCAACCTGCTGGAGGATGTGCGTGGGTTGTTCAATGAGCACCGGCAAACTCTGGACTGATCAGTCGAGAGATCATCGAATATCCACCGAGAAACCTTGAACGGGGCATTCGACCCTTTCGATCCAAGAAATTAATCCTGTTAATGGTACCGCGAGAACGTTCCGATGAAATTTGCATTCGTTATCGACGATATTTCGATGCACAACGTGCGCTTTTTTATCGACGGATTTACTACCAGTTTTGAGATTTCTACTTTACGAACGCATTCCTTCGACCACCATTGAAAAGAGAACTGCACCAAGTACATTGGACACGAAGCAACGATGACACAATTTTATTAAACCCTCGGACTCCTGCGCGTTCTAGAGGACTATGCCGGAGGCACTAATACAGTTTCATTCCGATATAAGACGATGCCTCGGGACCGCCTTTCGTCCTATTTCGAATGTGGAAGAGGATAGAATATGACACATGTACCTTTTCATACTGAACGGTGTCGATTGAACAACTTCAAAAGCAAAAGAGAGGATAGGGATTTTCTTATTTTGAAATAAACAGCCTCGACTAATATCGGAATAAAAAAACTGTACACCGTTTACTCGATATATGTCCAAAACACGGGTCTAGCCAGGAACGTATATCGGCCAGGAGATACTTTGATCCATGCTAGGAAAAGACAACGAAGGTATAGAGGCCTCGGTTCATACCCCGCGGCAGTGGGGATAGTTCTGCGACTTTTATCGGCTAGGCATTTCGGACATATATAGAATGAACTCTCTGTAGATATAGACGGTTGCGCTCAAGCTTATCCTCACCGTTACCGGTGACGGATCACGAATAACTCCGGCATAGCACCCTCTCACCCCCCGGAAGGAGGGTTAAATACTTTTTAAAACGGAAAACGGAAACGGACGTAGAGTTTATTAGTTGTCGAATCCTCGTTCAGCTCGGAGATTAACCCATTTGCATCATAAGGAAATATGAAAAGAAGGCCTTCATCGCCAAACCTATTGTTTTATTATATTAGGTACAAAATGGCTGTGAGTGAAAGAACTTCATATTTCAGCATTATAAGATCAAAATTTGACAAAGGGATACCGAGTGGTTATTGAACGGCCCACGTAGAAAATCATGGATCCTCGTTTCATGGCTTTCGTTGTGCCATCACCAACGGCAATGGATCACGAGCTTGAACACAGCAACCTGTCGGACCTTTCACGGCTCATAATCGTGTCGAAACATCAACGAAACTTGCGATTCCATTAGCGGTGAGCTACCTTTAATTAGCTGCATGCATTTACGTTTGTAGAGCTCAGGCCATTTCTCGTGGATTCGACGCGGCCGCGCTGCATACCGATTAAATGTTTCGGTTGCCATTCTCACCGTTCACGGCCTGTGTCCGTGAACGCGTTACGCGACGCATGTTCACACGAAAGGCTAAATTTCAGCCTTGCTGAAATTTCGACCAGGGCTGCTGGGCTCATTTCGAGCGGAATTCCGTTGGACACCACGGAAACGTTGCTTCTTTCGAGGACCAGCTTCTCCGTTGGCTATCGATCTGATATATCTCGTTTCAGTTCTCTCTCTCTTTCTTTCTCTCTCTCTCTCTCTCTCTCTCTCTTTCTCTCTCGCGTAATCTATTTTAGTTTGGATACGGCGTATTTAGCATCAACATCGAAATAAAGATAACGTCGGAAAGGCATTTGACGCTAAAACTACGGGATTCGTCAAAATGGCGGAATCAAAATTTTTAATTATTATTTCTTAACCCTTAACGAACCAATGTCGCCATATAATGGCACTTTTACTTACTGAATCCATGCCGCGTGTATGGCGGCAAAAATCAAATTAATTAACAATATAAAAATTTAAATTTATAATATAAATATTTTCCTTTCTATACTTAGTATAAAAATGTTGAGTCCACAGTTAAGTGTTCATTTTTTAAAATGTAAAGTCACATTTACGCAGAATTAGTTCATACCTCTATTAAAGATTTATGGAGAATTGTTTAATAACTCTATCGCTTTGGACACAAAAATCATTAAAAATCGGAATTAATGTGTTCTTATTATTTGCATAATTTAATGTAAAGTAGTTTTTTTAGTGCTCCGTAGATTCAGTGTCAAAAAGAAGTCCGAGATGGAACAGTACAATATAATGTTTAGCCTTGACATAGGCAACAAAGTCGTCTAAATAAGTTTCTTCTATTTCTATGTTGAAAATATACATTGACATAACCGTATTTAAAAAATGAAGATTTTTTATATCTTCATAAAAGGAGGTTTCTAGTTTTGAGATGTACATCTTAGATTACTTCCAATCATTTTTTTCCAAGACAAAATGATTGTGTAACTCCACGATGATTGCATGTCGTTAAAGTCCATCTGTCGAAGTCTTGAAAAGATTTTATTTTAAATTTTTGCCCTACGGTCGGTTTAACATTACGACGACTTTTACTCACCGTCTGTGCACCATTCAGTTTCTGCCATCGCGGTTTTACGAGCATCGATTGCTGACTTTGTTTGTGACAGCTAAACCAATACTGAATCATAGATTAGAGTACCAGGTTGCCCACGCAAGAGTCGAAATATTGGATCTCCAAAATTTTATAAAATCTCGAATATCGTTCTTGGTTTTACCCATTTATTTACAGTAGCGGACATACGCGTACGAACACAGACAGTTTTAAAATTGTCCTGTACTGTACGTTTCAATGATAACTTGCTTGTATCGTATCATTTTTTAACAGAAAAACATCACTCGTTTCATTTTCAATTTTTTTTACTATTTTGTGGTGCTCGTTAATTTTATCGTTCTAATAAAATTCCATCATGCTGTTCACACGATACGTTCACATTTATGTGTTATACACACCTGTTAGAATACTTCGCTATATTCAACAAATTAAAAATTTATTTTTCACAGAGTATAGTTATACTTGAACCGAACTTCGTTAGGATTTAAATAATTTGAAAGATTATGCTCAGGAAGTGATCACCGTTACGACGCTTTAACACTTTGATCGTCAAACTAGAAACCCCAAAAATTTCATAAAATCAAAGTAAGTTATTTAATGAAATAAAAATTGAAAAAAATTAAATGTATGATACTGAGTAGTCCTCCAACTTTCTTGCATGTTACAGATCCTAATTAAATTTGGTACAATGAATATATCAACGTAAAAATTCATTTTAAAACCTGGACAAATAATTCCGTCACCCTCATATGGGTGACGCCGCATTCAACGTGTTATTATAACTAATTCACTTAATTTTCTGTGATCCTTTGCTTCAGCGTACATTAAGTGCTGTCCAGGGCCAGTTAACTTCTCATTAAAGTTTTACCGACCTTATGTTCACAAGTACGCGTCTGCCACTGTATTGTGAAACTCGAACAAAGGAAAGAGAAATGATTCGAATCCTAACTGGTCGGACAGTCGGAGTCCAATATTCAATCGGAGCGATAGTATCCGAAGGGGAATAATTTTCGTTCATGTGTTGAAATTAGAGTCGGAGCATCGCGCCGCGCCGGTCCAAACATCGAATTAACCGATGATATTCGTCGGCCGCGTTTCCATGAGCCTCGTTTCATGGTGACTGACAAACCGAATATAGGATACAGTGAATTCTCGACATATGTCGACAACGTCCTTGAGACATACCCGAGCCGTGTTATGTTTACGCTCCTCGGCGTCCGAGGCCCCTTGTGCTTCGTGACTGCTCGCGGTGTACTCCCTGCGGTAGGGGGGATAACTCCGCGACATTTATCATCGAGGTCTGGGCGACGTATACAGAGAGATCACTGTACACACACATATATAAATAAATAAATGTCCACGAGAAAGGGAAACCGTGTTTCGTGGTCGGACAACGTCGACGAGGCACAACAATTCCTTTCAGCAGCTCTCGGTCGTTCGCTATAGTTGTAAGGATTAACGATTCTGTTGATATATCGAATGTTAACTTGTCGTTGCATTATATAGAATAGAGAACTTATTTATTTTTATACTGGATGGTTTTATAGAGTCCGATCTATTTAATTGAACAACACGCGACAACGGGAACGGCGGCCGTTTATGTCATTGCCCGCAAGATTCGTTCCAGGCTTTTTGGAATCGCTGGACTGTGAACGTTTATGGGAACGCGTGACGGTCTAATTTGCGGAATTATGATATTGGTTTGTAAGAGAGCTCTAAATACGGAAAAATGTGTTTCTGCCGACAATGAGCTCTTCGGAAAATAGTTCGCATATTAATTCACAGTTCAACGATTGAAACCACGAAATCAGTTGACGTTGATTTTCTAAATGATTAACAAGCTGTTTTATGGCTAATTAACTACGTGTACGTATATATACGCATCATAGTGAAACTGTAACACTAACGTATAAATGCGCGCGCGCGCGCGCGTGTGTGTGTTTGTGTGCGTGTATGCGTGTCTCGTAAGTAGTATCGCGCGGCGCTTCTCGGACAGCACTTCCGGGGAGCGTGAAATGCGTCTAGTCGTGTCGTATCCGATAGCGGTTAGGGATATTTGCACGCACTACGTCGCAAATTGTGTTCCAGGCTTTAACGTAGCGTTCACCCTTCCGAACACGTTCGTGTGTTTCCCTCGTTCGCGCCGGAAATAACGCTGGAAATCGTGAACGAAAACGGAGTTTTCTCAAAACAATTTTGGCCAAGTAAAAATTTTCACTCGATTTTTACTATACGGAATCGAGCGTAATAAATACCTTTACGCTTTTTGGCCCTTCGAGGGCACCTTAATAATTTCGTATAAATAATACGATAAGCAACGTTAATGTTTTGTGTAAATTCAAATCATTCAGACTATCAGATCTTTGTCGAATCTTTATACAAAATAAAAAATTCCTAACTGAATTGTAACAGACTGGAATGAAATGGAAATTTATTTTGTTTCTTAATATGTTTAGTAGTTTGAACATTTTAAAATTTTTCTAATGTTTTTAGTGTTTTAAAATACGCTTACCTGTTTTTGTCATGAATGCGTAAAATTCGCAGTCTAGGTATCATAAATCGATTTTTGCACGTATCGAAATATGTAACAAATTATAGATTTAATATAATGGGTTATAGCGATACGTCAGTGCTAAAAGAATTGTGACAAACAATTTCTCTACTTTGTATTTTAGTTGTAGAATTGACTCAATTTGTGCAATAGAACCGTTTCAACAAAGAATTTATCTCGTATGTTTCTACCAATTTTGCTTTTGTTGAATTCCACCTATCGGGAACTGTTCGTGGAAATATTCGCAGATACAACGATACAAACGTGAATGCATGAAGCTTTCGTCTCTCGTAATGTTCCGAACGTTTTGTAGGCAAGCAAATTGTTACAAAGATTGGTGGCACAGGTTTCCAGCGATATTTGCGGCAGCGATAACACCTATCTCATACATCGACTACATTTTTCTACAACGTTTGCACTATTCTACCACGGTCGCAAGCACACCGTGTAGTTCCGGTATATAGCTTGTGCGCGCGGAATGTAAGCGAGTAATGCATTGTGCGCGAAATTGACATCAAAATGGATATCTTTTGGGACGCGGAGGACCGTGACGTTCCCCATTCGCGGAACACGGTATGCATCTTTAACCGACGCCATTCGAGCCCGACTGTCAACATTTCACCAATATTGCGAACGTTGATTAACTAACTAGAGGCATTTATTTTTCAAATTTAGCGATAACGCCATGTTCAAAGCTTTAAGCACAAAAGCCTGAAACGCACGGTGCTACTGTAATAAAACGAGAGAAAAAAACACGTGAAAATATGTATTCATTTTGAAATGTACTCGAAATTTTTTAGCGACAGCATGAATCTACGTAGACCAGATTTTTTTCGAAATATCAGCACATACACGGGGATCTGTATGAGAAATAAAATTTCCTTAGTGAAATGAACGAAGATTTACTGATTTATTATGTTCAGACTTGGTACAAATACATGAACATTCGCAGTCTAATTATTATTAATGTCCTCCGGTAAATTCATACTGGAACAGAAGGAGAAATAAGTTTTTGAAACTTATTTTTAGAAAGAGTTCAAAAAATTACGAACGTATAAAATGTGACAGAAGTACTACGAACAATTGAAATGTTTTTGCACACTTTAACTGTCACGCCTGTCCCCGTAAAAGTCACACAAAATCAGAATAATTTATTGAATGATAGAAGAACAGAAAACACAAACCTTCTTGAACCTTGTAGATTCAAGCAAACTTTAGTTTCCTTAAGATATTACAATAAAAATTAGTCTTCAAGTTTGTGGCAGTCGACGTGATACACACTATGTTTTAAATGACCAATTAAAAATCGCAAGGACTATCGATTATCGGTCGTCGAGACAATGACTGGTACCATTCAATTATTGCAAAGCCGAAATTAGGAAAAGCATGAAGTCGAACCACACACAGTATCGCGAATGGCCATTTTAGGTGGAAAAAAAATCATAGATCGTTTCATGCTTTTTCAAACCGATTGAAATTTTCTGTTAGGTCGTTAAATGAGATCCAACATACGTAGATCCTTTAAAAATAATATTTATATTGAAAAATATTATATAAATTATAGAAAGAAATATAAAGATAAATAAAAATATAATATTAAATAAGTATAACAATAATATCTAAATATAACAATATAAAAATAATTCTTTGCTAATATCGCTGTTACTATCAACTAAGTTACTCATGGGATTAGACGGAAGTTCTTGTTAGAAGTAGATCCAATACACCTTTAGGTAGCGAATTTGAATTTTTTGTGATATCACCCTATAATAATTTATGATGGGGTCAGAAGTAATTAACAGCATCGCTGTTAAGTCGTAGTTTGTACATACACGCGAATTCTTTCTTGCGTGGCCAATCCTAAAGTTTCTTATGTCTTTGTTGCGAGATCTTAAGCCTCTTCAGACATCGTGCCAATTGGCAATAGGTATGATTTACTTATTTCTACGCTATGCAATAATAATTTGTGCACTGTAACGGGCATATAGAACCAAGGATATAAATTTAAATATAAATCTTTTGTTTCGCAAACAAATTTCTCGAAATTTAGAAATTTAATGTTGTGACCTGAAGAAAGAGCAGATAAGATATAAAAAAGTCGTTCAAGAAGTTCCTTATTAAAGCCTGTTATTTTCGAGGTTTTTGTAAAGTTTTTGAAGAAACGTCTAGCTGTGTTACCATCATTTGTGGAGCCACTTCCTCCTGCTTTCCTAGAATGCCGATTCGGTGCACCGTACGGTGTTACAAAAATTTAAAAAAAGTGTGACAGGCAGGTTAGTAGATATTTGCAGCTGATTTTTGTCAGAATCCCTTCTATATAGTTTGAACTTAATGCAATAAAAATTTCAAGATGTGATCTTTTGAGACTTTCTAGTTCCGCTCTATTAAAGTCAACTAACCGGCATAGAAGACAGGTACTTAAAAAATCTCTAAAAATTATTGTAAAGGACTTTATTAACAAACTTTATGAACATTAATGTAAATATTTACTTATGTTAATATAAAATATCGTGCATAAAAGCTTAAAGATTCATATTTATTTCTCTGGCATAATTTTCTTTCGAACAAATATAAACGTACGATTTCGTCGTGTTACTGGTCGGAGTTTTCACGTATTGATTTCGATACTTATATCGCTATTAAATGAATTGTTATGGGTATAATTAGGCTCATTTCACCTAACATGGCCATTCGCGACACTGTGCGACAGTACACCGACTTCCAGGGAGCTCGGCTTGCACGTGGAAACGCGTCCGCGATAGCACACTGCGATTCCTAGTCAGCGGAGTGCAGCTATTGATTTTTCTTGGTCTTTGGAGAACAGGAGAACAGTTTATCCTCTTCCTTTCGGTTCGCCGCGCAGCTGAGAGGGAAAACTCTTTCAGGTGCAATGTGTAGCTTCGATTGCAGTCGAGAATCGTACGGAGTAATTCGAATTGAAGCCGTGATTTCACTACGCAATTGACTTAAGCGCGCGTTGTCGACGGACAGTTCTAAAATGCAGGCAAGTTTCGTAAAATATCAGATATAAACCGATTTCAAATGTATTTAAAAATATTCTTCCTTCGTCGTGGAAACAAGCGCGCCCCATAGCATTCTGTTTTTCTTGTTTCCGTGGAATTTGAAATTTAAAAACATTGCATCGCCGGCCGCCGTTATAACGCGGAGCTTCATGCACGAAAATCTTCAAAAAAAAATATAAACGAGACTCAAGCTTTCGAATTCAATTTAGTTCACCGAAACTGTGTTACGAACGTATTTCAGTTGTATCGTGGGTCCTGATAGTTTTTAATGAAAAAGTCAATCTTCGGAAACAATGTTCATAAGGTAGAACAATTAAAAATAGTGGCTTGGCGGAAACTTTGAAATATTTTCTTCGAAACGTCGAGAACGTTTTATGTTCCGTAATTGAAAAATAATTAGGAGAAGTGTTTTTACGTCGAGGCCAGTCACACGGAATCACAATCCGAGTTTACGAACAGGCCGGGAAATGGCGAAACTTCGCCGGGCCATCCTGGACAAGTGGCCGATACCAAACTTCCCGCCATTACGGTTCATCGGCGCTTTAATTAGATAACTTTTCGAGCCCTAGTTTTGCCTGGTGTTACTCGCGAAAGCGTTCGAGCGGAATCACGGCACGCGTTCCTCAGTTCTAAGCATTGTCGGTTTTAATGCGACCCCGTGTACAGTCTTTTCTCGATATATGTCGCAAATACTTGGCTGATAAAAGTCGCAGAAGAGAGGCTTCGGACGCCGAGGAGTATAAACATAATACTAGTAACATAATAATAGTATCTCCCGGACGATATATGTCGCTGGCAAGACCTGTTGACAAATATCGAGAAAACACTATAATTGCAAAATCTCAAAATGTAGCTAAACCGTAGGTTATCGCCTCTCCCGAGAATTGTTTGTCAGTGGGGGGAGGGGGGTTACAACATTATCGAACATGTTCTGTCTAGAGAAAAATATAGAATCGTGTGAGGTACTATGGATCAAATTTGAACAAATTTGATTTCAACGAATGAATATACAGTGGTGCACAAAATTATTGGCCCGGTGGGGGATTCTGTATACAAATATTTACACTAGACTACAGATTTTATATGTTTATAATGAGAATTAGCATGTGAAAATTGAAACTGTAGAGAGATTAGAACTGTATGTTGTTTCAGAGTTTCCGAAATTATTAATAACGTCGGGAGCACTATAGAGATGCAGACTAAGAGGGCGTGCTATAGAAACTAGGCTGCGAATTTGATGTATTTTTCATGGAAATGAGTGGGTGATTATGCAGATTGTAAAGAATATAATTTATATTTAGTTCACTTCAATCTTTCATTCATTTTTACCCCTTCGAACGCCACATGCAGGGAGCGTTTTTAAAAGATTTAATAAAAAGGCGTGCTTTTTGTTAATTCAGCGGACGGACGAAAGGTATTTTGTGCTAGAAATTGTAGTTTTTCTAAGAAAAAATAAATACTCTTTTCAAAGGACGTTAATTCAACTTCGTCGTCCATTGAATTAATCAATTATTGTTTCTATTTTTTTAATAAAACTCTCTGTTATTAAATGAAATACCTAACAAATTTAACTTTCGATTTATTTCAATTATGCACCTCAACGTCTGGAGCTGACAGTCAAAGAGCTTATGTTGCAAATTTTATGCATTTTATGCGTTGATTTTAACATTTAGAAAGTTTAAAAGAGCTTAAGAACATCCATGTATTATTTTCAGCTCATTCAAATTAAAAACAACAGACAGAAATTTCTACTTGGCTTGTGCCTGTTGCAATTGAAGAAGAAAATTTTTATCTTGCATAATGATCCACGATCCACTTGTAGCTATTACAGCAGTTGCTTACATTGTACAATATGCTGCTATACATAAAAACAGAGCTATATCGACAAAATGCAAAATACGTAACAAGTAGAAATGTTCATAATAAAGATGCATTTAAAACACTGATATAAGCAATTATTTCAATATTTATAAATGGTAGTGCAATACAACGAATTGCGTACCAATACTTTTGCCCACAAGGGTACTAACAACGAATAAATCCATGGTATTTATTTGTAACCAACAAATCACCGTTTCATTCAACGAAGAACCATTCTTTATCCATAGATAACTCATCGTACTCGTTGTTTTTATTCGATATTTATTCGAGTCAGAAGCTAGGTGAAAAATTACTCGCGATTTATTGATTAACAATTTCCAGAACGGTAAATTTCTATTCTTTCCAATCGAGATGACCGAAACACAAATTATGGACTCGTCTCAAAATCACCTGTATCCACGACGATATTTTTCAGGGGTCCAATTATCGCATGCAATTCTATAATTAACGCACTACCGACGACACACTATTCTTCTCGAATCCGGGACACAAGACACTGCTTTTCATAATGTACGCCGTACACATCATCGCCTACGCGGTCTCACGAACTAACTCGAATATTCGTGACGAGTCGAATTTGCGATTTGCACCTGCAAAATCTCAAATATTTCACACCGATAAGCAAAAGTTTTAGGCACTGATCAACTCATCGGAATTCTGAAAAATGACGACGACTTGATTATTTTTTTATCTGAAAATATAGACGACGAGATGTATTAAACCAAATAACACGATCACCATGATAACAATCGTAATCACAAATTTTGCTAAAAGTAATATAAAACATTCTTCAAATCAACTCTCCCTGAAACACTTTGTCTATCTCTTGTTATCAACAGTTGACAAACACAGTGATTTCTAATTTGTTTAACTGAGGGTATCAATAGTTGTAGACAAACCGAGAAATGTGTTCGTTTCATTTATTTTGATTTATTTTATCCATTAATATTCTACTTTCATCTATTTCGAGCGTAGGAATATATAAAATGATTGTTTTTTTATCAAAACAGCGATTGAAAAAAGGGATTCAGAATTCTACTGAAGTAACATAGATTGTTAAACATGTAACATTTGACCGTTCGTATTTTCCAAACTGCAGCGTTCAAGACCACAATGTAATCCTCTCTTGATCACGCTAATAGTGATAATCGTAATAAATATAGTAACCCTAATAATAATAATAATAATAATAATAATAATAATAATAATAATGATAATAATAATAACGATACAGAGCTCTCAATTAGCTAGTACTAAGTGTCTCAAATATTTACAAACCGTAGCGTGCGTCTCTAAATAAATCGAAATCCGAGGAACGTCGTCATTTTTCCAGAAGGCAATTTCAACGATCAAGGCAAACCGAAACAGCGTGACAGAAAATCTGCAGAATCTTTGCTAGCGTTTTCAAAGTTCGCCATTTAGCGGGTGCAGTTTATTCGCGTTGGCGTGTGGGACTCTCGGGAACTTCGCACCTGGGATTCCGCGCGCAAAGAATTAATTAAGCGAGCGATCATCGGCCGTGCTTGATCCTTGCTCGAGGCATGTGGGATTTTGTAACGTTGCAACGACTGAAATACGTCCAGGACATTAAAGCCGAGAATTATTTTTGTAGATGCTGCGAAGTCCTTAACAGTAGGTAATCTTGCCGATTACCCCGGAGCCTGGTACGCGGCCCAAGAAGCTGTAATAAAAGAAAAAACGTTTGTACCCTCTTGGAACGGTCTTCTCCAGAAAAAATGTATACAATTATTTCGTACTCCTACGTGCGATAAGGTCCACAAGCATATAACGATGTAGCGTATAAAGTGACGAGATCATTGCGTATCAGGTTTGGGGGTGTCGTTGCTGAGGAGGAGAAGGTCAAATGCAATGTTTCGTACAGGCTCGGTCGTTGACCGAGGACAGTGTCTGATCAACGAAACGAAGAGTAGAGGATCAGACAAATGTCAACCGAATTATGTATTGTATTGGGTTGCCCGGAAAGTTCGTGCCGTTTTTCTGTAGGTGGCATTAGGATAGGTCTGAATATGTCAAAATGATTGAAAACAAATGTGTACATAGTGTAAATGGTGATCTTTCAGGCATTTTTAGAAAAAAGTTTGATTAGGATTTTTTCCAACCTAGAAAATTACCCTTCTATATATTTTTTTCGTGTTATACATACGAAAATAGCGCAATTTATTCGTGCAATACTGAAATGTTTAGTAGTTTATTAAATACAAACAAATTTGATAATGTAAAAAATATTTTGAATAATGATACAGCAATTTTTAGTGGCCATTCGAATGCTAAGGGTTAAAAGTTTTTCGCCGAAAAACGCAAGTTGCGTGAAGGATGGAGAAAGATTATGGAACAAAATGGCACTTATAATAATTCAATCAGTGTATATCGAAATTTAAATGTACTGCGTTTGAATTTCCCTTAAAAATTAAACTTTCCGGGCAACCCAATACAACAGCCTACTTCAAGTAGATACGTCACACACAATACATCTTACGCTCTTCAAATAGACACGTCTTAATCTCAATAGCTGAAACAATTAAGATAAATCGCCGACTTGCACCGACTCCCATTGCATAATTACCACGTCCAATGTTCATCGAAATCTCGCATAGATCACATCGAAAAAGTTGTGGGGGACAAAGGTAATCGTAATCAAATAATTTCAAACATTTGGAAGCTTGTTGAGCAAACGTTTGAGCACAAGAAAAAATTCAGAGACTACATCGGACTATTCTCGTACACTGTCCAAGTGTATCGCATGATTATCGCATAATTAGTGTTCGGATCACTCGGATATACATCGAGAGGATATCGTTTTGACAGTAACGAAAAAGTCACTTCGTGTGCAATTGACTTCGGGGGTTCTATTTTCTAAGATACTGGAAAAACTCTCATACTCAGAGATAGTTGCAGAAAAGATCGTAGGATAGTGTTTCACCTACATTTGTTTCACACTGTAACCCTTCAGGAACGACGCGACGATGGGTTGTTACTACGAAGCTACACACACACACCCCTCATCTGACCTATAATCTTGAAATATTCCTCAAAGTCAGTACGACGTACACACGTGGTCACCGAGGCATTAAATCTGCAAACTATGATTCGTTTATGGCGTCACATTTCAAAGAGATCCAAACAGATATCAATTTTGTAATATGTAAAAATAGTAAACGGATGAATTTCCACGGAGACGAACGTACGGGGGCTGAGAAATTAAAAAATAGAAAATAGAAAATTGTAGAGAAAGTTTCACATTTGGCTAATCCTCGCGCGACATACGTTTGCTATAGACACCCCGCTGGACATCGATATATCCTAATCAATCTTCAGGAGTGTTTCAGAGAGATTTTGAGGTGATCACAGCGTGTAGAAGCGCGGGAAAATCGTGCGAGAAATTCCAGAGAGCGCTCGACAACTTTCCGGATCACCCTCGCGCCGCACCGTCTCGTGTAACGTTAATGTAACGCTTCAGTGGTAGTGGTATATCGATCATAGCTCTGCGCGTGTTCCATCGTAACAGTATACATCCTGCATCGAGAGGAATGCGGCGGCAACGTGCACCGAGCTCGGGCACAAAGTGCAGATGCATTTCTGAAGCAGATGCGTAACTAGACGCGTTCCTAGAAGTTCAGCGTTCGTCCTGGGGTTGTGCAACGTACACGCGCGCGCACGGGATACGTACAATTCCTAGTCCTATCGCGTCCCAAAGAAACTGTTATTATACAAACGCGAATCCTGTGACCGTTTGACCCCCTCAGTTGCATAATCGCCGATCGACGTTTAAGTCCGCGCAACACGGGCTTTCGTGTCGGGAATCGTGGAATCGGGGGCGAGTTTTCCATTCTTTCTTTTTTTTTTTCAAGTAAAGTACACCTACGAGCGTATGCAAACCCCTCGCGGGTTTATTCTGATGTCATTATTATGGGCGTATCGCGTGCTGAAAGGAGTACAGAACGTAATTGGGGTTGATGCCAGCGATAAGGAAACGACTGCAGACAATTGACACTGAACGCTACCCCCATTCGGGGAAAAGATTTAGGGTGAACTTCCTGTCTACGGGCGATCCTCCTTCCCGGAAAATTCGTTATCCGGCGATCATGGTGGTCCTCACCGGAAGACTGGTAACTGGCTCTTCAACCCCTTACAATTTTCTCCACGACTAGAATCATTTTAACTTCTTCACGAATCGTCAGTTTCTCAATAATCATACAAATTTTCATTATATTATATTATAATACCCGAGTATACTCGTGCTTTTAAGTTAAGAGTATATATTAAATAACAAATAAAATGTGACTTTTTTTTAGTCGTGATTGATACCACAATAGAACAGAAACTTATTAAACTGGGACTTGAAATTGATGGTTGCCTGGAGCCTAGAAAATTGGATACACCATTAAATAATTGAATTAGTATCGTATCAAAATTTAATCATTTTCGCGAACGGAACACGGCCCCTGTTCGCGATGCGCAACATTTCAGATGAGAATCGTAACAAGTTATCAATGTCAGCGTCACGGTGTCAAACTCTCCCGTTCAAGTTTTCAATGTCAGGGCGAGAGAACAACAGCGTAATGACCGGCGGCGGTCAGTGTTGTGCCTGCAATTGCTCGATGTTTCAAATAAACTCGCCGTCGAATTCCGGCGTGCATGATCTGCGCATGTCAGCCAACCAGGCCCCGCACGGTGCTACTACAATAGCAACAGTACACGTTTTATCGATCGACGTGTTTTGTTCAATCAAATTACCTCCGGACCATGTTGCGCTCCTCTCCAGCAGGACCCATGCAGCCCCGCTGTCCGCATTGGTCGCTAATCAACGGGGAACGCGATAGGACGCTTTGTACGCATTCTATTTATAATTTCTCTCAATTAATCGTGTCGTTGCTGCATCCGAAACGCCCTCGTAAATCTCGTTCACGCCTGCGCACTTTATTCTCCGCCGAAAAGTTTCAGAAGCACGATGTCACTTTAATAATCCTCCATGAAGATTCTTTTTACTCGAATTACAATATTTTGTGCCTAACCTAGTTTTCATTCAAACTAGAACGTTTTCCAATGAACTAGAACATTTTAACAAAATTATTTCAGGGTTAAATATATTAACCCTTTGCACTCGGCGCTATTTTCATTCCAAAACTAAATTTTTCTTCCGTCTTCGAATATTTTCATTTTATTCATACGAAACCGATCCGATTTCTACGTATAATATTAGGGAGGGGCCATAAGTAATCAATTATTTTGAAACCTAAAACAAATTTTGTAGTACATTCAAGTTTTATTTCTTAATTTTTTATATAATCCCCATCATTATCGAGGACAGTTCGCCATCTTTCCTGCAAATTTTCAATCCCTCTCTTATAGAAATCCAGGGTTCGTGAAACAAAATATGACTCAAGGTGCCTTCTTTCATCCTTTCATCTTCTACAGAAGTAAATCTTTTATTTCTTAAATAATGCTCTAGAGATCTGAAAAGATGATAGTCATAGGGAGCAATATCCGGTGAGTAGGGGGGTGCGGTAAAACTTCCCATTGCAATTCTTCGATTTTTTCCTGAGTGAGTTTCGCTGTATGGCATTGTCAATATGCGGTATTACAGCTTTTCTCTGGACTAAAGCTGCCCTATTTTTCAATAGCTCTGAATACAGCCGTTGTAATTGCTGGCAATACAACTCAGCAGTAACTGTTTCTCCAGGTTTTAATAACTCAAAGTGAATTATGCCGCGACAGTCCCACCAAAGGTACAGTAACATCTTTCTAAGTGATAAGCTAGGTTCAGGGGTTGATATTGGGGTTTGATTTGCAGAAAGCCATTGCTCGGAACGCTTTATGTTATCATAAAGAATCCATTTTTCATCTCCGGTAACGATTCTGCTAAGAAATGGTTGTTGGCCTTAGATAATTGATGCGGTACACATATTCCTTGCCTATATGGCTTTCCCATTACGTGTAGGTGTCTTTGTATAGTTGACCCAAGGCTTCTCGATCATTCTTGTATAATTAATTTTGAATCAGCTTCCACTAGAGACTTTAGGGTGACATTATCAAATTCAACTGATCGTCCACTTCGAGGCCTATCAGAGAAATCATAATCACCAGCAGCAAACCTTCTGAACCCACGTTGACACTTGTTGACCTTCAATACATCTCCATATACATTGCAAATTTTCTTTGTTGTTACCGTTGCATTAAATCCCGCGTGAAAATGAAAAAGTATGGAATGGCGAATATGATCCTCGGAAGGTATGCACGCCGCCATTTTATTACAGGGTTGTACAAAAATTATACTTTTTAGAATATTTTGAACACAGGCTGATTTACCGAAAACTGTAAAAGAAACCGTGTTTCCTCTTCAACGATCGGTATAGAACTAAAAGCAAAAACAATTTTGAATGTTCAGTAATCTATTAAATACAAACTTTGTAATGTAACAAATATTTTATAATATTTTTTGCAATTTCTTTGAAATAATGCCAAAACAATTTCTGTGGCGCTTCGGAGTCACCACTCGAGTGCAAAGGGTTGACCCCTAGTCTCACGGAAGAAAAAAGGAAATTTATATTCATTGCATGTCTACGCTTGCTTGAATGCTTAAATTTACAGGGGTTAGCTAGCTCAGCGATTTTATCGAAAATAAGGGTTTAGAAATTTCTTATTTCGCCAGCAGTTTGTGCAAAGAACCAAAGGAACACCAAGACTTGACTCAGGTTTGTCGTAAAAGAGTCAAGAAACGCAATTTAGGGGAGTCAATTAACACCGATTGTCTCTCGGCTGGATTGCAGTAACCGCTCGATTAATTGAAAAACAGCGCACGTGGCATTTCTGTGTACACGACCATCCATTAGAAGCGAACAAATGCGGGAAAGGGGGAGTGGGGAATGGCGAAGAATGGAGAAGAATGTCGGGACATGTTTTGTATCCTGCACGAGCACCGGCGAAGAAGAAACGCGCAGCCAATCGAGCAGCGCTGTTACACGCATCGTTAAGTGTCCCATAGAGTTTCGATCGCGATTGTCGACTGTGCTTGATAATCCATAATTGTCTGTTGTCCGTGCGCCTTGAATACATGCGAAACAGAGTGCCGATTATTTGTGGAATAATTAGAGCATGGCGCGTTAACGGAGAATTTGCAATTAACACCTGTAGGCTTCTCGTACGAGCACGTACGGCGACGAGTCTCCCATCTCGGGACACGCGTTGCTCAGATTAAGAAAAATTCTTGAGAGTCAATGATTTCTGGTTGGTAACCGGTTGCGAAAATTTGTACCACAAGCTGAGAAAATGAGAGGACCGATGATCGTTTACGTTTTTGTACACGCACGCTTCGTTCCGATTGTTTCGCCCGGCACAAATCGTTGAAGTCTGGAGAGAACGTTGTTTGGTATGCTAATAAGTCGAGAACCAGAAGGGAGCTGATGATTTATTTATATTTTTGTGTATACGCATATTTAATCGCGTAGCTTCTTGGACCGTCGACAAGCTCGTTGGATCGTTTATAGGCCTCTTCAGGTGTTATGCGTGCTCGCAGTTGTAGATTTAAAAGAGCGATTTGTAGAACGGGAAATTTATGAATTGTACGCGTTACGTGCGAGCGCAACAGTCAGGTGAAATGATTGTAAGCGAGTGTGGTGGACTCATATTGTGACCCATTTGTAACGTAACCACCGAGTACAGAAAATAAAGTGTCTACATGGTATACACAGAGTATGTCCCTTTCAGCCCCGAACCCGCAACCACCCTTGCAAAAAAAAAAATATACGATCCTTTGTCACCGTCCATTTTCCAGCCTCGCAGGCCCGTTGTACAGCCGATTTGGAGCATTTAATGAACCGTATCATTAGTTCCCAAAGACGGGAGATTAAAAGCATTAATGAGTTCAGTGTACAGATGTGTACACCTTTTGCCGGTTTAAAGAAAGTAGCTTTACCATTTTTTGAATCGTCAGTTCGAATCAAATTTGTGCACAAAAGAATGCTATAGTATAATGAATAAAAAATGTTGATAACTTTAATTGGAATGGTTAGACAAAGTCTGTTAAGATTATTATTCATAACCCTAAGTCAGCTGATTAACATTCCTGTGTAATGAGACTTTCATCTCCAGGCTTAATTTCTTATTTCAGGTTTTTCGAAAATCTGAAAAAATTCTAAAGTACTTATTTTGTTTAATTTGTATGATTATTGAACTGTTATATAACAGATATCATCTTTTTTGTTTTTTTTTTTCTAGTGTGTTAGACATTCTTTTTTCTTGATGATGTGCAAATTATAGGATCGTACTGATCAATTATGCTAAAGACAATAGGTACTGCCTGGAAATAATGATCGCTTTGACGGGTAAGCATTCTAGTTACCAAATGCGCATCAAATTTTCAAGCAGCGCGTCTTGCTAATGAACCGAACAACCATTCTGCGGAGGAACTGTTCCAATTAGGAGACTATAATTTTGACGCGGTGGTTCTATTGTCTATCTCTTTAATTGTATACTTATCAATCAGCAGTATGCTATTTTTGCTAAATGTAAATTTTTTAATTGTTAATCTTCACGCTATTTTCGTGGTGCTCAAAGGTAAGTATAAAGGTAAGTATATCTTCATACTTACCACCATATTATTATTTTGATAAGATCTCTAACTTTTCTAACTTTTCTAGTTTGTCGTTTGTGAAGTAATTGAAATAGTAAATAAATAAAATACTACAATCTAGTATTTCTACTTTTATTAGCCAGTAAAATGCATCGTTATTCGAGATAATAAATCGGTTTTCTGCGACCAGTATAAAATTTTAAATCGTAAAATAAACACATTGTAATTCTATAAACTTAGTCACGACTCGTTTCAAATTCATATAACTATGATTAACAACAAATCTTTTGTAGTCAGAGATTGTACAATGAATTGAATATGATTTTATATTTTGTCAATAAATAAAAGAAAATATAACCGAACTTATTTATGTTGTGGCTAAATACGTAAAGCACATTTTTGTACAGATACGCAGACTTTATTTCATTTTATTTTACCAGGGTTAATAAATCACACAATACGGCCAGAGGCCGCAATAAACATAAGTATCTGCTTGTTCCCCTGACCGATCCCAGCAGCACTGTCCCACACGTGCTGCATACAATTAAAATCTCGACCACCGAAACTTTATAAATCCCTCGTGGCTTGTCTACCTACGTCACTTCTAAAAATTTCCCGGTGCGCAATCAGGCTAAAAAACGGAGGCAAAGCAAATTCGAGAAACGGAGAAAACGGATGATTTCCGTCGAGCCTGGGATCAAGTTAGTCGAGCTACGTTATACCGTATATATTATAGTTGTTTTTCGCAAATGCGGAATTCAATCTAAATGTAAATACGCGCCGGGAAATATTGCCGGAAGCACTCGCGTGGGAAAACGAGAAAGCCGAAAGCAAAGGAGATGAAGAAGAAGAAAAAGAAGAAGAAAGTTCGTCGTATCCGGTGTTACCGTCGGTTACCGTCAACCTTCAGCCACGATGAAAAAAAAAACTGTCTGGCGAATCAGCGTCGGCAGAAACCTAAACGCTGGTGAGAACAATTTCCTCGAATTCATTCTACACAAAAATAATACCCATCAAAGACGAGTAGGTGGCATATGTCAGAGTGCAGGCATTGTTTTTCCCTATTCGCCGGCATGCAGCTCGTTTTCGGACTTAAACGCGAATTTTCAATCAAAATTATCTGCGAACTCTGAGCCCTCGGCAAGTGCTCACGCGTGAATTCCTATACCAGTTGTTCGAACTACTTGAAACGAACTACTGCCGCTTCGTGTGTGCGTGCTATTCAACTATACCGTTGAAATACATGAGATGATCGTACAATCTGTTAAAAATACAGTTTCAATATTTTTATGGAAAGATTACGGTGGTTTTAAATTTGTGTATAATACAGGATTAAGTGGAAAAATAAATTCCTACAAAAATGAAACTGTTTCGACAATTTAACAATTTGAAGCTAAATCCATAAAAATTCTTGTGCATCCATTTTTTCTCATATTTTAAAACCTATTACTTTAAGATCAACGTTGGTGTTCTTATTGGTCCTAATGAACAAGAAGAGTTATGAGCCAATATGTCGAATAATAGTAAAATTATATATAAAATAATATGTACATTACGCTCAAAAAGTATGCGGACACTCCGCGCTGGATACGTCTCCGAATCTCGTATTTAATTTTAGTGTAGTATTGTCAAATTCCACACACGTAACTTTTTTAATCACTATTTTGGGCACTGAAATAACTTTTATGCAATGCTGGTACATATTTCGCCAGTGTCCGGGTACTTTTGAACGGTAGTGCATATACACACAGTTTGTGTGATGTTTATTATACTTTGGTGACGCAGGCAGATTATACGAGCGGATTTTATGCATTTCTGATGAAAATGAGTTAATACAACACGGTAAAAATGGTAAAAGAATTTGAAGCTGTTGTTGTGATATTTTGAATCTGTATTAAGAATAAAGATTTTTATTTTGCATAAAGATCCGCGGTGTACACGTGAGCCATAATTTATCGTGGAGTTGCGAAGGTGTTCGTAATTTTGACCACAAGCAGTCGTTTTTCAGCGTCGTCGCCGGGAGAACGCAATAGCCGGAACGAAAGAAATAATTCCACGTGGGCGGACTTTTCCGGAGTCATTATAAGACGCTTAAATTCTTCTGGGGGAGGAGGGGGAGGGGGGCAACCGAAGATGGTCGCGTTTTACTGGGCCGAGTAAGAGGATTACCTGCGCGGATGCCAATGGATGCCGGGAAATGCATGCGAAAATCGGTTACAAACTACGCATCGTTATCACAGTCAAGAACTTACCGCTTATCGCGGTGCTCGGAACTGGCGCATAAAGCCGACTTAACGATTTCCTCATTCGTTAGGCGTGTAGAAAATTTTTTCCTTAGTAATCGAGGATCAAACCTGAAAGTGAAAGAGTGGCAATATTTTCTGACATACAGTGATTTCTCTGTATATGTCGCTAAGACCTGGATGATAAATGTCGCGGAATTATCCCCACTACTCGGGTATGTCTCGTGGACGATACATGACGCCGGCAAGACCCGTCTTATTGACATATATCCAGAATTCATTATAATTAAATTACTTGTAATTCGTAATTATTTTCATCGATAGACCGCGAATTTTGTGCATTTATCATAAAAATGCATATAGATGAAGTGGGAAACACAATTACACTGTTTCCAATTTATTAGAATTATAAAAAGAGAAAGTATACAATTTTATTTGATTTTTGTTTCGGAATATATAGTGATATTCTTTCCAAATGCATGGAGGTTTCGAAACAAAATTTAATATGACGAGTAAAAGATTTAAACTTAAAGTTAAATTACGATTGATCAATTGTGGGAGCCACGAATCAATTTGCACACCGAACAACGTGTAGAACATGCATGTTGTGGTTTTTAAAGCATAGTCGGGATATCGACTGCCTTTCGAAGAAGCCCTTAGCAACAAAAGCCAAGCAACCGCAGTAATCTCGTTCATGAACGACACACACTTTGGAAACCATGCTTCAAAGGTAAATTCAACATAATAAAGAATTCAATCGCCAAGTGATCGCTAATAACTGAGACGTTGAACGCGACTCGAACCGCGCGTGAAGTAATTTCATGTGCTCTGCGAAATGGAAGACATGACCGAGGAACATTGCAACTAATAGTAACCACACAAGACGTGTTCACTTCATTCCCAAAGCATTCTCCAGCAAGGCTGGCAGGTCCATTATTCGGGGTGAAACAGCGCCGAACGTGGCTTCGCAATTCAAGGTCAGCGCATTCCTGCGGAACATATTCCACGCTCGTCGCGCGTTCCTCCCCGTTTCTTCGGCATCTCTCGGCGCAATTTGAATTTTTATTTGTTTGACCTGTAGCCTCGGAAAGTCTCGGAAGTTCCGCCGTTTCCCAACTTTCCCCCGGGGAGCAGCCGTCGAATCGCCTCGGCTCCCCGATTCGGCAACCGTTGCTGCAGGCGATTCCCGTGTTCCGAAAATCTGGACGCTATCAAACAGTTCCGCGACACACGGTGACCGATAAGCGCGAAAACCGAGGCAGAAATAGAAAAATTATTCTAGAAATTGAAAATTGTTGTATACAGTTCGATTCGTTCGTTTTTCTCTTTATTTAATTCTTCTCCCAACTATTTCGCAAAATCGACCACCGCGCGCGATAGTTTCCGACGGTACACAATGTCGCGAATAGACATTCTACACTCCGCGACAAACAGATAATACAAAATAGAGATAAATGGTATTTAGCTTTTTAAGTAGTACATTACGTTGTTTGTGGCCTGTATACTGCGTAATAAGAATAACCAATTACTTCAACATGTTTTAACGCACTTATTACGTGAAGAAACAATTTTATTGGAGAATGTGTAATATTAAACGAAAAATCGGTGCGTCAAAATGATAGCACAAATTTCTTAAAATAGCTAAAATATAAGAATATGTATAAAAGAATAATGTTTTAATATTTCGTATCTCCACCTTTTGTTTGTATAACTGCCACTATACTTTTTTGCATAGATTTATGGAATTTTTAAACAAATTTCCTGCTTAACGCTGCCCAGTTTCGTTCAATGCAGATTTTTAATTCGTTAAGAGTTCGAAATTGTCTCCCACCGGCATATACTAATCTGGCTAAATGGGTTCAGCAATTTTCTATAATATTTCAATCTGGAGACTTGGCTAGTCACTCCAAAATTTTTATATTTTCCCGCGTAAAATATTCTTTTACAATCTTGGCTGTATGAACACTTGTATGATAAATAAATACTCTTGCTAATAAATAAAGTTTGTGCCCGCAATTTTTACAGCATGTCTCTTCAATTGTTCGTCGACTAAATCATTATACTTTGCACTATTCATTTTACCACTTACAAACTTAATTTCAGTGTGGCCATAATACCCAATTCCAGCCCACACCATTACTCCACCACCACCGTATTGCCGACTACATAAAATTTGTTGTACTTTACGCAAATCGTGGAAACAACATCGGTAGCCATCCATTCCATCTAACGTAAATCTCTTCTCATCAGTAAAGATAAATTTTTGCCATTTTTTCTTCCAATGAATATACTTCTCAGCAAATTGTAAACGTGCTTCTTTATGCTGCTTTGTTAGCGGTGCTTTACGCATTAATTTTTGGTGTTTTATTTATTTACACTCTTGTATAATACGTTGTACATTACGTATTTTGGTATTTACTCCAGCTTCTGCTGCAATCTCTCTTGCAGTAGCAGCAGTATTTGATACAGTTCTTAAAATTGCACGCCGCTGACGATCAGTTGTCACTCTTGAACAACCTGTGGTTTTTTCTCCATATTCGTCTACATTTTTTAATAAACTGTAAATAACCTTGCGACTACGATTCAACAGTTTCGCAATTGTACTGACAGAACGATTTTCTTTACGTAAATTTTGTATTATTAATATTTCAGGACCAGTCAATCTTTTACCGCGAGTCATTGTTGAAAATTTCACAATATTTTAACACCGGAACACGAACACTCTTAACTACTCGCCGATGTGAACAGATTGGCGTCTTGACGCTGACGGAAAATACACAATTTTGACTTTGTGCTATAATTTTGACGCCGCAGTCAGCACTACTGTTTACGTTTTCGGCTTAAAGTTCACCCTATAAACAGAAAACGAGTGTTTACTCTGAACAGATACAACTTATTCCTAACTGAACAGTGATATATAATACGGGAACTGTTGTTATTCGATTATATTTGTGAGAATTAACAAAATTAGATAATGTGCTATCTTTTAGTCGCAGAGTGTAGGTGGAAAAAAATCATAGATCGTTTTATGCTTCTTCAAACCGATTGAAATTTTCTGTCGCTATCAACTAAGTTAGTTATGGAATCAGACGGAAGTTCTTGTTAAAAGTAGATCTAACACACCTTTCGGTAGCGAATTTGTATTTTTTGTGATATCACCCTATAATAATTTATGATGGGATCAGAAGTAATTAACAGCATTGCAGTTAAGTCGTAGTTTGTACATACATACGAATTCTTTCTTGCGTGGCCAATCCTAGACTTTCTTATGTCTTTGTTGCGAGGTTTTGAGCCTCTTCAGACATCGTGCCAATTGGCATGATTTATTTATTTCTATGCTATGCAATAATAATTTGTGCACTGTAACGGGCATATAGAACCAAGGATATAAATTTAAATATAAACCTTTTTTTTTCGCAAACAAATTTCTCGAAATTTAGAAACTTAATGTTGTGACCTGAAGAAAGAGCAGATAAGATATAAAAAAGTCGTTCAAGAAGTTCCTTATTAAAGCCTGTTATTTTCGAGGTTTTTGTAAAGTTTTTGAAGAAACGTCTAGCTGTGTTACCATCATTTGTGGAGCCACTTCCTCCTGCTTTCCTAGAATGCCGATTCGGTCCACCGTACGGTGTTACAAAAATTTAAAAAAAGTGTGACAGGCAGGTTAGTAGATATTTGCAGCTGATTTTTATCAGAATCCCTTCTATATAGTTTGAACTTAATGCAATAAAAATTTCAAGATGGGATCTTTTGAGACTTTCTAGTTCCGCTCTATTAAAGTCAATTAACCGGCATAGAAAACTGGTACTTAAAAAATCTCTAAAAATTATTGTAAAGGACTTTATTAACAAACTTTGTGAACATTAATGTAAATATTTACTTATGTTAATATAAAATATCGTGCATAAAAGCTTAAAGATTCATATTTATTTTTCTGACATAGTTTTCTTTCGAACAAATATAAACGTACGATTTCGTCGTGTTACTGGTCGGAGTTTTCACGTATTGATTTCGATACTTATATCGCTATTAAATGAATTGTTATGGGTATAATTAGGCTCAGTAAATATTCCGAAAGAAGAATATATGAATGGCGGCCCGAACGATTCGTTGGAACCGACGGCGACAGCGACGCAGGAGCAGCGGTGCAGTTCGGCCCGCGGACTCGTATTTCCCTTTCGAGTAACTCGAGTGGTTTTGGGGTTGACATTTGACGAAGCCGACGATCCCGAACACCACCGGGCAATTCTACTCTCTCATCGCGGTGACACACGACCTTCGGGGGAAATGAAAAAGGGAAGAAGAAAAAATAAAACGGAGCGAGCCCCGGGCACAAAGAAGTCCGGTAGGAGAATATTCGTGAAAGAGGCGGTGGTAATTGTCGTCGAACAAGGTGGCCGCTACGTGTGCATACGCGCGCGAACACCCGACAACCATTTAATCGTACCGCCAGTACGTTATTGCGGCCAACCAATTAAAATTGTGGGAACTGGCCCGAATCGATATCGAGTAATTCCGATGCGTAATTGTTAACTGCCCCGTGCGACGATCACCAAGCGGCTTATCCCGACGCTTTATTCCGAGGAAATTCCATCGATTTTCCCATCCGTTCTGCTCATCCTATAACAGTGGACAAGATCAGAAGAGCCCCCCAAAATTATCCGCGTAAACGCTTCGTATTTTATTTGCGGTAATGATATCCCTAGCTCAGGTGTGTTTCGATTAACATTTGCACTTACTTTTTGACAATCGTGTTTCCTAGATCGGGTTTCAGTTTCTTCAGAACATACTACACAATAATGGATACTACGCAATTAAACTTCAAAGAATTTAAAAATATGTTGCACAATATTTTCAACTTTCTAAACCGATTAAAGAAAGAAAGAACTTTCTATTTGGCTTCTATTTTGGTACCCCGCAATTTTTGCAAAAAATTTGTACGTTGCATACAGTTTATTCGTCAGTCATCAAGTATGCGTGAGTGCAATTGTTCCTTTGGGATTTTCGGAACCATTTGTTCTACATATTTTTCCACCTGACAGAAAGCCGAAAATATTTCAGAACGAAGGAGATGTTTTATTCAAGCAAACAATTTGTATTAATTTAGTAGCGTCGTCTTCATATCTAATTCAATTATATCTGCTATGGTTTTAAAAGTGTACAGGGAAACAGGGTACGTAACTCGTAATATTTATTCACTGAATGTTTTCACCCTGAAGAATCGAGAAAGGGTCAGAAAAGAAAATTGCTTGATACTTCTTTTTGAATATGAAACAATGGTCCATCGTGCTTTTTATTTTTCACGGTGAAAATGTTTTCTAAAAACGGCGATTTAATTCCAACCGCGGAAAAATTAAAAATCCAATAACGTGAATCATGTGCATACGTATGCAGCGTATTGTTTTTTTTTTCTTTTCTAATGCTTACATACGGCCTCCGCAATTAAGGGATACCTTTCAAACCACTTTTTTATGATTTGAAAGATGGAATTTTGTATGGTTTACCTTTGTTTCACTTGTTCCACGTGTACTAACAATTCACCGCTCCATCCCCGACCTAAAAATAACCGAAGGACAGTTATTTTAAAATTTCCTGTTTCGTTGATATATCGTACAAAGTGTGTCCAGAAAGTAACGAGACAGATATCGGTTTTTTGAAAATCCTTGTACAGTATTACAAACCTAATACGATTCTCCTTGTACAAGTTCTTCTTTACCGTTAATATTAATGTCAATTTTGTCCAACTAGCCGTCACGCAGTCAGTTAATTTTCGTATGATTATTTACGTATCAGTTTCGGATTTTCTCCGTTGCTAAGACGTTCTAGGTGCTTCGTAAGCACATGATATACAGAACGAGTTACAGGCAATTACAAGCTCGAGCAACTTCTAGATTGCTGTCGTCACAGGACGTTCATACGGTAAGAGGTTGATGCGACGAAAGTTCGAAGCACTGTCAACGCGGCAGTTCAAATGTAAATTATGCGTTAGAGAAATTTCGGTATCTCGGCGCGGAAATTACCCTTCATTCTGAGAAATATAATAGATAGCCTGGAAACATGTAGCGGGAACGTGGCACGATTAATCCTGTTTTTTGTCCTGAAGTATACTCGGCAAAGTGTAATTATAATTTTCAAGACCAAGTCCTTCATCTAATATTACCAAGTTAATCTCGTCGTTGTAAAATGTTCAATTATATCGCATTAACTAATTTAAGAAAATACGAAATTCTGAGAGTGCAAATTTCATACATTCATGACAGAAGTATGATCAATTGCGAAACAGTGCGAACATTTGAAGAATTTAAAAATACTATTAAACACTGTTGTATTAATTCATTAAATACTTATTACTAGACCGCGGATCTTTATGCAAAATAAAAAGTATTTGCATCGATTGCAAGACACAGGGACGAAATACAAATTTCTTTATTCTTTTGATTATTTTATCAGCTGAAACCAATACGCCGTTGACTTTCAATCTTTTTAATATGTCCACTGCTTTAAATTGTGATCACCCATTTTCGCGATAAATGCATAAAATCCTCAGTCCACTTATTACGTTTTATCTCATGTTCGCAAGATTCGCCGGCGAGTAGACCAACTGTTGAAGCCGGTTCGCCTGCAATTAGAGGTGAATAATCGCGAGGAAAGTTGCTCGTGAAAAGTTTCGGTCGCCGGGAAGGCAAGGTTGTAATCAGTATCGAATGGTCACCGAGCAGAGCAGCGCAAAATTTACGGGGCGATCTTATCGCCGAAAGTTAATATACTCTTCAGCGTCGGAGATTACATACGCTAGAGCGTATGATTAAAGAGGTAATTCAGCCCGGTGTCGCGTTACCACCATATTGAACGAAGCGCAACAACCGATTCGACCTCGTGCCCCGGGACTCTAGATAAAGCTCCGCTTTCTATCGAGAGTTTTTCTATTACGGGTCACTTAATGGCCCATTAACTCCCTCCATCGAGAGTCTCATTTGCCCCGTGAATAGCGACTGAACATTTTCAACGCTAGCGTCGCCTTTTGTTCAGTTTTAATGTACTCGTCTCCGCTCCTAACGCGATTCCTCGCTATAATAAGCTGCAACTTCGGTTAAACGAGCAAGCATGCACCGAGTCTGTATTGGCTGATCGACGCGACGAATATAAAAATGTCTACAGATCAAATTCATACGATTGATAAAACCGTGATCATTAATATTTGGTTTCTTCGAGTATGTCAGAATGAATTTCAAAATCTGGCCAAAGATTACGCTCACTGTTTTATTAATCGATCTTCTGATTTCTGAGAGACGCAAGTTTGATTTTTCATAGTTAACACTTGAAACGCATCAAGATTAATAGAACTAATAGACGGACTCCTGCAAAATTTTATTTAACTCGTGGGATTTTTTTTATAATCTCCTGTCATTGAATGGTTAAGCCTCTAAAATTGATAGGGCAAACTTGTCGCGAAAGAATTGAAACTTCTCACGACTCTTTTAAAAGTCACGCCCTCCGCCTGCTCTCCCCATCGCGTCACGAAGATCAGAGAAAAATCAAGTGAAAATTATGAAGAAAAAAAAGTTCTGAGGTACTAAAAAAAGTCGAACAACTTCGGAGCGCGAAGATCTAATTTCGGTCCTGCAATCGGACGTATGTTAATAGTGACGTCTTACAGAAAAGAGTCTTACTTGTTTCTCGACTACTATACCCCAACCACCCCGATACAGAATTTTAATGAAAATCCGTGTGCACGAAATATTTGAAAAATCGATTTTACGGGGCATTCGAACTACAGCCACCGTGCGGTGTCACCTTATCGCGCGATCAGGCATCTGCCGAAGCGCGCGGCACTCTAATTCGGTTACAGAGTCGCCAAGGCAGGGTGGAGAACGCGGCTGGTCGCAACGTGGAGGGTTTAAACGATGTTGTCGGAACGAATTAAGCCGTTCTCGGATGGATCCGCCGCCGACACTTTCATCCGAGACCTCTGCAGATGGGGCGTCGCGATTGCTTTCGTGATCCACCGTTTAACCTCTTTCGATACATCGATAAAAGAAGGCCCTGGTATCCGTAGCTGTCAAAGAGACCGTCGATGGATCGAGTTTGAAAGGGGCCCAGACACATTGTAAGAAAACAGGTAAACGCGCCGTGGCATCGACAATGCCCACAGGCTTGTTCTGATAGTCTAACCTATGGTTGCCTCGGCAGCAGAGAACAGGCTTATTGTTGGCGCAGATGAACTGCTCGCTCGATCGGGCCCGCGTATCGGAATCCATTGGCCGCGATAGTTTTCTCATTACCATACATGTCACCGACCATACATGTATCAGCACGATGGATATCGAACGCATTACGCTCGAAGGGTGAGAAGTACACTTGATGAAATATTCCGAAATCGATGGATAGGACGCGGTGGCACTATTTGCTGGCCAGCACGAAGTCCAGATTTAACATCCCTAGATTTTTCTTGTGGAAAACATTGAAAAATATTGTGTATTCAAATGCACCAACAACTCCGAAATATATGAAGCAACGAATTATCGCAGCGTGTGCTACAATAGACGCTCCAACAACAAGACGTGTAAGAGACGCAACAGTTCAGAGACTACAACGTTGCATCGCTGCAAATGGCCGACATTTCGAACATCCTTCGTGAAAACAGTCACGCATCTCAACAACGGTACGTTTTAGGACAAATACACTTTAGTACTTTTATACTGAGAATACGCCAATATATCGAAATCGAGCATAAAAAATTGGACATTTCATTTAAAAAAACAAAGGTGACCTCTATATCTTCTCTATACCTTATGTAGTTTCTTAAACCCTACTGAAAGTAACATTTTCGCGTGTTGTTTGAAATAACCAAGATATTCAAGGGGACAGAGCTCTTTGGACACACTGTATATCGAGAATTCACTGTGCATAAGAAATGTTGTGGAATTTTATTATTAATTGAAAAGCATTCCTCACCGGTCGAAGGATAAGAGACGTCGAACAGTTAGCCAGAGTTTATTGTGAATGCGATTATGCCAAGCTATAGCCGACTTATTGTTGGCAGAATTGCCAGGTTCCGCGGAGTTGTGTATCGAGTCCGATCGGCCTCGACGGTTTTTTGGCCGTCGAGTGCAATTTTTGACGGCGGAACGCTTTTTAACTAGCGCGTTAACGTTCGTTATTGAATAATTTGATCGTGCGGACGCGCTCGCGTCGGTATTTTGCTTTCGAATAGACACCTGGTAGCGGATTAAGCGATCATCGCTAACGGAATCTACGCCGCCAGCATACATGCATTCCGCGCCTCGTGCGTAGCTGTTCTCGAGCGGTGAATTCGTCCGTTTGTGAATGCTCTCGCACCGACTCGAATTTGCTGCTGGAACTTCGAAAGACGGTCAATTATGACAACGCAACGTCGAGATAGTTCGGAGTTCAAGGGGAACACGGGTAAGTTGATCGCGAACAGCGCTCTCTCTCTCTCTCTCCTACTCGTGTGATACACGCGTGGCATGATAACTGTTTTGCACCTTGACTGTTCGCTGTCATCCGGATGAAACTTTCGTGTCCGACCGTCCCAGTGGATATTGGAAGCGTAAATTGAATCAGCTCGCAAACTCGGTAATTAATTCGACGTCTCGCGCCTGCGAGCAAGTTTTTCAATGTCGGATCACCGGCAAAGCAGTCATATCGCAGTTAAAAAGCTGTTGGTCAATGGTATAAACGCGTTTCGCCCCCGTGAATTCTATTTCCCGAGACGAATTGTTTTCGAAAGAACAGAGATGCACACAAACCTATTTAATTTTGTGCGCAGCACGTGCGTATTGTACTTAAATGAGGTGTTGGCACAATAAAGAGCTTCGGAAAAAATCACCTGATCCTTTAACCACGTGTGAATTGCCGAATATAATATCAATTTTCTGACATATATGAATTTTCTGACATATTGGAATTTAAACTTTCGATTAAAAAATCGATTTTCTCTTTTTCATTTAAAATTTTAGCATTTTATGAATGTCCTAGAAACGAAATTTTTTTAGGGAGAACAATAAAATTAGCTGACATACAAACGTTTGAACAGACAATAACTGCTTGAGAAATAACAAATTTTATTCACTGTACTACGTGGCTAATTTTATTCTAACATATTCAAGTACTCAGAAAATTTGCTGCGTCGATTGCGAGAAACTGGAGCTAAATAGATATTTCTTTTTTCCTTTAACAATTAAAATCAGATGGAAATAACATATTCACGTTTTTGAAACCACTTAATTTCTTCAGTGTTTCAACCATTCCATTTCCACCATTTCATTTTTCTTGTAAATGCGTGAAACCGCAGTCTATTAATTAGAGTGCAAATTCGTTTCAGTTTTATGTCCAAGGTTTTTCCAATTCGTAATTATTGAGATTGTAAAGTCGCGTTTATAAAGAATTTATTTAATACGTTTAGAATAAATATATTCTTGTTATTTCTACAAAGCAAGCAAACGCGATGAATATTAATAGTAATCTCTGTGCATACATATATTCCCAGAAATCTCGACAAAGTGAAAGTCAAAACGTCTCCGCAAACATCTGCCCGAAGAGACACCGCACCGTCTTTGTTTGTCGAGCATGAAATCGCTAAGGACTAAATTATCATGTGCCAGCCCACTTCTTTATGCGCATAAATGTCGAGGCTCGCGTATCACGGGGAGAAACCTGTTTTATTCTCGCAGACCAATGCGCAGGCAACGTACAATCGGGAGGAGAGACAATATTTATGGTCCCTACCCCCTGTGTCTCGTAGATGGTCTCTCTCTCTCTCTCTCTTTCTCTCATTCTCTTCCCTCTCGAACAGTGTCTCTTCTATTCGAAATCACTCAGGCATACATCGAAAGACGATTTGTCGAGCACGGCACGCCTACCGTGAACGGAACACGCACGCGGACGATTCGCAACGCAACCGGAAAACCGGATCCCGTTTGCCACCGGAACTTTTTACCGTGGGGTTTGCCTTCAGACCGCAACAATCAATCCCCTCTCTATTGTCACCCTCCGTGCGGGAACCTTGATCTCGTCGAATGGTCATGGCGCGCGCGTTTCAGGACTTGGCATTGAGAAATTGGCGTTGAAGTGGTTCAATTGAAGAGAAAAAAAAGGAAAGATTGTATAACGCTCGGGGTTAATGAATGTCCAAGGCTGCCGAGGCGTTTTTTGCTCTATCAAGGATCTGCGATTCTAACGAGCTGCTATGCGAACCCGATAGGATTCAACACGTTCGTCCTTTTCAACGCTTCAGCGGGAATATTCTTTAAACCCGTCGGCTATCCGCTAACGCGATACGAACTTGAAACTGTTCTGTGAAATTACAGTGCTTTTCGTGGTTTAATGGAAAATCAAAATTTGGTATTCTGATCGCATATGACAGTTATCCTCTGAAATATTGTTCTTTGATCAAGCAAATTTTCAGCTTGGAATTGATATCTTGTGTCACTGAGAAAAATACTGTTTTGATGTTTGTGACATTATTTCATAACTATAGCAACCGAAAAAGCAGAATTTTCCTTATAGATAATTCCCTCGTAATAGTAACACTAGACTGTGAACATTTATGCAACGTCCTGATTTCATAGTGAATTCTTTAAACACTGAATTTCTTGCGCTGAAAATGCTTTCAATTGTGAGTAATATGAATTGCATTCTTGTGTTTTACAAATTTGCGCGTGCCACAACCGTATAAATCTCTGCAGTCGAGTGATATGTATTAAAGAACGTAAGGAAGGAAGATGAATGAAGAAAGAATGCCCGTCGCATGTGCGTTTTAACGGGAATAGTAAGCAAAATCGTGTTGCTGATTCAATCCACAACAACTTGTGGGATAATTGTTGTTTTGAGTTCCCGGCTACAACGATAGTTCGAGCGTAGACAGCCACTAAAAAATTGACTCGCTGTAACACAATGATGCATATTGCGGATAGTTGAACCGTGAATAGCATTTCAAAGGAACCGCATGAATGGAGCAAAGTAGGTTTCTCTTCCGATCAACGAGGCGCTCCCCCTTACCACGTTAATTCCGGCGTATTGAAGCCAGCAATAGCGCTTCTATGAACAAATAATCGGGAACAATATTCGCGATTGCACGCGCGCCGATGCAACGCCTGTCCCATTGCATTCGCGAGCGCTCGTGCACGCTCGTGAGAAGTGCAGTTCACGCACCCATGAATTATCATACGCGAGTTTATTATCGGCCCGGCAAAGATTCCCATTAATACTTGTTTTAATTACACCGCGAGTCCCGGTGCAACGTGATTAAGACCTTCCTTAAAAATACCGTATACAGATCGGTTTATCTTAAGACAAGTCAATAGTTTGTAAATAGCACCGATTCTCTAAAAATGGAGGGAAGTGAATAATAAAAGTTGGGTTTCGAAGGTGTCATCGGAAGTGGTAGTTTGGCGAGCTTTTGGTAGTGGGGGCGAGCTACCAGAAAGGTCATTGTAATCTTCCGGGGACCCCCGAAGAATCCTGAAGATTGCGGAGTTGCAATAATAAACAAGTGAAGTACAGTAAAGTTCTGATCTAAGCCCAATCCTCGAGTCCGTGCTGTGACATAGTTCGTGTAGGACTCTACCGCGTTGACCGCGCCAAACATAGAAAAGGAGAGCGCGTGTAAACACAGACAGCGAAGACACACTACATACCGTAAATTATACCGCTAAATACAGTTCAAATTATATCGCGTTTAGTGTCATATTAATCAGAAAAATGCAATAAATAAGTTGGCAAATAAATGATAAAAGTTCTTCGTTTGCAACGGGTGGACGGATATTTTTTCAGCTAACTGTACTTAGTGCATTATAATCGAAATCTTCGTCACGAGTTTAACACTAAACCTACCAAGCATTAACAGTATCTGGTAAATATTGCCTTATAAAAATGGCATCCCTAAATTTATTGAGATTGTCCGTAATTTTCAATATAACAAATGATTGGACAGAGTAATTTATTCTACTATTTTCCCTAAATGAATTTTTATCATTTTGACCGTGGTAAGTTTAGTGTTAACTCGATACTGTATAGTGCAGTCATTTTAATAAGCAAAAATCCCACAAGTAAGAAAGTCCCGTAAAAGAAATAATGAAAAATAAGAAAGTTTTGTGATTGGATTAGTAGTGGTACACACCGATATACGCGACCCAGTAGCTTCTTGGCCCCTCGCGTGGAATGCGACCCAGTGGGGGAGGGGGGATAGGCGAAGTGACTAGGATCGTGTAGCTCCGTTCGGCTTAGATCGAGACTTTCCAAAGCATTGAGCATTATAGGAGAACAATAAGTATAGGAAGTATATTGTTTCCTAGCTTATTAAAATTATTAAAAGAGGAAACACAATTTTATGTAACTCCTGTCCCATAATCTAGAAAATTTGTATTTCGCACAGAGTTCTGCAGTCTACAGATCACGTTCCGTGTTTCACCCTGTGTGAGATGTACAAACCGGACATTTCATTGTTTTAATTAAACGAGATATTCAGGTACACCAAAGGTCCTACGATTTCACCTGGATTTATACCGGTTAGAGTATTCGCACGTAACCTCAACGGACTCGAAATCTGACCGATAAAACGTTTCCATGGTCCGACCTTGACTCGTCCTGAGCGGATCGAATTAAAGAGGATTGCGGAAACGCGAGGAGCACGGGATCGCAGCGAACTTTCGCACGAAAAGTGTCCGTGAATCCTTTGAGTGACGGAATTTTAAACACGCCGGCTGTCTGACGGCTCGCTTTATCATCCGTCTGCTCAAGTATGATTGTGAAAAACGGGAGACGATAGTCGCTCCGTGTTATAACTGTTCTAAAAGGTAACGAAAGGGAAACTGTTCTACAAGGTAACGAAAGGGAGAAACTCGAAGGGAAATCTGTTTGTTATTAACTTCAACTCTATTGCGTAATTAATTTCGATTAATTTTAGTTTATTCTCTGGCTCAAATAACCTTTAATCGTACACGTGGAGAAATGATTGCTCGTGAACGATTTCAATGCGTAAATATGCAACTGCAATTTTCAATAACCTACCTACCTCTCAATATCAATTACATCTGGTAATTATTATACTGAAAAAATATTATGAGAAAGAGAACGTAAACAAATATTTCAAGCTTGAATTAGGTTGTTACTAAGTAATTACATGTTAATATTACAGCTGTGTACCGTGGACAACTGAATGAAAATTGTTCATTAGTTAACATTTCTCATGTTAGCTGATTTATATTGACAGAATGATGATTGTAGGTTATCTTTATGGACATTATTTAACGTCCATGTAATTTTACCGAATACATCCCGTAATGTATTCGTAAGTTAAAATTTATTAAATTATTTATTCTATTTATTTTTACTGAGACTGCAGATAACAGGAAAATGTATGTAAAGAGTATATTTGATAAATGTGGTCGGTGGAACAGAGTTTAATATTAATTTAACACATATACTTTGTACGTGTATGGACATTAATGCTCACAGTTTTCATGAAGCTATATATTTGTAGAATTCGAGATCTTAAGCGAATGATACAGTGATATTTTATTAATATTTGTGTCATTTTTCTCGACGGTTGTTTAATTTGACATTATTACTGTGAAATTGTTACCTTCTAGCAGCCACGAGTCCCTTTTTTTATTAATTAATACACCCAACTTTTTCTACACAATTTTGAAACAACACGGCCTCTCTTTTTCTGAAAAACCATCTCCCTTTTTTTATACGGATTCAGTTCTACACGAGCACGCCAACACCCTATAGTCAGCGGAAACGGTAAGTAGATCTTCCCAACGAGGACAGGGATTTTGGTCCGTGACGTCGACGCTTATCATCAAGTGGCGACGAAAAATTACTGAAAGTTATTTCCAGTATTTTTATTTAAAATTTTTTACCCATTCTTTTTGAATGAAATACTTACGAATTTGATTTTACTGTTAAAGATTTGTATTGTGTGTAAATGCATATACGCATATCTGAGAACACGTATAGTTAAGTTTTCATTACTTTTTTACACAGCTTTTCGAATTGAGTATAGTTCGTATAGTACTTCGTTTCATCGTACACGGTTTTCCGATAACATGTAGCGTATCCTCCATTTTACTATAGAAAACGTATCAATTTTTTTAAAGATTTTTTAAGGAACGTGTCTGCCTGTAGAAAAATGTTTGGTTTATAGTATAAAGGAAGTACGAAAAGCAATATTGTAACAAATTGACTACTAATAATGAACAACCAGTTCCAAACTACCTTGTTATTAAAAATATCGTAATGAAAATATTACCAGCCAATTAGAGGTGTTTTTCCGATGAAAACGAATCTAAATTCAATATAAATCGAAGAATAACAAAGATTAAATTAATATTGAAAAATTTCATGCAAAACGGTTTCGGTAACGTTTCAGTTTCGTTCTCACTACTTTACCTTTGACCTTACGAAGGCATTTTTCGCTGCATGAAGTATTTTTAGTTAAACCAATGAAATAAAAATTTGAAGCACGCCTATATACTTGAGCTCATCAGACTCGTGAAAACAAACTCCCGCATATTTGTCGAGCCGTATATCATGGAGGACGTGGAATTTCATTAAAAGCTCGATTACATTTATTTCCATCCTTTCATTCGTTCAAACGCTTTTATTTTGAAAACTATATTTTTTCAAGCTGGTATAATTACATCGTAACGAAGCATTCATAGAGAATAAACTGAACTAGAACAGGTGTTTCAAATAAAATGTTAAACTTACGTTCCAATCTCCTAACGTTAAGGCGGACCGTTTCGCGTTTTCCATCCCATATGGTATTTGTCTGTATGAACTATGTAGATACGGAATTTCTACCGAGTGCATGTCTGGATTATTGAACATGAACCTGAATGGCCGCGATATAAGGTTGCACTTGTATGATCTCACATTCGACAGAATCCACAATCGGAAATTTGGAATGCTCTAATGAAATAACAGAAATAAACATACTCGTGTTTTAATCATTAAATTTATTTCTGGAACACAAAAACTAAATAAACCTTTGCAAAAAGTTTACAAAATAGACGAGCGATTTCTATTGGAATGGTCATGATTAGACTGCGGATCTTTATGCAAAATAACAGCTTTCTATCTTTCTATCAGCTTTTTTTTCTAATGTTGTTACCGTTCTAAATTACACCTACTCAATTTTGTCATAAATGCATACGATCCGCAGTCTAGTCATGACCCATTCAAATTAGCCATTTCTCCAGGTCAGAGTCAAAGTATCTTTTAAACAATCTATGCGCAATGTTGTCCCCTAATACAAAGTACCTATTTGTCACACAATCCATAGTAATTTATCACAAAATTTTTTATCTCAATCTTTAGTCACGAAATTATTATTTGACGAGACATTAATGAACTATTCTATTTTTCCTAAACTAACAAGTTAGTGCGTGTGCATTATTTCTTAAACCACAACAAACAAATACTGGGAGAAATTTTTGATATAATGAATTTCGTGATTGATTAAAGAATAGCAATTACAATCCATCAAGAACAATCTGGACAGGTTTTTGTGAAATGTGTAGAATTTTATAAATAATTTCTGAATGATTAAGTTGCGATTACAAATCGCGGTGAAGTAAATTTAAAAAATATGAGCTACGCGCAGAATCTTCATTGGCCTCGTGAAATCGACCAGCAACGCCGCTCCGATGGAATGTCAATGTTTGCATGTGCGGCATAATTGGTCACTCGATCAGCGAGCCGTATCCCATTAATGGCTCATTAACAGGCCAAAAATATTCGACTTTCCGGCCCGAAGCAATATCACTGCCACGTTCGCTCCAACGATTGGTCGTGCCGTCATACCATTTTTTAAACGTACTATAAAATAGGTACATCTTCTAATGCTCCTGACAATATTTTGTATATAACAATCGTACACCCTTTAGACAATAACGGGTCCTCCATTCCCAGATCTGATCTGTTGTTTCGAACTTTAACACTAAAACTACTAAGCTCTAGATGCAACTGGCATACACTGCCATATAATAACAACAAAGTTGCATATTTCTTGAGATTTCGTACCAGTTGTGAAAACGAATTTATAATTTCAATATTTCTACAAGAAAAAATTGATAGCGAGTCATTTTGACTTATCCGGTAGTTCTAGTGTTAAAAACTCCTCAACATACTCTGCTGTACATATATATTATACCTTGTAATCAAATATCCACGTCTGATATTCCGTCCAAATGTTTAACGAATAATTACGAAGAATTGCGAATTTTCGTGGAACTCGGTAAGCCATATTCTGCCGGCGTCAGAAAAAGAGAAACTGTTCTTCGCGTTCCGCGTACAATTAAATTATCCTCGAATAACAAACCAGCTTCGGTTAGCAATTTTTTCCATGAAAACGAGGTAACTGTTGTTCTTGGTCCCAGGTCCCTGGACCTGAACTCGAGGGCTGCGTTGCACGTACACCGTCGAGGGAAACACATAGCGACGAAGTAAGTGGCCGGACGGGGCTAGGGAGGGGGGAGGCGAGGTTCTGGCAAAATAGGGAAGCAAAGATGGCAAAAGGTGTGCGAGAGAGAGAGACAGCGTGTTGGCGTGAAACGGGAACCGGGAGAGAAAGAGCGTCGGCAAAACTTGCCCAGGCTTTATTGATTTCGTTCTCGCGCTCTGTCGAGGCGAGGGGAAGGGGGTGGCAATCATTGGGCTAGTAGTTCCCTTTCTTGGGCCGGGTTGCCAGGATCGGAATATACCTGGACAGGGGAGTGGGGGGCAACAAGGGGCGGAAAACGTAGATGATTGCCACGTCGAAGAGACTTCTGATATCTAGCCTCGGATGACCGCACCGCAATTTCTCACGGCGTGCCAACCACTCGAGACCCGTTCGAGGAGATCCACCCTCCTCCATGTTTCCTGGGGATTCTCGCGTGGTTGTTCGCGGACCCCTTCCCACGGCCAAAATTCCATGAGAGGTCCGGTGCCGGTACCGTTTACAGTGAATTCTCATTACGAGTCAGTGCCAACCTTACAGTTTAAAGTCAGTGGAACTACCCACACCACAGCGTTGAGAGGCCAAAGCTCGAGAACTGATTTTAATTCTGATTTTAAACAGAATAATGTCGCAAAAATATTGGTGAAAGTCTCATAGAAAAATAATTAATAACAAAGAAATTAAATTTTTTCGTGGCCGCGACACTCCGCCGTCCTTCTCTGCGTTCGAAACTTTCATCGCTCATTACACAAGTAACTGTCATCGGAATTGTATCATATTTGGTTTTATTTTAATCATAAAAATGCCACGAATTTGTTGGTGAAAGTTTCACAAAATTAAATAACGAAGAATAAAGAAGTTTTGTAATTGGATTAGTAGTGGTCTTCTGGTCTCACACCGATATAGCCGACAATGTTGTGGCATACTCCTCGGCGGCAACGGCTCTCGAGCTTCGCTGTCCCTTTCTCCGTGCAACATTGTATAGGAGAAAGACATATGCTCAATCTTCTTGTCACTATCGCTTAGTGATCACAGGTTTTTTATCACTTGTAGACGGATGTGACTCTTAGGTTTCCAGCGTGACCCGTGTATTTTAAATGCGACGCCCGGCGAGAACCTCCGATCTCGTCTAAGAGTCAGTCACCAGAACGGTGGAACTGAGTCGTAACGAGAATTCACTGTATATCGTGCCGAAAACTCGCTAGAAGTTATCGTGGTCCCCGAAGCACGATCGTAAAACTCCGGCTCCCGTGCTAATCGATTGCCCGAATGGCGGATCTCGCTTCGTAGTTTTCCGGAGAAAAGCTTACCGTGTTTTTCCGCTTTTACTCCAGTTAGGCGACGATCGGCTGAACGGAAAATGTACACGTGTCCCACGGTCGAACGAGTTAGGCGACATGTCGCCGATAAGCGTGTAGAGACGCTATTTCTTGATCTCCTATCGCCAGCGCCGAACGTGGGAGGACAGTGCTAAATAATAAGATTCGTCGCGTTTATCTATCGGTCAAGGGACCCAATTGCTGTGGAGACACCAATTACTGTGCTTATTTTTAAAGCATAATGAATGTTAAAAAATAGATATATAACAGAATACATTAACTGATTTTAATGAAAAAAATAGAATGTCTTCTTTAATATTCATCGTTACACACCGAATTTTATGCATTTATGACAAAACGAGTGTAATTTCAAACAGTAAAAAAATTAGATGTCCTTAATGTTACATTATTTTCATCCTGTTAAACATAGTAAACAAGAATATAACTTTCTACTTCATTCATCATGCTTTATTCATCATGCTTTAAAAATAAGTGTGATTTACATAGGCACAGTAATTGGTACCCACACAGTAATTGGGTCCCTTACCCTAATAGGTGCCATATTTCAGGGAATATTTTGCCACGCTTCTGCAATAGATGTTAATAAACGTCCGCAGTGTATGACGGGGAAAATCGTAATTATACCACCACGGTAACGCGTTTTCTAGTTTTTGCGGAAAACAAAAGTCACGACTTTCCGTGCCACGTCGGCGAAAGTCGTGATTTACGTCACGCAGAAACATTTTTAAGAAAGAATAATGACGAGGTTTCTCTTAAAAGGAATGTGTACCACAAACAGTGATTTCTCATGATAGGTAAACCTTTCGTTTCTTATTTTCCTTATTCTTTCTTAGTATTTCAGCACTGGTATTTGTGTGAATTGTTTAAATGAACAAACGTTCAGAAAATGAAACAGAATCTTATTTCGCATGGAAATGGTTTCCAGTAATTTTCCTGAATTTCATAGAGAATTTAATTATTACGTTTGAGGTCTTGTGTTTCTTCCGGTGAAAGTAAATGGTAATAACTCGAGTGTTGCAATCTTCATATCAAAGAATTAAAATTACTAAATGCAAACCAACCACATAAATGAATCGCGGTTAGTAAACAGTTTCGGGAGTGTTTCTTTCAAGTTTTATAAACTTTTCCTGAATAAAAATGATGATGAATGAAATATTGCCATTCTCGATGCTCCGTGTTTAAATCAACAAAAATTGAACTGTCTTTTTACTAATAATTAAAACTAAAATACTAAAAAGGACCTGTGAAAGAGTCACAATTTTAACAACTAACATATTTTTAATTTCTTCGCAAAAAGATTTATACTAAATAGTTTAGCAATTTTAATTTAAAAATTCACAAAGGACACGTTGTTTGCCATTTGACACGAATCCTCAATTTGCGCGGATCGGCTAACAATTATTTCTAACTTGCAATAAACAAAATTGGTTTGCAATCCAAAATTGGTTCAGACGACATTTTTAGTCAACCCTAAGCGATGGCGAATGTATGCATAACAGGACTGATTCAGGTGAGTAGGAAGACGAGACGGAAGTCTCGAATGCAGATTTCAGAGCGGACTGAGAAGCCATTATGGCACTTGAATGGCACGTAAGAAAACAGCGAAGAACGAGCTCCTCGTCGTATTTGCATATCTTTCAGCCTGTTACTTGGTAACAGCGTGTTTTGTCCTTCCTCGAATCCTCGAGTTTTCACGACGACAAAGGTTAGGAAAGGGCCTCTTGAATTCGCGAGGCAAGATTCAATTTCGCACGGTCGTTTTCGCGTACAGGTATACACTTCTTTATCGATATCTCAGCGTCGGATGTGTCCTTTGAAGCAATATGAATTCTTAATCCAAGAGCAGAACCCGAGGATAATTATGTCGCGCGTAATTCAACCGGGGCGAGCACGGGCACAATAATGTAGTTGTGGAACAATCGCGTACAGCATAAATGGCAAACAGTCCTGGTAAGTAAGATAATTCCATTTGGGCGGAACAATTGTTGTCGAGGATTCGTTGAGGCGAACCATTCCCAACCGGCTCGACTTTCAGATGCAATGTTAATATTAAAAGTCGAGGTGGATCAACCAAGTCGTGAGAAAAGGGAGAAAACGAAAGATTTACACGTACTTTAATGCAAACTCTTTATTTGTTTGCAAGACGTTATAATTTAAATCGTGGTGTATGCTGCTGACTGCCGATTTTTATGTGAAATAAAAATTTCCTGAGACAATAAAATCATAGTAAATAATAACAATAATGGTTAACAGGATAGAAGTAAATCTTCGTAATTGCAGGTTGCTCGGATTCACTGAGATTCACAATTGTGGGAAACGTATACAGTGATTTCTCTATATATGTCGCCAATGCCTGCATGATAAATGTCGCCGTATTATCCCCACTACCGTGAGGTATACCCCACGAGAGGCCTCGGACGCCGAGGAGTGTAAACATAAGCTAAGGGAGCCGATTACTGTGGGGATACCAACTGCTCCACCTATATTTATTATACTTATTTTTAAAGGATATTGAATATTAACAGAGAGATATTACATATTTTCTATTAATCTCAGTTGATATGTATGCTCAATATCTCTTCTATAATACTCATTATGCTTTAAAAATAAGTATAATTAATATAGGCACAGTATAATTGGTACCCCCATCAGCATGTCTCCTGGACGATGCACGACCAGTGTTAGTGACATATATCGAGAATTCACTGTAATTCGTGCGCATTCTTCATGCATCCAATCGTTTGATACATTGCACCTATTTTTCATTCGGTTTTCTAGAATTGTATATTGAACCATAAAATGCAATAATATTCCATATCTCCTGCGTCCATTGTTTACATCTGTTTTTCTTATTCTTACTTTTCCCTTTTCTTCGGTAACTTTCTATGCTCTTTCCTCCTCTGCTTTTCTTAATATTCTGGAGTCGACTATAACGTTACTTTTGACCCCGATCTCTCATACTACCAAAAGTATACATACAAGTATACACCAACTATACATCGCGACGGTCCATGAGCTTCTTACAGATTCGTCAACGGTGACGTCAAAGATACAGTTTTCTCTCTCGGTTAGATAAAGCAGATTATTCGTGCGAGCAACGCTCTTGGGAATGTTCGGATTAATCCCTGAAGATAGAGAAGGCCCGGGACCCGGTAATACCGGAACGAGGTTATTTGTCCAATTAACGTTGTCCGATGCCGAAGCCTTGTCGGACGTGGCCGGAGAATTTCGTAGGGACCCGGCACTTGCCGGTCTTCCGCCATTTGCTAGGGTCGGCCAATACCGATTGCGGAAACCATAGTCCTACATTCCGCTTGGATTGAACTTTGGTTCCCGGTTGGCATAATCTCTGTTCTCCCGTTTTTGGTATGTACAATCTTATCTGCAAACAATTATGCCAAAAAACATTATCTCCCAAGCAAGGAAGTAAAACGATTCCTACATGTGTACATTATGTTGTAACAGAAATTCGTTCGGTTGTAAATATAAATATATTCTACCTTTAACGATTTAATTGTGACAGAAATGAAAAGAAGCCACTTGCACTTCATTAATAAATAAAAAGAGGTACTGGTTAAATTGGTTAACAAAATATATGTAACGGAATATAAATCGTTTGCAGAAATGTGCAACTCTTTCCTATTGTTATTCATGTACTTTTCAGGTGTACGGTGAAACCTTGATCTAAGCTCAACTAGGCTACGCGATCTGAGTCGCTTCGTCTACCCCCTCCACAGGTCGGGTATATCGGTGTGAACCATTACCAATCCAATCATAAAACCTCTTTATTTTTCATTATTTTTTTATGGGATTTTTACCAATTTATTAACACTAAACACCGTAAAATTGACGGTATTCAATGCGGTCGACGCGGTCACAACAAAATACAGTGATTTCTCTGTATATGTCGCCAAGGACTGGGTGATATACGTCGCGGAATTATCCCCTCTACCGCGGGGTATATCCCGCGAGAGGCCTCGGACGCCGAGGAATGTAAACATAACACGGCTCAGGTTTGTCCCCTGGCCGATACATGTGGCTAGATTCGTGTTGTTGACATATAGTGGGAATTCACTGTAGTAGTCCTACACCATCTATGTCGGAGCACGGACCCGATTGCGCTCGGACCAAGATTTTATTGTATTTGGAAACGCTCGTAATAATTGAAGCAGTCGTTGCGAGTCGATTACGCTGGCGCACAATTAATTAGACCCGACATACCGCGCACCCTTTTCGCAACACGAAGTTTCACTGAAACGCTCTTGAATCTGTTGGAACTATGACATAGCGAAACCCACCCCAGACGGTTCCAAGGTGTTTGCCATCGTTCGTCGACGCGTATCATCTTCGTGTCCCTCTTGAAGGATTCGTGAAGTTTCCCGGGAAACTCGCTGGCAAACATTCGGGTTATTTGCTCGTGCTGTGCACGGGGTGATTTACACTAAATGAAGCAGAAAACATGAGCACCTTAGTTCACGGCTTCGTTCGAGCCGGCGTTGTATCTACGAACTTGAAGTACAGTTTTTGGGCATGTTTCCAAGCATTCGGCGAACAGAGTTGCTCTCGACGACACAAATTCCTGAACAAAGTTAACCCTTAACCAATATAAACCGTCTGTGCCCCAAATTTTCGTTGAAGTTCGCTTTGAAATTCTTTAGTTTTAACACATAAAGGTAGAACAATTTTAGCACATAAAGGTAGAACGATTTTATGCATTTATGACAAAAATCGGTAAACACAATTTAAAGCAGTGGTAGCACATATTAAAAAGATTTAAGGGCACCAGCGTATTGGTTTTAGCTTTATGAAATAATTAAAAGAAGAAAGAAGTTTTCATTTCGCTCCTGTGTCTTGCAGTCAATGCAAATATTTCTTATTTTGCATAAAGATTCGCAGTCTACTGATAACGCGGTAAATATCAGTGGTCTGAGATATCTTCTATAGTAGTTGTGTAAGCTTGAATGGATACAGACAATAGCACTTATAAGAGGATAATTAATAGATAATTAATAAATAGAATGAATAATTAATAGGATTTAAACGGCCATTCTGTCATGTATAAAAACAGCAGGGAATGTAATTTTAAAAACTCGTGGTTACCATAATACTCTAAAAAATCAAAATTTATTTAATCAGTCTCTTCGAGTAGAGTCAGTTTCATGTGAAATGAAAGTAATGGTTTCTTCAATTTTTCATTTCTTAATCTACGAATGTGCTCGTGCCGTGGGCACATACTCATAAACTAAAGAAATGTTTCTGGATTTTGAGTGTTTATGATAATAGCAAATACAAAGTTTTGATAACCAACTAATAAGCTACTACAACGACATTGTTAGCTACTTCAGTTTATAGAGATTCAGAAAAATTGGCTCAATAAATTCTCGAAACAAGTTTCCCAAAAAATTCGTTTGCACCAGACTAGATCTCTGATTCTGATTGACCATCCAATGCAAGGATCAAGTATGTGCTTACAACATTCTCTTCCCCAAAGGGTCTATTCCTAGGCAGCGTTTACAATCACACGAGAACTCGCATACTTGAGAGTTCATGCTGAGTCGCCCAGTAAGCTAACGCTATCAGATTATCTATGTAGAGTAATGCTTGAAATGAGTGGAACTCCCAGAGCGTTACCTAACGCGGCAAAATGAACAATACCAACGAGATTTTCTCTGGCTTGCGTGTCGTCTAATTCAACTCCCATCTGCCGCGAGTTTGACCCCAGTCCGAGATTACATTCTGCTGAATGTCGCTGCAGTGCTCATGACCCACGCACTCTATTTATATTCTGGGTGACCGCGCCACCTTAACCGGGGCAATAACAATAGATTTCTGTTTACCGCGAAGTAGACACACGACTGCTGATACTGTTATCGATAAATATTGATAAAGTCGATGCGTTACCAAACAATTTGATATGTCGATGATACAATGAATTCTCGATATATTTCATCAACACCGATCTTATCAGCGTCATGTATCGTCCAGGAGACATACCCGCGTTATGTTTACACTCCTCGGCGTCCGAGGCTCCTCGGGTATATCCCTGCGATAGTGAGGATAATTCCGCGACGTTTATCATCCAGAGCTTGACGACAAATACAGGGTGTTTCACCTAACTTGATCATCTAAAATATCTCACTTGTTTTGTGTGATAGAAGAAAATGTCAGAGGAAAACATTAGTTGGTTGAGAGTGGCAAATATTATGATAGGCAAAAAAATTTGTTCAAGGTTATATTTCTTGAGATTTCCAGATCATCGAGGTTTTTTTTAAATGGAACGGTATATTTTTATTATCACTATATGGTGGCCGAGGTCAAGACGAATCCAACGACCTGTAATATTATGACCTTCACGGGACCTTGAGTTTGAAAAATTCATAAAAGTAAGGCACTTGATGTAAATAGTAAAATAACGATGACATGATCCCCCTAGGGTTTCAAAAGATGTTCTTGAACCTTGACTGATGACTGTAAACACGCTTACAATAAATTGTAAACACTGATTTTCTTCTTGTTTCGGTGACTCTATTAATCAGTACGTTTCAGAAATTCATCGGGATTTATTCGATTGTGAAAGAAAACGTTACTTCTCTGAAACGATGGTGAGTCGTCGAAGTACAAGTGTACGGTGTAATAGTTTAATATTTAAATCTACATATTTTTGTTCGAGCTGATTACGGTATGTTTGCAAATTGTTTGGTCGTGATCTGAATTCAGGATAGATTCGAAAAATATGGAACGAGCATGTCACCCGTACATAAGCGGTGTTTCGTTCGGGGTGAGGGAAAACACGGAGAGCAGAAACAATCAAGGTGCTCTTCGGATATCGTTTCGTAGAGTCCAATGCCAATCGATCCGGCGCGACACGTCGAAGCATGAGAAAACCCGTGAAAGTGAGCTGACAGATGGCGTTCACGAATTCTCATTCGAATTCACGGGATTTCGTCGAGTGCGCGCCGAGTAATAAACACTCAATTCAGGTGGCGAATAAAGAAACACAAAAAAGAAGGATAAAAGTACGTGAAAACAATGAGCGGGGACAAAGGAAAAGCTCGAAGGTCGGCATCGCGCGCGGAAAACTTTAAAGGATTTTTCGTGAAATCTCGCAGCTAGACGAGCTCCGATATTCTCCGAATTTTCGAGGCGAAACCTTGTTTATCCGTGTTTCGTTTCTATAAACAAGTTAATGCTCGCCGGCGAATATCCGAATTCATAAAGAGTCTCTATTAACCCCGCTCGTGTTTTCAGTTATACCAACACCGGTGTTCATACAGCCCGACTTTGCATAACCAATCGAATGTTCGGCCCGAAAATTGTTTGCTCAAATTCAGTTCGCCCAATGTCAGCTCTCGTTATCAGAACTTGTCCACTATCCAGACCGCCTTGTTCGACATGTTCGGATAAGCGAGGCTCTATTGAAGCATCACTTTCCGAGACTATAGCCGCCCCGGACTGTCGCCTCACGACATCAGTTTATCGAGGGAACTCCGACTGCTTGTACGACAGCAGGATATAATTAACCCTTTCGTTATCACGGAATTGATATCTCGCGACTACAATGAAATCGATATATTAAAATCTTTAAAACCCATCGTTGCATAATTTTTTCTCGGTAGACTCACGTTACTGAATTCTGTTGTTTCAAGTTGTTTGATTTCAAAGATTTTCTGTATTCAGAAACCAGGTTCCCGTAGATTCTTTTATGCAGTTTATACAATCACAATTTTTAGACTTCGCAAAAATAATATACAAGTTATTTTACTCATTTGTTTTTGTTGTTAATTTATTATCGAATGCTTAATTGCATAAAGTTTCACAAATTTCTGTACAATCGCTGTACAATCAATTTCACGACTTTCATTATTATGATTTATTTGCTTTTAAACAGACAAGTTATTTATTGCTCATACAATGTGATTTTTGTTCTTTCCTTTTAAATATGTACGTCAAATTCTTCAGGTATACAAGGTATCCCAAAAATGTTGTATTTCCCTAGAAGACGTGATTCCAGACACCATTTAGAGTAAGTTTCCTCTTTACGAAAATTTTCTCCGCGGGTTTGTTAAGGAGTTATCAACGAAAAATACGGACGAATCAGAGCGCGGCTACAGCGGACGGATTCCGGATTGGCCAATGGCAACGTTAGGCTCAGCGGGACCTCCAACAGTGTCACAATCCGTCCGCTATAGCTGCGCTCTCATTGGTCCGTGTTTTTCGTTGGTAACTCCTTAACAAAGTGTCGGAGAGCATTTTCGCAAAGGAAAAAGTCACTTAAAAAAACTCAGGAGTTATCACTTTCAAGGAAGTACAAAATTTCTGGGACACCCTGTATGTATCGAAGACTGATTACGCGAAAGAAATTGCTCGACGATTCAGTAAATTCTAATTACTGAAATCAATTAAGTTACATTACGCAGAACCGCTTCGGCGCATTCAGTGATGGAAAAAAATCCTCTTAAAAAATCGCCCTAATTCCTGAAGCAGAAAGAACGGCGCCGATTTCAACTTAAAGGCAGAAAGGAATCATTGGCACGAGTACGGATCATTAACGCGATCAACCATAAGGTATTCGATCGCGTCGAGAATGCTGTCAATGGTACCCGGACAGAGGAAGCGAAGAAAAAGTCATCGGTGTGTGAGATCCAGACGGAAAATCGTCGGAAGCGTACACAAAGGGCTGACATATGTTCTTGGAGCGTGCGGTGGGCGGGGACACAGTGATCGAGGATCCACGAAAATATTCTATGACGCCTTGGAAATAGATCGATCTCAGCCGATCGACCTCTCAAATAGGTGTTAAACTGACCTGACTTCCTAGGAATTCCACGAAGACCGAGTTGTAGAGGGCCAATGTCCCGGAAAATTGCTAGATTATGTATACAGGGTGGGCCGTAAGTCATGGTAGAAACGCGGTCGGAGAATTGCTATGGTTCAAAACTAGAAAATCCGGAATGAAGTTTCGAGAAATAAAAACACTATGGTGCTTCCACTCGATGACATGTAATTACTCCTTCCGTCCGGAGATAGCGGTTATAATCCTTCCACCCGTCAGGCCCATTAAGATAACACTATTTTTATGCAGTATTGTGACGTTTCTCCGGCTTTTTATCCATTTTAAACACTTTCCTACAAATTCCAATGAATTCCCGTCGCTTTAGGAGAGGTCTTACGTTTCGTAATTTGGAGAATTTCTTAAAATATTAATTATCACTTTTAATAATCGCTACTTCCGTTAATCTTCCACTTATCAATATTCGACAATTCTGTGCTCCATGTTGTCGCAAATATATTCATTTCAATGATTTGTGTTCGAGTGAAGTATAATTTATATAGGATTTAATAATAAGGAAATTTATTACAGAAATTCGAAAACTTGGAACTCAGATTTTGGGATTTTTGCTATTCATAATTGTTGAGTTTTCGGTATTTCCAAACGGATAGTATCGGAAGTATGTGTTTGTACGTCAGAGGGGTTCATCCAATTTTGGTTGATCAAGCCCAGCGGTCGTTAAAAATTGGATTGTGTGTAATTGACCGCGGGGACGTAGTCGATGATGCTTTATTGCGTTATTAATTCGCTTAGTTTTCACCGAGTTGGTCAACATCGTAACCGCACCGAGTGAATTAGAGAAACAAACTTTGCACGGTCCACTAAACCACGAGAGGGGACACTTTATGATTCAAGGGTAGCGAATCGATATGAATATTTGAACTCCTGCTGCTACAATACTGTTCGACATTGCATGAAACGATATAAATCTGTGTTATGGTTATGGGAGAAGTTATTTATCCCTAAACTGTAATGTACAGTTATACAGATTGAAACAGAACCAACAAAACTGAAAACAAAAGTTTCTAGCTGCAACAAATAGTAAAAACTAAATAAATACATTTTATTTTTATTGTTTATTGACAATATACAGCGTCGCTTCTATTTTTTATAATCTCCAATTCTGATATACATAGGTTTACATAGTTTTCGTAAACACCTCCATTTTGTCTCTCGCTTTTCCCACAAAATTATTACTTTTGAACATCCACTTGCTCATATTTTAAAAATCTTCGCGACATTTTTCCAATAATTATAGACATCGCAACGACTTATTCCTGATATTTCGAAAATGTTTATATCACTATAAATTATTAATCGTGTTCATCCAAACGCGTTCATTTAATATAATTGTAGTTTCGTTCAACTTTTCGTCCATGCGATACATACAATTGCAAAATATGACACGTTTATTATTATTTTTAATATTGCCAGTTTTATTGGCACTTCCACTCTGGCGGTTTAATAAAGACTGCCGTAGCTTGTACAATTTTTTATGAAATGTTTCGTAAAAATTTCTGCCGTTACCCGAAACATATACAAATGTACATTCGAAACTTTATCTTACTAGTTTCGATAATTTTCTCTAAAATAATTTCTGATTATTTTATTGCACGTTTACGCTAGAACACTGCCACCCCCGCGATTCGTCAATTTGAAATTCGCATAGCCAAATAACTTTCTCGGGAGCTTCTAACGCGTACACGTAGAAATTAGAACAGGTCTTCAAACTTAATTCTCACTTCGAGGAATTAACTTTGCCAATTAGATGTGTCAGTGTGCGACAACACGCTTGTTCACCGGCGCTCGCGGTAAAGTTGTTAACCAAATTTCACCGTCCCAATCCAATCACTAGAAGCTCATTATATGATCAATATGGGTTGGGCATGTATTCCGGTGCATTGTAATTACCAGACTTGCGGGTCATTATGCAAGGTAAAAATTGTCCGCATCGATTTCAAGAGATGGAAGCCAGCTACACGTTTAATTCTTTCTTGAATAATTTTAATAGTATATCATTATTCTACAATTATTGTAACTCCTCTCCCGTTTTACATTGCACCGACCCATTTTTGTTTTACGTATGAAATCCGGCACTGCAGCAATTACAATTAACAATTCTCGTTAATCTTCGGAGCATTTATCATTCCTGGTACTCCTCAATTATTCATTACATTTCCACTGACCGTGGCGGAACTTGCATCAGGCCAACAAACGCCGTTAAATAAACATCGTTCGTGCGATTCGAGCGACTTTTTCAGTCATTTATGCATAATAATTTGTAATTGTAATGATTTTGATGCATTTATGGTACGCGCGTGAAACACAAAAGAAATTATTATATTTAAAGCTGATACAAGAACCGTAACTGAAGCAGATCACACACTATAAAGTTTAGGTTGTTCGTCAATAGTTGTCCAGAATAAAAATGTTTCATAGCTGCTTCAGGAACCGAGTTCGATGTCATAAGGGTTTTCGAGCTCCGTTTTGGTTCGAGCTATCAAAACGCGGAGGAAGTTTCGCGCGAAAGAGAGACGTCCGGCAGTTAATTATCTCCGTTTTCAATTAGCGCAGTTGGGCGAGGCAGATTGCGGGTCCCAAAACTGGCGAAGTTTCTGGCTCGCATGCTCGCCGTGGGTGGATGCGGCGAATCGTTTGGCATTTGCGCACTTAGATCGGAAAGCTACCCCAGGTTCCCAGCAATAATCGGCCGGACCAGGAGAATCGATTCGCTCGCAGTCGGCCACCACGCAACATTAAATCACACGGCTGAGCGGACGGCCATCGGCAATATGCTACTTGTTTACTAAATCACTTCTCATTGACTACTTCGCCGGACAAATAACCGCTAACAATAATGAGGGACACTTGATTGTGCAGCAAAGCCGAAGACGCGTGCACCGGCTGCGTGTTCCGGACCCTACGATTGATTGTGAACGCGCGCACGTTCGCGTGCGTGCGTGCGCGCGAGCGCGTGTTTGCGCATCGTCCCACGGGAACCCATGGCCAAAAATCTTTCCTATTTGACGATGCGCCCGATCCATGGCCGGTCCCTGTCCCCGAAAGCCGGAATCTCGCGAGATAACGAGTAGCAAACAAACAGGGGATCGTTTCGAAGGGATTGTACACCTAAACTGATATGAAAGACTCTTTCCCAGCGACGCTGCTTCGTGCGGTTGCTGGACGATTATCGCAATTAGCGGGACTGACGGATAGCAGGTTGTTCAAATTGATCGATAAGATCTTCATGCAAAATAAATATTTTCTTGTATATCAACTGCACGAGACTCGAACCGAGTGTCATTTTCTCCCTATCTTTGCCTAATAGCTTCAATTAGGGTAAAGGAGCCAATTACTGTGTCTATATTAATTATATTTATTTTTAAAGAGATATATCACATATACATTATCTAAAAAAAAACCGGTAAGCACAATTTAAATCAGTAGACGTATTAAAAAGATTTAAGGGTTTCAGCTGAATAAAATAATTAAATAAAGATAGAAATTTTTATTTCGCTCCCGTGTCTCGTAATCAATGCAGATGTTTTTTATTTTGCATGAAGATCCGCAGTCTAATATTAACTGATTTGAATGAAAAATTTTAATATCTGTTTTTTAATATTCATTATGCTTTAAAAATATGTATAACTAATATAGGCACAGTAACTGGTACCCCCACAGTAATTGGGTCCCTTACCCTATCTGGGAATGCTCAAACTCTTAATCTTTTTACTATTTCTAACTGCACTTATTTTTATTATAAACCCAAAAGATCCAACGCCCATTTTGAGTTGTTTGAAAATGAAATCTACGTTTGAAGAAAAAGATCCGTTACACCGCATGATGTGGTTAGTCCCCAGACCTTTTTAAATAAATGGAAATCCGACGAAATTAGTGCGTCAATTAATTACTGCATCATTTTCCTTTTTTTTTTATTTTTGTCAAGATACTCCACGCAACAACCAGTTCGGTATAAAGGATTCAGGATACTATTTACAAGAAACTTACCCTATCTTAAGCTTGACCTTTCGAGATACTCCCTTCCGTGAACCCTGTTTTACGAGATTATTTGGAATCGATTGTTGGCAGCATGAAACGCGTTGGGAACGCTGAAATAATCCCTCGGGGATAGAATTTTCAACTACGTGAAGGACCATTCAACGCGGAAAACAATTCACATCCGGCTCGTTAATTTACTTGAAGCTTCCATTATGTTATTGGGAAACAAATTTCGTCCCCCTGGCGAATGATGCAACCATCCTTGACATTGCGCCGTCAAAATTCCGTCGGAAACGTCAACTTTTTAATACGAATTTTTTGGACTTTAAATTGAAACCTTCATTTGGAAAATCGTACTTCGAGTTTTGAGATACGTTGTAGAAGGGCAGCTTTAATCCTCTGTAATACATTCCGTAACGAAAATATTTTCGAAAATATTAATGTTTTCAGAAATATCTCAACTCGTAGTATTTTCCAGAGTCCCATCAATTTCCCAATGATGCAATAACATCGTTATTACAAATTATGAAAGATTGCGAAGGCTTGAAGCTTTAAAATGAGTCCAGATTCATTTCTATAAAATTTTGACTTACGAAGTTAGAACAGTTTAAAAATCTGCGAATACCGGAAAAATGTTCAAATACTTTTTGCAGTTACTGTATGCACAAAAATTTGTGTAATTGGGACTTGTAAATTTACACATTCGAACACGGCTTTCGAACCCTTTACCAATAATCGTCGATCAAAGCGGAAACGACAAGTACTTGCTGGCAAATGACGCCAATAGTCGCGTCGATCTCACCGAGGAGAAAGAACATGCAAATTCATGTGTACCCCTCGTCGCGTTGAAACGGCTAATAATCCTAGGGGTGTGTGGGTAAATTAATTATAGCGGCAGACGAGCACATTGCATCCGCGATCGTGTCGTCTGTCAGTGGAATCTGCATGACAGACCCGAAACGAACGATCTTTCCGACATATGATGATTCGGAATCGACAATAAAAGAAACTCGCGCCGACTGCGGACCCAACTGTTATGTCATATTGTGCCGGGGATGAGTATGCAAAAGCTGATCGGAAAGAAAGTTGCCTGGTCATTAATACGAATTTGTCGGTATCCAGTGATACAATCGATGACGACTCCATTTCCGTCGCGACAGAGGCACGCGATCTTCCAAAGAATAACAGAAGGATCATTAATTTTTTTCTTTGCTCAATGAACGCGCAGCCCCGTCCCCACTTTGTGGAAACATGTTTTTTTCCTTTTTTTTTTTTTGTTATTTCGTATCATACGCAATCATCGTCGATACGATACGCAAACACCCAGAATCGTTTAAGCCAGTCTCGACATTCCATTTTTTATTTTGTTCTCTCGAACGGCGCTCCACATTCGTTCCCTTGTTTGTCCTATTTTTTTTTCAATTTTTTTTTTTGTTGTTTCAACTCGACGACCCGTCTCCCTCGGTCCCATGCGCGCTATGAATATATACTGTTCGCACATGACTTGTATTTATAAAATTTATATCAAACAGATCTGGTGTCGATTCACCTAACGCGATATTCGTTATTCATCGCGCGAAGCAATATCCGATAACCGATATGCAATATAAACAGTATCCCCATATATAACGGCCATTAATGCTTATTAACATGCGTTATTGTAGGACACATTCGAAACCAGAACCGCGACGAATTCTACGATCGTGCACGTGCGCCGGTAGAGAGGGTGCGAGGACAACCCTGCGTTTTAGTGCCCTACATGCAATGGCGCCGCAACGCGCTACTCCAGCGGACTGTAGAATTCGGAAAAAAATTCGACAGCCTGCCCGGCCAGAATTTGAAACGATTTGGGACGAAACACTGAAAACTAAAATATTTCCATATGCAAATATTTCGTGGAAATACTGTTTCATTTATTGCTCGCATAAAATGTTTTCCCACTGTTTCCTGAAAATAACTGAAATTACCTGAAAATACCTGTTACACTCAGAGTTTAATATAGGAAAATAAGAAATAAAAATTTCGAAACCAAATAGATCTCCTGAAAATCTATTTCTAAGATACAATACTGGAATAACATTCTTGGCGCCTATGGAACCCTCACCTTATCGAAACTGTTTGGAAATCATATCTTAAAAATGTGTTTCGTGTAAAGCAAATTTATTGAATTTATTTCAGTTATAATATTGTGAATAAAATAAAAATCAATCAAAGTGTAAAATCTAGAAATTGTTGACTTGCTATATTATTATTTGAAATATTATTTGAAATCGAAGTTAAAGGAAATATTAACATACCTTTATCTTATGAATTAATATTACGAAGATGTAACAAAATAAAATGCATTTTATCCAAAAACAAGTAAATGAAACGAATTAAAATCCGTACAATTCTTCAGTTTATCTTTATTTAATGGTCATGGAACCACAACAATGTAACAAGATGAAATCTACTTTACTGTAAAACAAAGTGCAGAGAACTGAAATAGTTGAAATTAGTATAAAATAGAAATTATCAATTTATATTTCATTAAGAATGTTTCCTTGGACAAATGATCTCAAGGGACATAAAATGAATTATGGCCAGCTGGTCTGTCTGCAGCCACATACAAAGGATAATGCATACAATGCGTTTGCAGATTTGCATGTGCACACATTAGCCTGATTCATGAAGATTAATTTTACCACTATATGCTTGTACCCAAGGTGAATTTAATTCAAAAGGTTAATAATTGTAATCAAACAGCTGATTAATCTTTATATAGCAATTGTAATATTCATAATCGACTAATCACTTTTCACAAAACCTGGTTTTCGTATTTTACAAAATGCCAATCAACTAGATTTTCTTCTAAACAGTTCTTCGCGACTTCGACTATAATTAGCTTCGACTATTATTAAATGTTCCTTAGTATTTCGATGAAATTTTCGACACGTACCATAATTGACATATGCAAATCTGCTGTACAAAAGCTGTTTAAAATTTGTATTAATGGCACAGATAAAAAGGTGGAAAAGAAATCTCTACTTTCGTAACGCATTGTTCATTTTCTACTAAAGTAATATATTTTTGTATGATTGATTTCATTAATTTTGTAAAAAGGAAACGAGAAAGAGGCCTTGTAAAATTATTATAATATTACAAGGTGTACATTGAATTCTCGATATATGTCAAAAACACCCGAGCCGTGTTATGTTTACACTTATCGGCGTCCGAGGCCCCTCGCGGGGTATTCGCCGCGGTGGTGGAGATAATTCCGCGACGTTTATCATCCAGGCCTTTGCGACATATATAGAGAAATCACAAAAGTAACAAATATTACAATTTCAGCGAAACAACCTTTCCATCTTGCCCCACCGTCCCCTATTTTCGTCCACCAGTATAAAATCTCGGTGCGGGCCACAGTGCGTCGTGCATTATGGTGCGCACAGGGGTCGCACGCACGGATCCCCGAATGCGGCGCCGTTGCATCGTTGAAGAGGTGTGTACGGATCGAGCTTGTCGCCTCATCTTTTTTCAAGTCGATAGTTTAGGGTCGAGGACACGTATTGCGTACGGTTCGAGGACTCGGGGCCCGGGGTGACGCGTATTTGTTTTCGGCCGGTATGCGCTTTAATGTTCTACGGATTCCACGTGTACGGGGGCGTGCAGGTGCGTCCCGCAGAACCCGGGAAGGGTCGGACCCGCGGCCCATGCCGAATCGGACTTTCCGTTTCGTAGTTTAATTAAGAATTAAATTCATTCCTGTCAGGGGTGACGGTGACGCCGCGTCAGTCGATGCCGCGTTTAATTTCCCGGATGCCTGGCAAATGACAGCAGAGAATGGAACCGATTTCGACCCCGCTGATCAACCGAGCGGTATAATCGCGTGTCTTCGTAGATTTGCGATAAAGTAGAGTGACTACATTCCGTCAAAAAATGGTTTTACGTGCCTCAAGTTTTCGTCCTTATACAAGGATATTTTGTCGCTGGTAAAGGGCTCATTCGAAAGAGGAAGGTCGGTCGGACTTTTAAGAAGCCGTTCTATTTAACAATAGGTTTACGGAGCACTAAAAGTGACTATTTTACGTTGTAGAAATAACAATATTGTAGTTATTCAGACTTTCAACCATTTTTATTTAATGAGTGCTCAAAGAAACGAGCCTATTGAACAATTCTTCGCAAGTGCGTCCTTGCACACTTAATAATTGTAAATTTAAAACGTCGAGTCCGTCATTTAGAGGGGTCCCGCGAATCTAGTGAAGATTCCGTACATTCGCGATAAGGTAGAGTGACCACGTTACCGACAAAAATAGACGAAAAATGGTTTTACGTGCCTCAACTTTTCGTCCTTACATGAGAACATTTTGCCGCTGGTAAAGGGCTCATTCGAAAGAGGAAGGTCCAATCTGGTGCACGCTGGTTCGGAGCTGCCGAGATTATGCAGATATTTGGTAATATAAAGGTAGTATAAAGTTTGCCCCAGTTATGCTTTCTAACAAAGTTAAATCCGCATTTTGTTCAAGTCTTTACTCAATATCAGTTTCTCGTACCGGAAATAACGTTGATGAAAATTCAAGCAGAGGTTCACGTGATTATAACTGCACTAATTGTTTTTATCCGTCCGCTTCAATTAGAGTTTAACCAATTATTACTCCCGTCCCATATTAAACGGAGAATATTCCATTACTGAAACCGACAAAAATGGGTAGACATTCGAGCATTGCGATTACGCGTGGCAGCCAATTTGGAATACTGTTGAATTCATCTCCTGTAAGGTAATAAAGTTTATTTTACTACCATATTTGACCTTGCATGACCTTCAATGATAACTCGCTGAATTCGTCTCAACACTGGCTATCACATCGTGATAAAAAAAAACATTCGAAAAAACAGACCTTGAAATCTCCTCTATGCCTGGACGATATATGACGGTGGCAAGATCCGTGTTGTTGACATATATCGAGAATCCACTATACATATATCAGTCGTGCTTAGTAGACGATGGTTCTAGTGTTAAATGTAGCATAATTTTGCAGGAAGGTTATAAATATGGAAATTCTTAATGGTGAAGAATAATATTGTCATCGTAATTTGCAAACATCAGTAAGTTACAAAAATGCAGTGCCTGTAGGCTTTCGTTTAAAAATTGACCATTTAATGTAAAATTTTCAACTTATCGTAATCGTGGTTCTAATATTTCGATTATCTGTAATCTCCGAAGGGATTATTCCAAGTCTGAAATGTGAAGTCTCTGCTGATTGTTGTTCCTTCGGGATAACTAGCGCCGAAGGGAATCGGCAAGCAGACGCACTCATGGGCGTCATCGAATCCTTTTGCCCACAAGAGTACCTTGTTATCGAGACATATCCGTCAAACGATTTGGTCCTGGAACGAGGAACTCGGTTGCCCTCGTTCGCAGGACCATCAATAACACCCAACGGATCCTGAAACGACCTATAGGTGCCGGGAGTCCACCCAGTTTCTCGCTTCACCGCTCCCATTTAACAAGGCAGGTTCAAGTGTCCATTGTCGGGTTATGAATACACGAAACATATTCAATTTTCTTCCCCCCATCAGCAATACCGAGCACCCCTGCCTCTTCTTCTCTCTCCCTCTCTTTTTTTTCTCGGACCAGTTACAAAATTATGATATATCACGCGTCACCCGGACGAGCCGTGGTGCGCCTACTTAAAAACCCGCGATTTCGTACACAACCGATCATCGTCGTCAGCTGCACGCAACTACAACGAAATTACATGTTTCTGTTCTTTTTTTCTTCTCGATTCTGTTTACCTATGAATGCACCACCGTGCCAGATCGATGACAGTAAACGATGACAGAGCGATGATTTCAACGAGGGTAGACCCGTCCACGAATTGTATTAAAATCCAGATATATTCGAAGAATCATTTTCGCAGTCCTTGTTATAATCGCTATGAAAAAATATCGACACCTTTTTTAACACTTTGACTGCCAAACTAAAAACCTCAAAAATTCCCTAAAATCAAAGTAAGTTATTTAATGAAATAAAAATTGAAAAAATTAAATGTATGATATTGAATAGTCCTTTAACTTTCTTGCATTTTACATGTGCTAATCAAATTTGGTACAATTAATATAATAACGTAAAAATCCATTTTAAAAACTGGACAAATAATTCCGTCACCCACATATGGCAGTCAACGTGTTAAGTCAGATCTGACAATACTCAGTACAAAATGGAAAACACGGTTTCTCATTCGTTCTTCCCTTCTTTCCAGGAAACATATGCGATAATGTGTGTTTCGTCATGTCTGCAGACACCAAGTGCTTCTCTTTATGCTGTTAAAGGAGAACGATGCTTCCATTTTCTGCGCTTCAAGCGTTTCCACTGTTGCAGGATACGTTACACAAAACATATGACTATATCATTCCCGTACCTATTTCGACAGCACTGTCCCTGATATTGTCACTTGTATTGTAATATGTGTTTCAATGAAGAAGCTCATTCAAAAATTTCTGATGAAAACATTTTTACAATTTCGGTACAGTGATTTCTCTATATGTGTCGCCAAGGCCTGAATGATATACGTCGCGGAATTATCCCCACTACCGCGGAGTATGCCTCGTGAAGCCTCGGACGCCGAAAAGCGTAAACACGGCTCGGTTATGTCTCCTGGATGATACACGACGCTGGCAAGACCCTTGTTGTAGAAATACAGTGTGTTCTCGATATATGTCAACAAGACGGGTCTTGCCAGCGACGTATATGGTCCAGGAAATACTATTCTTTGATCCACGCTGAACGCCGTATCCTCCCCAGTATTATGTTTACACTCCTCGGTGTATACACAGAGTATACTCCGCGGTAGTGGGGATAGCTCTGCGACTTTTATCGGCCAGGTATTTGCGACAAATATCGAGAAGAGACTGATCAAGAAAATCTGTATCGGTTGGTAAGTTCCTGAACAAGAAAGCATTCTAATAGCCGGAAGTAGGGTCTGAAATTCTTTGAATAATTAATCAAACGAGCGCCGTTCGAACTGTTCGGAATCGAAATGGTGTGTTTGATCTCGTAATTGTGGTACCAGGGACCCCGAATCTGTTCAACGGAAACCGGGCACACGGGACACTGTAACGAGGCACTCTACGACGGAGCACAGACAATGAATTTGCCCTGTAACGCCAAAACTGTCATATCACGCGTCTATTAAGGTTGCAAAGTTCCACTGGAAGATTAATGCGGCCACCAACTGGGGCCGCGCCGTCTACGTCTGCGTGTAGCAATCGTGAAATTATTAGTTTTCGAGTCAGAATGAATGCATACATATATATATCGGTGGCAGGCTGGCTGCGGCGTTATCCGATGGTTCCACGGTTTCTTAGCGTAATGAATCTACGATGATGCGATATTAATTCCTCGGGTCAGAACCAGAGCGCGGCCGGTTTCATTGAATCCCATCGAATCCGGTTCAAATATCCTTTTAAGCGACTCCCTCGAATTTCGGCTACCGGGCTGGGTCCGCAACTTGCCTCCAAGAACCCGATACCAAATATCATGATCTGAGCCGATAACCTATTATCCCGCCAATACCTGTTTATTACAATTCTCAGGATCAAATGATAATCAAAATTATTAGGTGTAGTAATTAAGGTGGAGTGGGGTAAACTTGACTCAGAAATTGTAAGGTTTGCTTTAAACTGATGCATTTTCTATTTATTCCACTAAAATCTAATAATCTTAGTGTTTTTATTTAGGGCATGGTTTATTCTTTAAGTTGCATTAATTTGGATTAAAAATATCTTCTGAAACTTATGATTTTCTTAATAAATTAAAAACAATGCTGCTAGGGTGGACTTTCCCGGAACTGAGGCAAAACTGCACCTACCTGTTTAAACATTATTGAATCTTATTTCTTTATATTATGGAGCAAAAGCGGAATTATTCAAATTTTTATTCAATCATCGTCAATACATCTCTCACATTCATATTGTACCATTGTGCATTTGTATTGTTTCTACCTTACAGTTGGTACAATGGATTTACCCCACTGCACCTTACAGTGAATTCCCGATACAAGTCACTGCGAGCCTCGCGTTTAAAGGTCACTGGGACTACCCATACCTCCACGGATAGTGGATACTTTTACGTTTCCAGCGTGCACTGTGTATTTCAAATGCAACGTTCGGCGAGAGCCACAGATTTTGTCTAAATGTCACTCACCAGAACCGAGCGAGTGACTTATATCGGGAATTCACTGTAGTTCGGTGATTCCTCTTTACACCAATCGCGAAGCCATTTTGAAAAATATTTTCTCCTTGTTTGGTTCGATAGTGCGGAACTGCGACACGGCGGATGCGACATTGCTGAGGGTCGTGAATTTATCGACCAGGTCGCAAAGATTCCCCATAACGTATTCCCGATGTTTTCGGTCTTAGCTGTACCGAAGATAATTGCATCCAGCGTACCGCTTCCGCCGGCTCTAATTTAATAAACGTCATTTCCTAAAAGGAATCAGCCAATGTTGCAGTTCGCCCTCGAAGAGGCTCAGGTGTAGCAGCAGAGAGGAAGAGAGAAAATTGTTTTCCCACTAATACGTAATGTTGCGAGGGATTAATGTTCCTGCATCTTCGCCCACGCAAAGTGCGTTCATCGCGGACAACTTGTTTTCGACGTGGAAACAAAAAGCTTAGCGTAAGCACCTCTTCTGGATATTTGATCGTCTGCCCGCTCGCGAACGCAATTCCAGCAACATTTAATTGTTATTAGCTTGTATTTAGATTCAACAAAAATCGACGAAATGATCAACGAACGTCAAATTTTAACGAACGGACGGAGCTATCTCGATGAATATACAAATCGCAGATTTTCCCGATAACAATACTCGCTTCGACCACCTGGGACGTTGTTATCACCGGCGCGAACAGAGTCTGTGCAGACGCGAACGGTAGAAAAATGAAATCCTGCCGAAAGAGGACGCTTGAAATTCTTCAAGAATGGACTCGGCGATCTGCAGAAGCGCCGGCACGTGAAACATCAAAGGCCAAGCACGTCGATACCGTGCCTCGAGATTGCAGCGAGCCTGGGAACTTTCGCGCGAATTCCCACCAGCCAGTGCGAACTGACGGGGTAGCAGAGAAAATGTGGCGAGCTTCTGGAAGTCTGATATATAAAAATTTAAGACCAGTGAAATCTGTCTTGACATTTCCGAGTGTGTGCAGGCTGGTCAGAGGGAAGTCGGTCTGCCGTTGCGGAACTTCCGTAAGATTTAAACGAATAAGATGCAGCGTGGGGAGTATCGCGATACGCTATGCTTCGCATGAATATGTGCACACATCAATCCGAAACGAAACTGCCGCATTCGGAAAATCTTCAGGATAAGCTGCGACTGCTTTTCGGTACTGAATTCTTTATTTGTGTCAGGCCAATGCAATGGCTCGAGAGTTTTCTCTTAAAAATAAAGACGAAACGCTTGGAATAAAAACCGAGTCTCCGGTTTTATGATCTTGATTGAACTTTGTAGAACGTCTTTTTTATTATTAAGCGATTCCAGCTTCCAAAGGAAAATTATTTAGCAATACAATATTCTTTGTGACATAGAAAACAAGTGAGAATTATTTTCTTATACAGGGTATTCATTTTGAAACTTTCCAGCCGAATATCTCGAAAAGTGTGAAAGGAGGGGAAGTATCAGTTTTTCATTTGGGTGGCGTTTTCAAGGTCATCTAAAGGTCGACTTTGTTTTTTCAAATGGAAACCTATATTTTTTATTATGGGATCTTATTGTACGTAAAAAAAGACCAGCAATTTTCGTAAGATACTTTTTCTTTACCCGCACACTAGTTTCGGAGATATTTAAAGAGAAGTAGAGTGAGGCATATTATTGTGTAAAATTCTTTGACGCAAATCGTTGATGTTTTCCAGTTGTACTAGCAGCTACCGTTTGAAAACAAAATTGTCCTCTATTGATCTCTTGTTTATGTTGTCTGTCTTTCGATATAAGATTGTACTATTTAGTCAAGTGTGAATCATCGTAATAAGTGATACTGTATCGTAGTACAATTAAAATGGTGTATTCTTTAGAAGAACGAGCAGAAATAACTTTTATTTATGGAGCTGATGAGTGTGCTCGCTGAACTGCTGCTACATTTCATGAGAGACATACTGACACACATGTTTCTCATACGTACGTGTTACAATTAGTTACAAAGTTTAAGGAAACAGGATCGCAGTATAAGTATGACTTGTTCTACTTCTCTTTAAATATCTTCGAAACTATTGCGCGGATAAAAAAAAGTATCCTACGAAAATTGCTGGTCTTTTTACGTACAATAAGATTCCATAATAACAAATATAGGTTTCCATTTGAAAAAACAAAGTTGTCCTTCAAATGACCTTGAAATGGCCACGCAAATAAAAGACTGATAATGCCTACTTCTTTTCCCCTCGAAATTTTTGGACACGTGTTTTACACTTTCTTAATATCTTTCATACTTTTCGAGGTGTTCGGCTGGAATGTTTTCAAATGAACACCCTGTACAAATAGTTGTTTTATCAACTTGTACGAATAGATCGTAGGAGTTGTGGTTCTTCTTTAATCCTGTTTTGAAAGTATTTGAAGTAATTAGCATATTTGAAAGGACTCTCCTTTTTCGAAAAGGGAAAATTCGTCAGTTTTTCCCGAAGGATTTTGGTGATACTTTAAATCCAATTTTCAAGAATTCATAAGGTTCCGTCGAATTTTTAGTTTGCACCAGACACGAATGGAGAAGGATGCAAATGTTCCTGAGTGGCGGGCGAATAGAACATTTTGTTCGCGAGCGACAAATGGCTCCTTCTGCATGGATCTTAGCTGGGAGGAGATTCGTAAGATCTCGAGTTGCGGGCGACCAACGAAGCGCGCTTCTCTGCCTCGAGAATAGAAGGGAACCTGCGGGAGAGGATGGCAGAGTATCACCCGCAGGGCTTAAGAAATTCTGACAAATAAAAATTTACGATTGCGAAAGCGTGCCGGCGGGTCTGGCTGACAAAAGATCGTCCCGGTTATATTGCTAATAAAATTAAGCCCTCGTAAACTGTTTCCCTCAAATTTGTATTTCATGATCTTGGGATGACACGCTTTTAACGCTTCGAAATTATCGTAGATGAGAAACTCCGTACACGTTACTGCACAGAATTATAGAGCTCACTTTTTTTTTTACGGTGAATAATTTACGAGTTACACGAAATCCTCGCATTACGAGGATCACCCTGTAAATTGCTGTTTAATACAGTTACAACGCGAAGCCCTTGTCCTGTTCATTTCCAGAGAATTTTACAATTTCGCCCAACAACGTCAAATCTCGCCCAACGCCGTTCAAATCGATGCGACGAGCATCTCTGAGGCGAAATAATTTAAATGAAATTTCGCAGCGGATGATACCGTGAGTGAGGTCAGGCTAGCCTATCGAGATATCGCATTATCTCGATTACGGATCGCTGGCCTATAAAGTTGCAAGGGTGAACTTAACGCTTGACGTTCGAGCTTGCAAATTCGACAACTCGATTTCCACTTATAGTTCATTTAACATTATACGCCTTGTTCGGACTGTACATTTAATCATCGTCGCTGCTCATTATGAAGATCATTCTGGATGACTTCGATTTTATGGTCAACACCCACAATTTAGTTGGAAACGGATGCGTTAATGCGCATGTTTCGTGATTTCCATGCTCCGATTATCCCAACCAAAAAGCCATTAACAGCTTAACAAACTAGAAACAGAAACTTCTTCGGTCCATATTACGTTAAAAAATGTTAAAGAAAAAAGTGGACAATATTATATTATTTTCGTGTTACATGCAAATATTTGTCTGTATATTGTAACTAGACTGCGCATCTCGGAAATATGCATCAATTATGCAAAAAATAAACCAAATAGAAAGTTCTTTCGTCCTTTAATCATTTTAATTAATTGCAGATAATGACTTCAAGCCGGCCGGATTGGGTTCGACCTTGACGAAATTGATCGTCACGCTATTGTCGTGCGAACGGTCAGTAGACGAAGCTGATTAGTAAGATTTTCGACCGATAGGTGGTGTGATTTTTTAACTTCTGAATTTAATGTGCTTACTATTTTAAAGTCTAGTTATAATTCAGATTAATTTCTAAAATACCCTATATAACTTTCTGTGCACTGGAGATTTCTCAATCTCGTTAATGAAATAGAATATCTTGTAGCTACAGTTCACCGGTCTCTGTGCTATCGTTTGCATCGTAATAAATTTCGTGCTTCCATCAACAACGCAGACTACAACGTATCTTGTAAAAATACGACGCTCAGAAAGAATTTATTACCCTGCAGAAGGTTCCTTTGAACCATAATGCAAAGGACAAAAAGCCAGAACAAAGTCTCGGAGTAAGGACTTTCGCACGACGTTTCGTAGAACCGCAGCGGCAAAGATATATTTATTGACGTCGCGTCCCTTTTTCAGACGGCGCATTCATGTTTCAGATTTTTTGCTGTTTCCCTTCCGGGTAATGAAAATAAATCTCATCTTTATTGGGACGTGCGCGTGATAGATCCGCCGAGTGCAAGGTGGAAGGTGAAAAGGTGTTGTCGCGCGGCCTTCACGGGGCTTGATCATAGGGGTACAGTGTCACACGTGCAAAATAACGATGCACCCACGCATTTCCCGCATCACCAGAGATAGGTGCTAACGCTCGTTATCGCGACGTTCTTTTATCACGTCTGAAAATATAATAATCGTACAAATAGCTACAATATTAAAGGGTTGCACACTTTTGAACAGGTGAAAAATAAGAGAAATTTTTTTAATATGTAAAATTACGTTTTTTACAGAAAGAAACAATGCGTACACTTTATTATGTGATGTTCAAGCAGTATTTACTGAAAAATTGAGCTACTTATCTTAACACTTTCATGTCCGGTGACACCAACGTGGTGCCATTGGCAAGCAGGTCATTATTTGCCGGTGACACCAACGTGGTGCCATTTGCATCCCGTATCCCGTTACACGTATCATTTAATAAAATGCAGCTAAGTTTATTATGTTGTAATGAATTTTATATTTTATATTTGTACATTTTAATGAACAACTTTGCAATAAGTTCCGGCGACAGAGAAGAACATTTTTGTGAACCGTGCGGACGTGAAAGCGTTAAACTGGAAGGACGTGGCAGCCATTTCTGTCTAAAACACCACTCGTGGTATGTATCTTTATGGTGTTCCATCTATTTGTCCTAAAACTTACCGTTGCTGAGATATTTGACTGTTTTCATGAAGAATGTTTGAAATGTCGGCCATCTGCAACGATGTAACGGTGGGTCACACTGTATGTTCTTTTAATTTTACATTAAATTAGACAAATGGAGCTAGTCATTGTCGGATGTGGATGGATAGTAATGGATTTTATAACTCACGACAGTGAGTTTAAGACGAAGAATCGAACGGGAACGACGCAACGAGGTTCCGAGCAAGGTCGCCGTTCCCCTTAACCCTTGAGATTTTTCTGCAGTTGCGTACAATGTGTTTTTATATGGGCTGCCAAAGGTTTTCTCAAATTATAGCGCGGTCGTGAAAAGATCTACCGCAGAGAGGGAAGTTTCCGGCACAACCACTCGCACGCGAGCGCACAAAAGGAAACCGTTCCTGAAAGGAAACAGGCAGTTCACGGCGCAAAAGAGTCGGCCGAGTCCTCGATACCACGTCGCCGGTTATCGTCTAACCTTGCCTTCACCTTCGCCCTCGTCATCGTTTCTCCCGACTTTGTTTCTTTTCATTTCAAATCCTCGAGTATGGCGGGACTTGGTCGAACTCCTCCCTCGTCGAGTCACTCGATCCCATTTCCTCGGCGCTGCTTTCCGAGAGAAGTTTTGCGAAGGACAGGCGTATTAATTATTCTAAAATTAATTTTCCATCTTTATTTCCGGCGCGAGCATCGTCTTGCCGCGCGCAGTAACTTCTTTGCCGGAATATACCTCGCCTCGACAACCAGCCATCGAAAGATTCATCGATCGTCTTGTATTTCTGTCTTGGACGACGCGACAGACAGGAGCGATGAAAAATTCTGCGGGAATTATCTCTGGGACGCAATTAATGCCAAGAAAAATTACGTGAACTCAAGTTCGTTCAATGTCACGTACATTTAGAAAACGAACAATTCCGAAATTAAATTATTTACAGTTTTAGTAACACGATGGCTGTACAAATAATTGTCATTTGTTTTAGCTACCACAAAATCCCCAGAACAAGAAGGTTGATCGAAAGGATAACATCAAACTTGAAATCTGTAAGGGGAGGAAATTTTTAGGAGCGATGCAAAGATCCCTGTGAAATTGCATGGTCAATTCATTATCAAAAAAGGAATTCCGTGGCAGTCTACTAATTTCACGGAAGAGTTCAGCTCTCGAGCGTCGCTCTTCCAAGGACCTGACCCGTCTGTTCCACCTCCTTGTCGAAAAAGAATCGGCTTTTTCGGCTGGCATCCCGCGGAGTCCGGGCACTTCACGAATGACATTACTCCATCGAACGCCTACGAGTGGACTGCACGGTTCCCATTCATCCTGGCGATCTCTGAATGAAGCTGGAAGAGGCTGCTGGCTTTCGCGAGAGGATCGCCCGCAAGAAAACATTCTCAAGAGGGTGTAAAGACCTCAGTGCTGTTTCTGATGAATGACCGGCGTAAGGATATCTCTTCGGCTCTCTCTCCTCTTCCACGTTCCATCCGGCATTTTACCATTGTGTCCGGTGCACTTTCAGTATTTCTCAATGAGAATCTGGGCAGTTTCGCGTCGCCACCCCCCATTGCAGGAAATTTGAATTTTACGTTTCTCCGGGGAAACGTGGGCCAGACGAGGACACGAAAGAAGGTTCTTCGGGGCTCTTCTAAGTTACAGGTACTCGAGAGTTACAATGAAACGGCTCGAGAAGCCACCGAAGGATCTTATGAATGAAATCCATACCGGGGAACCGGAGAAGTCGAGGATAGAACGGGGGAGTTAGCATCTGGTCAGCCCCGACTTACTACGAGAATAATAATGGTCTCTCGGGGATCATTGAGCCTCGAAGACCTCGGACCAAGCATCGCTCTCCTCTTCTTTATGGTGGTTTATGGCACCCTGCGAAAGATCCCCATATCGACTGACCTGGACCAGAGACTACAGGCCACGGACACGTGTTCCGCCTTTCAATGGAAACTCGCCTCTATGAACATCGGAGGATCTGTAATGCGCTCACCTCTCCCCCTTCCTCCTCAGCCCCTTTCTCTGCTTTCTCTCCTTACAGTTTTCTAACTCTACGTTAGGAATGCAATATCGATTTCGTATTAGCCACCGTACAGGTGACAATTTCGCAAAAATATGTACATACATGGTGTGCGGACATCGGGCGAGATATCTATCCACTCTGCCCACCAAGGCCAGGCGGCATTGTCGTAGGGTCGTATAAATGAAGAACCCATCACTGCTTATCAGAGCTGGAATAAAGCATTATCACGATTCAATACCCTCCACGGCGCTTTCATCCCGTCCTGGTCGTGGCATCTCGTAAAAGAGCCAAGAGGTCAGCGATCCGAGTACCGTCGAGCGAATATTTTGATGCGCGATGAAAAATAACTCGTTCAACGGGGTCCACGTGATCATCGGCTGTCCCCGCTGGCCTCAATCTAGCCGCCTTTGATCGAAATCCCATTATCGATCCGCCAATCTCCGCTGCCACGCGAAAGGATAAAGGAATGCCACGAAAGGTCGTTGATCCAATTTCTATATCCAGTAGTCTTAACCCGAAATTACCTCGCGCATTAACCGGACATTCTGGTCCAGCCCGCCGATCATCTGTCTTCTCGAGATAAAACAAATTCTGATATATCGTCGAAAGTACAATTAAGCCGTTGGAAAATTAATTTCGTGTGCCTCGCTCGCTCGCTGTCCACAAAAAAACTTCTGAAAGATGCGGATCACGTTCGGGGACTTTATGAAAACGAAAAGGTATTAGTAACAAATTTGGGTAATTGTTTACTTTATGTTATGAATGTTATGAACAAGTTTGCAAGGTATTTAGAAAAAACTACGGAAATTCTGTCCTTTTCAATTTACGCGTGCTTTATAGGGAGGCACGGAACCCCTCCCAAAGAGCCTAACCAAAATTCGTTTAAAATGATGGAATTCGTTGTAATACAGTTTTCCACAAATATCTCGGAAAGCAAGGTCGAGCGGCGGTAACGTGTACAGGGAAAAGTTGCCCGGAATGATGACCTTGACAGCATATTTCAAGGTCATCTAAAACAGTGACGAATTTGATTGCAGATGGAAAGATAACGGGACTCTTCCTTAAGATATAGTTGGAGTTTCAAATCGATTGGCCCAGCACTTTCGGCTTGACCCTGTGCCTAATTTTATAACTCCTAGACAACATCAATTGCAAGTTCCATTTTTATGTATTCCTGCTCTTATAACCTGGAAACTAAACTAAACTATTTCTAAACTCTTTTCCCTTAATATTTACGTGGACGTTGTGCTCCATTTTTCAGGCAAATATTTTTTGAAAAACGTCTTTAAAGTTTGATATTAGAACCTGAATATCCAAGCCACGTTACGATTCAATATTAGAAAATATTTTGATAGAAAATATTTTGAATTAGTAATTTAAAATTGTACGAAGACGTTTCTAAAGTGTTAAAAATTCCATGGGAAGAAGAAAAATTCCCTTTTAAAATCGCTGACTGTCGCCTCTCAAGCAACGGTGTCTGGAAATTCGAAAAATCATCGGAGAAACTGAAAGTTCTTAACGAGATAGAATAATTCATCGGAAAGTGTACGAGCGAATTGACTTCGAGAAGTTGGTAATCGGATTCGGTGCACGCCTCGAATATTAACGTCGATAGTTTCTCGTCGAGTTTGTCCGGATTTCTCCGGATTTCTCCGTGATGTTGTATTTTTCGAAAACAGTTCCAGACATTGGTGCGTGCAAATTGGTCACTCGAACCGGAACTCGAAGTTCGACAAATGCTAAGATCGATTCTTGTGTGCTGGCGTTTATCGTAAAATTGCTCTCATTTTGCTGAAATATATACCTACACAATGGTCTGGAATGGCATTTCTGAACTTTTCTGGTACGGAAAATGTTTTCCCTTTTTTAACCAGTTAACTGTGGAATTGAATTTGAAAAATCCCTCACGGCGCGGAATTAAAGTTAATTTAAAATAATAAATATACACGTCGAACGCAGGCCAAATGCGGCTATCATAAAAGCCAAACCCCTTGTAAAGCTAATGAGACAGAATTACTTTTTTATTCGATAAGAATTTAACAATCATTAACGTTAACTGCACCGCAATAGAGTTTCGGATTGACGAATATACTTGTCAATCACAGTTAACTGGTTAAATCGGAAACACTTAAAAGTTTCGTTAATTAAAACGTTATTGTTATATAACAATTCTGGAGACACGATCATGAACTTGAAAGTGAAAGTAATTCTCCGAATATGGATCACAACATTATTTTGGCTGTGCCGAGAGTGTATTAGCAACTGTGCGAATAATGCACAGTTTAAAAAATTTTAACTCTCAGAATGGTTGTAACAAGTTGCTAGAAGAGTATAAAAAGTTCGTAGATTTCTTCAACTTTCGACGCTACCTGGATTTTAAGAAGTAGATTATAATATATATAGTCGTTTGAATAGCGCCTTAAAACCGGCTAAATGTTTTCCTTGTATGAAAGTTTTTCGGTTCTTTATTGTTGGCAACACTAGACCTTGATCTTCCATACCATCTGTCCTGCGGTAAAAGTTCATCTTAATTAATTCAATGATTCCTTGTATATGAAGAAGATTAAAAAATAAAATATAAAGTAATTAAAAAAATAAAGATATAAAGATTAAATAATGTATTAATTTTTAAAACACCACTCTCATCTTCTGCATTTCTTTGATCAAAAAACGTTGACATTCACATTTTCTATAGAAGAAATAGACTTCATGCTTTAATATTTTCCTCCGCTATAAAACTAACAATAAGAGATGCATATTCTTTTCCTTTTTAACAAGAACTACAATTTTTCTAGCATTTTGTAAGCTAACAAATCTATTTCTTATTTGTTTGTATATTTCCATGTATTTTTTCCTTGAGAACGGTTTTCTCCTTGAGAACTGCAAGGACCGATCCCACTTGGTGTTTCGTCCTTGATCGGGGAAAATATCGGTTCTACTTTGCTCAAATGGTGCGTCGTATTCGATACTTGCAGCAAGGTCGTTGCACCAGAAAGTTACCTTACAGGAGCACGGTATCGATAAGCTGAAGGTCGAATCTTAGAATATTTATCGTGAAAAATTGCGGGCGATGTAGCTCCGAAGTCCTTTTCAGTTCGCGCTCGGTGACTCGAATGACATTGAGTAATAGATTGTTGCAGTAGCTCGAAACGCCGCGTCGCGTCAGTTTGTTCGGTGAACAGCGTAGAATTTCGCAGTTCTAGGAGCTCCGGTTCTGTGCAGAATTTGTTGCCATTGTAACAATCAGTCCGCACGAATTCGCGGGCAAACAACAAATACGAAACTGTCTTCTGCTTTGTGGAAGTCGGACAATGGGATGGTAAATTGTTTTTAAAGTCGTTGGAGGAGAAGAGGCAATTAGTTTGGTTTCAAGATTCAGATTATACTAGTTATTCCTCTAATTGTGCCAATTGAATAATATATTATGTCGTTTTCGGACGACGTTGCGCGATACATGCGAGAAAGGCATTGTACTGTTAGTCTCTTATTGTAGCACAATATTTCACGAACTATACTGAAAAGGAACATGAAGAAATTGCAATTTTGCACTTATTGCATTAAATAGAGTTTGGCCCATTCACATGCCAGGACTATATTCATCAAATCGATAGAACCATCCTGCCACGGCACGTAAACCACCTTAAGCTATAGTGAGGTAAGATGGCCAATTTGCGAGCAAATTACCGTTTAATTATAGAGACAGGATTACAGCAAAATTATACTTGGTTGTACATACGTTTATTTCTAAAATATACTAGACTTTTCTGCTAATCATTTTTTATTTACATAAGGAATAAAAAAGTTATACTTTGCATGTAAATAGCACGACCATCTTATCGAGACCTATACAATATGAAGACACTTGAACGTAACAGTGACTCATAAACTCAAGAGAAAGTTTCAAGAGTATAGTCATCAATATTATGCGTATAAAATTTGTGTAATAAATATAACAGTGAATCATAAACTTAAGAGAAAGTTTAAAAAGTATAGTCGTCTATATTAACCGTATAAAAATTGTGTAATAAATATAACAGTGAATCATAAACTTAAGAGAAAGTTAAAAAGTATAGTCGTCTATATTAACCGTATAAAATTTGTGTAATAAATTTTGGAAGCTTATAGATGTCAGCAACAATAGAAGACAGTTTCCAGAATAACATGAAAAAAACTCACCTCAGTAACTAGCATAATGAACTGCAGATATTTGTGCAATTTTAGTATCATTGTTGTCGTTCAAACATTCATCAGTTAATCTGTCCCGGAAGATAATAATTCTCCGACAGGAAACATAAAACCGCGATCTCTCCGGCCGACAAGAAAATCCCTGAGGAACCGTTTCCCGCGAGGTTTCGCGAATCAATTTACTCGACGATTCCTCGTCTACGGCGAGCGAAACGAAGGCCAATCCCTTTGTCGTCGGGCGGATTCCCTTCATTCTCGCCGTTTGAATGTCAACGCTTCAAAAATGTATCGGTGCCCGTCAACCACGGCTAGGAAATCCCGCTGGAAGCTGCCAAAAATTTCCATTGTGCCATTTTCGATTCCCAGTGAAATTCGTCGTCGACGCCCGGCTATTTTTATTGTGGACGGGTTACATCACTCGCCTTAGCGACGAAGCGGGAAGGTTAACGAAATGGCTACACATGAAGGAAATAAATAACAGCGATAAATTCGTTGTCCTGACACAAAACTGATTACGTTCAAGGAATTTGGAAATATCGTTAGACTATTTCAGACACGTTGAAACGTGCAAAAGAAACAGTTCATTTTCATGCAACCTCTGCTTCTCTTATTTTTATTTTGCAGGCAAAACGTGCGAAAGAAACAGTTCATTTTCATGGAACTTTCGCTTCTCCAATTTTTTTTTCATTTTAATATTAATATTAATTTTCGTCTACTTGTAATAAAATTAATTAAATCAGTCTTATTTTTATAATGGAACAAAAATTAATCTCATACGGGGACCAATAATGACCAATTTTTATGCAAACATCCGAAAAGGAGTTGCACGCTGTTGTTAGACGAAGGGTAAACCTATTTTTACCAGTTGCTATCTTTCCACCAGTTTTTTGAAATTGCTCCGCTTCCCCGTTTCTCCAATTTAAGCACGGCAACGCTCTACTTATTTCGTCGAGGGCCATTAACGGCTTAGCACCAGCCCTTGTTCCGTTGTTGGATCAGCGATAAGGTGTCAGTAAAGCGTTCAAAGGGAACAATTAGAGAAGAAGCTGGTCGCGAAACGTTTGCTGGCGGACCATGGGCCAACGCGGAACGTCGTCCGTAAATCCGAAACGAGCTCCGCGTAATCGTAACCATAGCGCACGAACTCAGTGTCGCGAATGGCCATTCTAGGTGGAAAAAAATCATAGATCATTTCATCGGATTTCTTCAAACCGATTGAAATTTTCTGTTAGGTCATGAAATATTATATGAATTATAGAAATAAATATAAAAATAAATAAAAAATATCATATTAAATAAGTATAACAATAATATCTAAATATAACGATTTAAAAATAATTCGCTAATATCGCTTCCGCCATCAACTAAGTTACTTACAGGATTAGACAGAAGTTCTTGTTAAAAATAGATCTAACACATCTTTCAGTAGCGAAGTTGTATTTTTTTGCGGTATCGCCCTATAATAATTTATGATGGGATCAGAAGTAATTAACAGCATTACTATTAAGTCGTAGTTTGTAGATACACACGAATTCTTTCTTGTGTGGCCAATCCTGAATCTTCTTATGTCTTTATTGCGAGCTTCTTGAGCCTCTTCAGCCAATTGGCAATCGGCATGATTTACTTATTTCTACACTATGAAATAATAATTTGTGCACTGTAAGGGGCATATGAAACCGAGGATATAAATTTAAATATAAATCTTTTGTTTCGCAAACAAATTTCTCGAAATATAGAGAATTAATGGTGTGACCTGAAGAAAGAGCAGATAAGATATAAAAAGGTCGTTCAAGAAGTTCCTTATTAATGTCTGTTATTTTCGAGGTTTTTGTAAAGTTTTTGAAGAAACGTTTAGCCGTGTTACCATCATTTGTGGAGCCACTTCCTCCTGCTTCCCTAAAATGCCGATTCGGTCCACCGTACGGTGTTACAAAGATTTTAAAAAATTGTGACAGGCGGATTAGCAAATATTTGCAGCTGATTTTTGTCAGAATCCCTTCTATATAGTTTGAACTTAATGCAATAAAAATTTCAAGATGGGATCTTTTGAGACTTTCTAGTTCGGCTCTATTAAAGTCAACTAACCGGCATAGAAAACTGGTACTTAAAAAATCTCTAAAAATTATTGTAAAGGACTTTATTAACGAACTTTGTGAACATTAATGTAAATATTTACTTATGTTAATATAAGGTATCGTGCATAAAAGCTTTAAGATTCATATTTATTGCTCTGAAATAATTTTCTTTCGAACAAATATAAACATACGATTTTGCCGTGTTACTGGTCAGAGTTTTCACGTATTGTTATGGGTACAATGATACAAATGAATTGTTATGGGTACAATTAGGCCCAGTAAACATTCCGAAAGAAAAATATATGAATGTTATATCTATTTTCCGACATGACTTTTTCCACCTAAAATGGCCATTCACGACACTGTGGAACTGGACGAAACTCAAAATTCGAGCGACAAAAGAACATCGAGCTGTATTTTCTCCCAAGCAAACGATGCGAAGTGACTTCTTGTGTATCCATCTTTCCGTAGGGAATTTGGTATAAACATATTTTACGTGACACATGTACACACTTGGTATACAAAATCTTATAAAATGAGATAAACGATGTTTGGCGACACTCGTTGGCAACGTTCGTTGGCAACACCGATTTTAGGTCATGGAACAGTCATTTTGTATCGGGTTCACTATTTTCTAGGAGAACATTCAAGAGAAATATGAATTTTTATTCCCACGCTGTGAACGAATCGATATTGCACGGGGTGATGTAAAAATGTGCAATAACCAAACAGCTGAGCAAAGTTCCGTTTTGTCGTATTATTATTTGAAATTCTTAATTAACGTAAGCGCTCGATGACCGGAGAATCATAATCGGTGGTTGTTGATCATTAAAGGTGAAATCATAATTTATTAGAAAATAGAAGAGAGAGAGCGAGAGCAGAAAAATAAACTGAAAAATACTGTGGCAATCGATAAATTACTTTGTTATGATTTAGAATATATTGTATTATCGGTTTGGTTTTACTATCTCCTATCTTTCGAAATACTGTGGCAACGCGTTGGAAATGCTGGGAGCTGGTTGCTGTGGACGAGAACGTTCTATTGGCCGGTTCCATTTCCTCGGTCGACCCCGACAATTTCCGCGTTATCACCGGGGTCAGGAAGTCCTTATCGAAATACTATCACCCGCGAAAACGATGTGACTGGAAAATTCAAAGCGGCCCTGCTCTAAAATGGCTGCGTGGAGCGTCGCCGACCCGCCGCTAATTTAGAAAATTGAATCGATCTACCAAGAAAATTATCAAGAAAGTTGATTTTCCCTGGTTAATTGGAGAAAAATTAGCAGTTAATATTCTTTCGAATTCTATCGTCCCGCTACTAGCTTACCTTTCCCAACGGAATGATATCGGTGGTTTCATTGAAGTCGCTCGTACCACTCCACGTTTTATCTGCTCATTGCGAATTCCGGTGGGGGGTTGATTAGCTGCGCGAAGCATACTCGGCAATTTTACCCTTTTGTTTTCCCCTTCGGTGCACTTGACTCGATAGGGATCGCGTTAAGCAACAACAGGGTGGACATGAAAGTTCAGGCGGCTTTGTATAGAGTGACACTTAGGGATTAGTAATAGTTCCGTTCCTGGGGCCGCAGGATGTGTGCACCGGGAATATTTTATTGCGCGGAATTTGTATAAAAATATATTTCGATTACAGTGATTTCTCTATATATATCGCCAAGTTCTGGATGATAAACGTCTCGGAATTATCTCCACTCCGCGGTGTATACCCCGTGAAGGGCCATGAATGCTGTCCTTTTCTACGTTCGGCGTGGATCAAAGAATAGTGTCACCTGGCCGATATATGTCCCCTGACTAGACCCGCGTTTTGGACGTATATCGAGTAATAAACACTGTATTTTATTACTTGGAATTGAACAGCAAAATATATTTTGAACATATAATTACTTTCACTATAGAAATTCTTTTAATCTTCTTACTGTATTAAATTTGACATACTAGTCTCTGGCATGAGTGCATAAAATTCGCAGTCTAAATAGTAATCGTTCTAGAATGTGATATTAATAGGGAACTTCAAACATATTAGCCTGAGCCACTCAGACAGCTATTTGTATGTCGGATTTCTGCAGCCGAGCTAATCTCGGATTTCCCACGAAAAGAAAAAAATGTTTGTCATACATTTCTAGGATTATGACATTTTATTTTTACTTCACCATCATACCGGTAGACCAATCGATATCGACGAACGTCTTCGACAGAGAGAAAAGATCGTGAGTTGCGATTAGGTTGCGTCCACGCAGCGTAGTGAATTACATAAAGCAGTTCAATTGACGCGCGTCGAACGGAATCAATATGATTAATTGATACCCGCGCATTACGAGTTTCCAGCGGCAAATTGGAAAGGGCACACGAGTCACGATTCATCAATGACATTCCACAGACAAATTTGTTTTCACTCTGTTACCGGTGACCCTCGTCTCCCCCTAATTTGTCAGAAGACCAACGAGACACCGTGCCGCCGACAAAGACGGACTGTTGGGAACGTGCAACTTTGCCGGCACACTGTGGCAAAACACAGCCGGGAACACCAACGCAGCTACAGGAGGGTGTATAGATGTTTCCAAGGAGCACGGGTCTTCGAATGGTTAATGGTCCTACCAGCTGGGTCTGGTGACACCTGGTGGATACCTGGATACGCGTCCCTGTGACGCAATTTACCTGGCCGCTGGCCACCGGGGGGGCAGGTAAACTGCAGAGCCTCTTCAGCCCCACCTCTTTTTCATTAAGTAGATCAGTAGTTTCACCCGACTCCTTGAAAGAGTAAAATTGCTGACCGTAAAACCAACTTTGGAGAATCCGACCTTCCCAATCTTCAAGGTGTAGACGTTAATCGAATCGTGAAAGTAATTACAGTACAGTGAATTCTCGATATATGTCAACAACACAGTGTTATGTTTACACTCCTCGGCGGCCGCGGCCTCTCGAGCTTCGTGGCCCCTCATGGTAATGGTAGCGGTAGTGGGGATAGTTCCTCGACGTTAATCATCCAGGTCTTGGCGACATATACAGGATGTCTCACCTTCATCTATAATATCTCGCTTGTCATCGATGTTTTTTTAAATGGAATGATATATTTTTATTATCGCTATATGATGGCCGAGGTCAAGATGAATCCAACGAAGTGTAATATTATATTCACGTGACATTGTGTATGAAAAATTTATAAAAGTGGGGCACTTGATGTAAATAGTGAAATAATGATGACATGATCCCACTAGGTTCTCAAGAAATGTTCTTGAACCTTGACTAATGACTGTAAACACACTTACCACAAATTCTAAATACATACAAATTCTTCTTCTCCTTTCGGTGAAGGCCTTCTTCTCCTTTCTAATCAATTCGTTCAAGAAATTCATTGGGATTTATTCGATTGTGGAAGATAACGTTACTTTTCTGAAAGGATTGTGTACAGTGATGTAGAAAAGGTAGAAATGATTTTAGTTTATGGTCAGGCTAAAAATAACTCGGTACAAGCATCTCAAATGTACGCGGAAGGATACCCAGAGAGAAATCATCCTTTTCGACAAAGTTTTAATCACGTAGTTCACTTGCTTTGTAAAACGAGGAGTATTAAATCAGTGAAAAGAAAACGATCAAAGCCTGCTACTGGAGATTGTGCTAAAAGTTGTGTATTGGCTATAGTCAATATTGATCCTATTACAAGTTGTCGAAAAAATGGACGTTCTTTAGGCATTTCGGAAGTAAGTGTATGCCGAATGTTGCAACGTTATAAATTTCATCCATACCATATTTCCTTACATCCGGAGCTTCATGGCAACGACTTTGAGAATCGTGTTGCTTTTTGTATATGGGTATTGCAGCAAATACAAAGAAATGAGCATTTCATTTATGACGTTCTCCTTACTGACGAAGTTACTTTTTGTAACCATGTACAACTGAATGCACTTAATATGCATTATTGGTGCACTGAAATCCCGAAATGACTTTGACAAGTTGTTCAGCAGCGTCCATGGAGTGTAAATGTACGGTGTGAAATCGTTGGTGATACGAAGCTCAAGGTCACGTGAAGGTAATAATATTACAGGCCGTTGGATTCGTCTTGATCTCGGCCATCATATAGCGATAATAAAAATATATCATTCCATCTCCGTCACACATACTCCGATACTGTCGCGGAGAGGGTAACTTTTTCCCCCTGAATTCGTGCTCCCTCCCCTCATCTGTGCGACACTGGCGGAACAGAGTCAAAATTACAACGCTCGATTAGCCAAGGACGCGCGCTGGTGTTTTGTTTGTCTGCGTCGACTCGTCACGTTGAACCGAGGAGAGTATAGTCTCGCAACTCCCGTTTCTCGGGATAATAAATATTCAATATTCATGGAAATTTCGCCGCTCGAATCACGGGGAAACGTGTCTCGGAAATGAAAGCACTTCATTAACTGAAAAACAAGCGAGAAGCCATTCATCCTTGCGAAATTTCTTGTTTCGTTCTACTTTACATATTTCTGCATAACGTAAACGCGTAATGTCTACAGCCAAACGGTTCCGTGAGCAGAAACAATTAGCTGAAATTTCAAGTCTTACGTAGTACATAACATAAATAGTTTCGAATAACGACTGAGAGATAAGAAACCAGTTTCCCATTGCTCATTGAGTGTGCGTAACGAGTTCATTTTTACAAATAGAATGAACACATTTGAGTAACGATTGGATGAATTATTTAACAATCAGGATGAAACTATTACGTCCATGATAACAGGAATTAATTTCTCGAAGTGCTCGACTGTGTTTATGATAATACGAAACAAGTAGCACATCGGGCGTGACCCAAATGCTCACCGTGCTTTATGCAATTACATTACATTACACTGATCCCTAACAAATAGCTTACTAGAGACGTCATCGGTGTCCCGTTAACTAATAAATGTCTGCCTGACTATAGTTAATCCGACCAGCCGGCGGTGCACCTGTGCAGAACCATAAAGCAGCTATTACGTCCGCCTGGTTTCTTCGGTTTTACGATTCTCATAATCGATGTAGGAGCTGACCTGACCTACTTAATTATTCGTATGCCAGTAATGTCGTGATTCTGAACGCGAACCGACGAATGCCTGACGTGCCAGACCCGTAGGTCACGAAACGACCGTTCGAGGCGTGAGCTGGATCACTGCGAGACCAATTCCCGGTGACAAAACACCGATTATAGCTGATAAAATATCATACTCATTGGGAGCATCTTTCAACCTTAAAATTCGTAAAATTCGAACAATTTTTTCTTAACACTAGATTTACGGGACCCGTCAAAATGACGGATTCTAACATCTTTAATTTACGAATATTGATATTGTAAAGATGCGACCATGAGGAATTATTTCACAAATTGATTTCCTTGGACATATATCATTTTAAAAAGTGGCTACAAATTTTGATAGATACATTCATATTATTTTTATAAAGTAATGTAAAATAGTCACTTTTAGTGATCCGTAAACCTAGCATTTTTCCGTCGTTTCAGGTTCCTATGTGCTTATGACTTTATTTTAGAGAAAAAGTCTTCATGGGTCTCATGTCAACCGTTCACATAAAAAAACGACATTGAAGTTTAAATGATTTTTAAACATAGTTTATTTATGATGTCCTTATATTTTACAATAAAATATAAAGTTGATACTATGGTATTGGCGAAGCAGGGGGGAAACTATTCTTTATCTTGCGAAATATATCGCAATAAAGTAACAAATAACGGAAGACCGCTGCGAGTTCCCGTTGCAACTTTTCTAGCATCCAATGGCAATAACTTTTTCGAACAGCATGGTCATTTCGTCGAAGTGCTTGATCGCGGCAAATTCTGTAAGGTCGACACTAAGAGATAGATCATTACAGCGGTGTTTACGTGCGATAATAATCCGTTTGTGCCCCTACTATCTATTTACTTTGGAAACATGCGAATATAAACACAATATAACAGTAAAATTATTCTACAACGTAAATGGAATTCTAACATCGTTTTTTCATGTAAACGGTTGACAAGAGACCCATGGTTCCTTTGAGACTTTTATTCCTCGCGAGGAGTACTATACGATCGGAAGAAAAATATTTCGATCGTTTTATCTTGATTTTCAAGGTCAAAGTCAATTTTGCGGTCCATTTTTTAAACAGATCTCCACCGATCCAGAGGTGTAGGATCCAGCTATGGTGGTCGTGACATATAATTTTTATATACCCTGTACATCGGACACGTTCAGCGGTCGGTAGTTCCAGTGTTAAACGAACCCAATCAAAATGTTCCGTAACTGTTCAAATCCCAGGCACTTAGGCGACAATTTCGACGAAGAAAAGTTTCGTGCAAGACGGTTCCGAGGATTGATCGCTGGCAAACTACGCTGCTGGTGATCTCGAGTGGCAAAGAGCGGCTTATTTACACGGCACGGTGTCGCAGCGTGAAAGAAGTCGCTCGAGAACATCTCGAAAAGACTGACTGCAGCTGCCGCGTCTCGAGACTCGAGACTCATTGCACGCCGATTTCCCGCGTCAGGGCCGAACGATTTGTCGGGAGCACAGTGGGTCCCCATTTAAGATTTGATACGCCGGATTCTCGAAGGATCCTGCGGTACGTACCGAGTTTCCAGAGGATTTCACGCCTCTCGAGGAGTACACTGGCCCCTCTGTGTCCCCACTTCTGTGCAGGATCATCTATGCAGAATCGAGGGCACTGTATCGAATACGCGTGCGTCCTCGTATCTCTCCCCTAATCCACGTAAAAGCGACGCACTCTTCGAGCATTCGAGTGCCCGGCATCATCTAGATTTTTGCGGAGGATGCGTGAAACCGAGGAAACCTTTCAGTGGACCGCGCGGATACAACGTTTCGCACCGTCTCTTTCACCTTGTCCTCGTCCTGCTTTCTATTTTCATTCGACGGTATTTCTTTTCTTTTCTTTCCTGTTTTTTTTTATGGAACTATAATCTCCGTTCCCCGGCGCACCGCGAATCCGCATCAATTACGACTCTTTTCAGGCACAATGTGACATTTTGATCCAGACGATCGTGATAAAGTATCGATGTCGGTCCGCGTGACGCCCGGATAACATTTTCTGATACCCTTTCTCGGGGTCGCCGGTAATATCCTGCTCGGCTCGTCGATAGACTGGGCAATGGTCATAGATTTTCTCTCGTGAGACGTACAGTGACTCCCACTAATATTCGGACGCTTTTAGAAATTGTATAGTTTTGTTAACATCGGACCATACAACTTGAATATTCTTAAGAAGTTGGCACAATTGGTTGCTACATAAAGTGAAAAAAACTTTTACAAAAATCGCAATTTGTTGAAATTGCAGAGAAAATAAAATTTGTATTTTGCAACTCTTTTATGCTGACTTACATTGGCAATTTAGAAAGTACAATTTGTAAATCTGTATGAATTATACATACAGAGAATGTGTAAGTGTGAAAATGTATGTATTCTGTATTCCGAGAATTTCATCAAAATCGGTCAACGTTGCAATGAGCTACAAACGTTTCAAAATGATCGCATAAAGGTAAAATTCCCCGAAAAGGCCAAAATTCTGCGACTTTCACCCCTAAGTTTTGATCGTTAAGCGTTTATAGCAGCGTTGACTGATTTAGATGAAATATTCAGAATATGTATAATTCATACAAATGTACAAAACGTACTTTTTGAATTAGCATAAAAAAGTTGCTAAACTTTTAGTACTTTCTCATCAATTTCGACCAATTACAATTTTAATCAAACTCAAAAGAGAAGTTTTTTATCTCTCAAGAAGAGAAGTTAGAGAAGTTTCCTAATTTCTCTCGCAGGCGCTAGTAACACAGTGAGTAAAAATATTGATTCGTGATTTTTCGTATATGCAACTATCTCAAATAACAACAATGTTTCCGCGATCCGAGGGACGAAGCTGACATATAGTAAACTAGTACGATGTCATAAGAGGGTTGAGGGTTGTAATACGGAGCAGTTCTTCCCAACGTGGTGCGCAAAAAAACGCTACAGTTGCCAGCGACGCCTTAATTCTGGCAATTACGAGATCCCGAATCAAAAGGTTACAGCGAAGGGTGACGTATGCTTATTAATTTACGTTCCCGTCGAGAGTGGATCTGGCCAGCTCGGGGTTTGGCCCGTGTGCCGTGTAAAGAACAGAAGCGATCGGGCCATCCCGATGGTATCTTTATAGTGCATTATTGCATTAAGCACTTCTGTACACAGAGCAAGGGTAGCATCGTCGAGGGGTAACAATGGGGGGGCACCCACGGGCCCCATGGATTCGGCCCGTTCGCATTATCGGGGCACAATGGACCGTGCCTCGATCAAAAGCACACCGAGTGTGTTCCTCTCGCCAACGATACACACGTAACCGAATCCACTCGGCTACTTTTCACCACGAAGACGGCTACGATCGCGGCCGTTTGCTCAGCTTCTATTCACCGTTTCGCGTTTGATCCCCGTTATTTGCCTGTTTAGCGAACGGAGAATTATTATAACTGCAGCCCCCGGGGCCGAATATTAGATCGGCCTGTAAAGACCGTTAAGGGGCTATATATACCTTCGGTAAAAATAAGAAAAAAAAGAACAGAAAATCGATAATTTCCGAAATGGAATGTGTTCTGTTGGCACAATCCCTCCGGGAATGCTCTCACGATGTGTTATTTTGAAATTCGGAGAATTGCTGGATATGTAGCTCCAGCGGTGCACTCGTGCGCAGCGGTGACAGATAATTGCATTTTCTCGAAATCGGAGAGTTCGAATCGGTGTCGTAAACATCTGAAAGACCAATGGACCAGATTGGATAAGATTTTGCAGTAACATTCTTGAGACTATTCTCTGCTCCTCGACTGTGAGCGGATGTGCAATTTTTCTTTTCCTCGCGAACAAAGGAAGCCGAGTATTTAGATTAGAAATATTGATTTTCAAACAGCTGTGATTTAAAAAGAAAATTGATTCTCTCCAAATCGCCTTCTACAAATCTTGACTTTGTTCTTCTAGTTTGACGTAAAAATTGAGAAAATTTGTTAGATAAAACCCCACGGAAATATATTTGGGGTATCACAAACGATGTGCTAGGTCCTTCCAATTTAAAATATTTAGCTCAATTTATCGGCAAATACTATTCAAACGTCGTACACTAAGATGTACGTATAGTGAAACCTGTTTTTGTGCGGTCCTTTTCTATGCGATTTGTTTTTTGTGCGATTTGTTTTATGCGATTCTTTTATGCGATATATGAATGCCAACGGTGTTGGCATTATAACACCCTTATAATGTTCTCATTACAAGTAGTATTGAATTATGTGCATTTTGAAAATTTCTCCATGTATAAAATGAGAAATTAATTTTTTTTTAATGTTTCCATGTGTAATTTAATTATTTATTTTGTTTGGAAAGCATTTTCTTGCTATTTCGTAAATCTTCGATATATTTTTTAAGTGACACTTTTTTTATGCGGTCCCTCTCCACCGGATAAAAAAATTTTCTTTGATATGTTGTAACAGAATATTTATTATAGCTATTCATGAAGTTTCTGAATATTCTTTTTTGTGTGGTTTCTTTCATGCGGTCCCTATCTACCGCACAAAAACAGGTTTGACTATATTGATTATTTAAAAGAACATCATTTTATATGCATATATAAAATGATCTTTTACATGAGAGAATCTTAACACTAAACCTACCACTGCAAGTCAAAATAACCGTTCCAGATTTTTTATTTTACAATTATTGAAATTGTAAAAGTGCTTTCGTGGGATATGATTAAATGAATATATTTAGGAGAGAATGTATTATAATACGAACTGCACAAAATCCAAATAAATTCAATCTCGTCATTTTTATAAGACAACATGCATTAGTTGCTTTTAAGGCTCGGTAGGATTAGTGTAAAAAATGATTGTAGCCATACGGCTCGTTCTACAAAATCGTCGGAACGTAATTTGAATATATATTTTAGCAGACGTTTTAACGCATCACAGTTTGCTTTTCTGTTGAATCTCAGTTTTAATGAGTACTACAGCTGGAAAGTTTGTGCACGCCTGGCGGTCGGAAGTTCGGAATCGCATTTCGGTGAGCCCCGTGAATCCGACCGTAGAACAGTCGACCGGATTTGTCATCAGCTTCTCCGCGCTCCAACCCCTCCAAATTACTTTCGGATTTTAAAGTGCACGGTGAAATAGCTGGTAGAAATGTTCGATCGAAGAATTGAGTCGCTAATCGGTTTTGGGGAAATTGGTGCCGTTCGCTCGTGTGGTCGCCCGGTGGTTCAACAATGAAAAAATTGATTTCTCAGTATTCAGCGACTTCTCGATATATGTCAACAACAAGGGTCATGCCAGTACGTCGTGTATCGTCTAGGAGACGTACCCGAGCCATGTTATGTTTACAGTCCTCGGTGTCCGAAGTATACTCCGCGGGAGTGGGGATAATTCCGAAAGGTTTATCATCCGAACCTTGGAAAACATATATAGAGAAATCATTGTATTACACTGACACCTATTTACCACTACAATTTACTGGCATCGCCCGAAATCAATACTACGAACTTCTTTATTGGAAGCTGGAGTACAGCGATCTTACATTTTTGTGGTGGAAATGATGAATACCTGGATAATTAGAACAAAATTATTTTTCTTAGCATATAGAGTTTCGAAATTTATCGTACGTTCGTGTTTTGGATTCGCCGAAACCGTTTGTTAAACGTCTCCGGAACGGATTGAATTTTTTCTCGTAAACGAACCGTAAGGGACGTTGAAAGGTTACGAACAAATCGTTTGCTTAGGCTCGTCCAGAACCTCCCGGATCATTCCGCTCTTTATGACCAAGGGAAAATTATAACCGAATGCCTGGAGCTATTCGCGTTATAACTTTGATCTCTGTTTGCCCAACGAGTGGCCATTCGCATACAGCTCGCGAATTTAACAAGCCATTAAATACTCGTTTCCGGTTTTTTGGTAAGACGTATCACGTCTATAAGCGTGTGCCGCAAAGTGCTAAACGCGTTCGTCCACTCTTTCCACATTTTTTTTAGAAACAATAGCAAACTTATTAAGTTGTTCCAAAAGTTTGCTTTGCTTTCGATTCATGCGTTTGCATGACTGTTTAAAGCGCAATAGTTTTTTAAAGAAGCAAATGGCGTGGTGAAATGTGTAAGGAAGTGATAAAACATTATCTAGAAGTTGATCACACCGTTTATATATTGCCCAACAACATTAAGTGCACATTTATTTACAATTACATTTTAATTTCTCCGGTTAAATTAGAGAAATTAAATCTTCATCCAATGTTGTATATGTATAATTGACATGAATACAGCACGTACACGTGTTGTGTAAGCCGAATGTGAATGCACTTTCAGTGATAATTGTTTGGAATTATTGTGCTACGAGTAAATTGTAACTGAATGTCCCCTAAGGGTTGGTTTCTATAACGCGATCATGAGCGCGTGCAAGTAAACGTGACCCGTTATACATAGAACGATCCTCGCGTGTTCTTCCACGATTTTTCCATTCTGACAGCTCCACCTGCTTCCGTACGAATTTTTCAATTTGACGCTAGCGTATTTGTACTCTTTACAGTAATGAGTTTGACTGGCCCCAATTTTTAACCCGGTTCCACACAGATAAAGTTACTTTCCCCCAGGCACAAATCATGATAAAAGTTCGGGTTGTATCGTGTCGCGTCACAAATAATCACCACATTTTTCCCTACAAGCTTTGCTAATTAACTTTCGCGTATCTACACTAGACTTGGCTTTAATAACACGAGTTAACTTATGTTAAACTTTATCTCACTTTTTCTAGTATCCGTCACGCCATCGTTATGCCGCAACAAAGATAGGCGAGTGTTTTACAATTGAATTACACGCGTCATACATCTTGTATCTTGTTTTTTTTTAATTAAGATAACGAGTTCTTATTTAACGTATAAACGTTTCTATTTAAGTCGTCATATTGGCCAAGTTAGGTTTATGTATTTTGATTTTTTATGCTGAAAATAAATAGTCTAACTGTTGCATATATTTTTTATTTTTTCCAAGACCCGAAGACTTTCTACCTGAGAAAAATATCAACATCTTCACGCCAAGAAATATTGTTCGGACAGCCATCATCGTCTTGCTTCTAGCTTATAGCCAAGGCAAGTGCACGAAGTGCAAATTGACAATGCCCGGCCCCATGCAGCGAAACTCATTCAGGAAAAAATCAAAGAATTGCAATGGGAAGTTTCACCGCCCCTCCTTTACTCACCGAATATTGCTTTCTCTACTGTCATGTTTTCAGATCTCTGGAGTATTATTTAAGAAATAAAACATTCGCTTCTGTAGAAGATGTAAGGGGGCACCTTGAGTCATATTTTGTTTCACGAACCCTGGATTTCGATAAGAGGGAGACTGAAAATTTGCAGGAAAGATGGAACTGTCCTTGATAATAATGGAGATTATATAATAAATTAAGAAATGAAAACTTTAAAAAGTTTGTTTTAGATTTCAAAATAATTGATTACTTATGGGTGCCCCTGATAATATAAAACAGTAATTTTCAGTGGTTTGTTAATTTAGCGTTAAGGGTTTAATAACGTTCTTTCGTGGGGTAAATGGAGTATTCGGTATGAGAATGATATAGTGAAAGTTGCATATCAAAAGGAGGTCTAACAGGGGTAGCTACCCTGTTGAAAGATTCCGTTTCTTCGGCTCGAGGTATCCGTCGATGAATGGTATATTGATAGAACGGCAGATATTAAATTTATTAGACCGTAGGCTCATTCTTTGTAACAAGCGGAGCCACACGACTCCCCTCCGAAACGAACGAAGCTTTTCTAGATCAACCCATGGGCGTGCAATTTTCCCAACTGCCAATCCCTCTGTCCCCTACCAATGGCAAAAGGCGGCGCGCGGCGTGTTCTGTATTCGTCACGAAATTGGCCAGTCGTTTCAATCCGCTGCGAATTCTTCGATAAAGCGCCGCGACGTGAGATGTGCGCCGTGTCCGAGCGTAGCAACGCTGGCACGCAATATGCATTCCGGTGCACGCCACTTCGACAAATGCAGGGCGCGTTTGATGAACATTTTTTGGCGCCGCCGCCTGTGTACGCAGACCGCAAGCTTAACCAGTTAACTGTGGAGTTTAATTTTAAAAATCCCTCACGGCGCGGAATTAAAATCAAGCAATGACGAATATACACGTCGAACGCAGGCCAAATGCGGCTATCATAACAGCCAAAGCCCTTGTAAAGATAAATGAGAAAGAATTACTTTTTTATTCGATAAGAATTTAACAATTCATTAACGTTAACTGCACCGCAATAGAGTTTCGGATTGACGAGTATACTCGTCAATCACAGTTAACTGGTTAAGGGGTTATATACAGTCAGGAGGCCAAAAAAAAAGCGATTTGTTAAGAATTTTTCCTGAGAAGACTTTTACATTTATTAATGTAAAAATTTGTACACATATTATGGTAACTTTTAACTGTTTTTTTTTTTAATTTTTTATTTGTAATAATAATAATTTTGAAAGCTGCTATAGCTGATCTCCAAGAGCTCCTCTCGCCTTGCGGTGACCACGATATCTCTAGACTGGATCATCTAAAATGAAAAAACCAAACGGATTTCGTTAAAGTAATTTATAATCTTGTAATTAATCGAAGGTTTTCTCTCACCGATGAATATTTCTTTTTTTATAAACAATTTAAAGCCAAAATTTTGGTGAAAAATCGATTTTTTTAGAAGCCGCCATTTTGTCAAAAAATATTAGTTTGCTTATTCCTTCGATTAATTACAAGATTATACATTACTTTCAGCGTCTTTACATTACTACATTACTTCATCTACATTACTACAGCAGCTTTCAAAATTACTATTTTTACAAATAAAAAATGTTAAAATGCAGTTAAAAGTTACCATAATATGTGTACAAATTTTTACATTAATAAATGTAAAAGTCTTCTCGGGAAAAATTCTTTAAAAATCGCTTCTTTTGAGCCTCCTGACTGTATATAACCCCTTAAAATCGATCATTCCGATTCCATTTCGAATTCTTTAATGCGCCGCGAGCTCATTTCCTTATTCACCTCTAATACCTTCTTTTCTTGGGTAAAAAGCGCTGAATATATGCATTCTAAATGGGTCACCGAATATAGAACACCGAGGGAATAAAGAAACGAAGAAGCATTCGCTGTCTGCGGCAGTAAGTAGCTAAAACACGTCGGCGAATCATCGAAAAACGTTTGAAAAGTCACGCTGATTTATAAGTTCGCAGTACCACGGAAGGTTCATTGAACTCTGTGACATATTCGGTTTCCTATAACAATTTGTATCCGCATATACATCTGCAATATTTGTCATGCCGTTAGACTGCAGATCTTTAGGTATGCAAAGTAAAGTTTCTATATCCTTAACAATTTGAAAAGATTGAAAATTACATAGTGATATCTTCCAATTTGTTTAACCTACCTATTATATTTTTCTCGTATATACATACAATTCGCAATCTAGTTACTTGTACCTTTTAGCAAATAAATGGCTGTAGTTCCTCTGAATTGAGAAGAATGAAAGTAATAATAAATGAAATCATAACTTATTAAAAGATAAAAGTAAGAACGGTGTTAGGATAATTGTATTATTCGATCGTAAGAAAATGAAATTTGTTCTTCACGCGAAGAATTAGTGCTATTCTCTCCGAACGGCGTTCACGATTATATTTGTATTGGTGCAGTAACAACGCCAGTGGATAATCCATTTATTTAGCTACTATGAAACTGAATTGCTCCTCCTCGTCGCGCAGTAACCAACACGGTTATTGTTCGTTTCACATTGAATGCCACGTGTCCACAAGCTTTCGAACGGCCGCGCAGCTCCGATTGAGTTCTCAGAATCTATTTTGAGACGATCACGTTCACGTTTTAATGTCTCCTAATCCGGATGCACCTCGGTAACCCCCTGGCATCGAAGTTTCCCTTCTTTTCTTCCGTCCGAGGGCGCGTTGAATTTGATTCAGGGACGCTGAGGACAGTAGCCTGAGGAAACGTGCGCTGCGACACGTGAAACCGATCGGTACACAACGGTGACACGCAACCGACGACCGTAAAGCACAGTAATCGGCGAGTCAAAACGCAAGAAGGTTTGTCGTACACCCCCTTCTGATCCGTTTAACGGGACCAATCGGTCGTCGCTGTACACACACCGGAACGCAAATACGAGCCCCGGCAAGAAAGCATCGCCCAAGCCCGATGTCAAACAACCGCGGGTCGTGAACCTGAAGAGACTGCGTGCTAGACGGTGAATAAAACGTGTTCACACAAAATATTAGGTTGTTCGATGTCTGGCAGTGACGTTAAACAAGCCTAACTTGTTTTCTAATGTATAATAAAAACATAACACATTCGCCCCGGACGATAAGGGCATAGGGTAAGGGACCCAATTACTGTGGGGGTACCAATTACCGTGGCTATATCAATTACACTTATTTTTGAAGCATAATGAATATTAACCCTAGAGTGGTCGCGTCCGGTCTCACAGACCGACTTTATTTACTCGTAACCGAAGGAGGGATTGTTTATTCATGAATATGTAATAATTTCCATTATTGTACTAATATTCCTTCTGAATTAAAAACAACGCATTATATGTGTCTGATTATTTGAACCTAGTGACATTTTTAGTGAGAAATAAGGTTTGTGATATCAAGACCACTGGCGTTACAAAAATTTGCGCGACCACTCTAGAGTTTAAAAAGAGATATTAAATGTTTTCATTAAAATTTGTTAATATAGATGTTATATATCTCTTTTTCAATATTCATTATGATTTAAAAATAAGTGTAATTAATATAGGCATAGTAATTGGTACCCCCACAGTAATGGGGTTCTTTACCCTGTCTCCTGGACGATACAAGACGCTGGCCAGACCTGTGTTGTTGAAATGTATCAAGAATTTACTGTATTCCATTGGCTGTCATCTTTGACGCCGTGCGAGTGTTAAAATGAGAACAGACAAGATATTTCAATACTTTTGTATTCGAAATTGTTGTATATGAATATTAATATTATATATGTTACATACATTTACATAGCTTTAAAACTAAGTATAACTAATCTAGGCACAGTAACGAACAAAACTGATCATATACACTAACGAGCAAAACTGGGTCTACACTATTTGTAGCAACACAACTTATTAAAAATTAGATCAAATGACTTGAATGTTATTGAGAAGTTAGAAGTATTAGTTTAGTAGACGAGGTGTAAAAAATTTTTGAAAAAGTTTGAATTGGTCGGAATCGCAAAAGAAATAGTAAAAGTTGGTTTTTTTAACTTTAAAAATATATTTCCGATTTATCAAGATTATTAAAATTTGAAATCAATTTTCCTTCATCCCCCGTTCGTGCAGATGACGCGGTATTCTATTTTGCAGAAAGTTCCGCAGTCTGTTTATAAAGGTAACATTTAAAAAATCCACTGCTTTTGTTTTTCTCGTATGAAAAGATAACAGTGCATCTTCTAAAGAATCCTCTATTCTCGTTTTTCTCATGTAAAATAACAGTGCTCTCCTCTAATAACCATTTTCAACACATTCTCGTTGAACAAAGTCAACGCAGAGGTAGTTTTCGTTTCGGCCACGAAAAAATGGCTTTCGAGCGCTTCGCGCGAATATACTAGGTCAGGCGCATGGTCGCACATTCCCCGGTTGCGACGCGAGAGAAAAGAATCGTGTTCGTAGAACCATCGGGGAATCTTCTTACCGAGAATTTAATTCAGCAATAAATTTCGCCGCTCCAGTAGTCTCTAGCCTCTTACGGAAGCTCTAATTCTCTTTCAAGAAACTTCCCTGTCCCCTTGATTTACCGGACACACACGCGCGTCCACAGTTCGATGGATCCGCGATCTATACAGGGTGTTTCACCTAACTCGAGCATCTATAATATCTCGCTTATTTTTTATGACGAAAGAAAATTTCGGAGGAAAACATTAGTTCGCTCAGAGGGGCAAATATTATGATAGGCAAAACAATTTGTTCACGGTTATATTTTTTGAGATTTCAAGGTCATCGAAGTTTTTTTAAATGGAACGATATATTTTTATTATCGCTATATGATAGCCGAGGTCAAGACGAATCCATCGACCTGTAATATTATGACCTACACGTGACCTTGAATACGAGAAATTCATAAAAATAGAATACTTGATGTAAATAGTGAAATAACAATGACATAATCCCACTAGGCTTTCAAGAAATGTTCTTGAACCTTGACTGATGGCTGTAAACACGCTTACAATAAATTGTAAATACTGATACAAATTCTTCTCCTTTCAGTGACTCTAATCTGTACGTTGAAGAAATTCATTGGGATTTATACGATTGTGAAAGATAACATTACTTCTCTGAAAGGATGGTGTACAGTGATGCAGAAAAGGTAGAAATGATTTTAGTTTATGGTCAGGCTAAAAATAACTCGGTACAAGCATCTTAAATGTACGCGGAAGGATACCCAGAGAGAAATCATCTTTCTCGACAAAGTTTTTATCGCATAGTTCACTTGTTTTGTAAAACGAGGAGTATTAAATCACTGAAAAGAAAACGATCAAAGCCTGCTACTGGAGAAGATTCCGAAACTTTTCTATTGGCTTCAGTCAATAGTGATCCTACTACAATTTATCGAAAAATTGGACGTTCTTTAGGCTTTTCCGAAGCAAGTGCGTGCCGAATATGGCAACGCCATTTTCATCCATACCATACTTTCTTACATCAGGAGCTTCTTGGCAACGACTTTGAGAATCGTGTTGCGTTTTGTACGCGGGCATTGCAAGCAAATACAAAGAAATGAACATTTCTTTGATGACGTTCTCTTTACTGAAGAAGCTACTTTTTCTAACCATGGACAACTGAATACACATAATATGCATTATTGATGCTCTGAAAACCCGAAATGGCTTCGACAATTTGTACACCAGCGTCAGTGGAATGTAAATGTACGGTGTGGAATTGTTGGTGATAGCAAACTCAAGGTCACGTGAAGGTAATAATATTGCAGATCGTTAAATCCGTTGGATTCATTTCATTTAAAAAAACTTCGACGACCTTGAAATTTCAAAAAATACAACCTTGAACAAATTTTTTTGCGTATCATAATATTCGCCCCTCTGAACCAACTAATGTTTTTCTCTGTAACTTTTTTCCATCATAAAAAACAAGCGAGATATTTTAGACGCTGGAGTTAGGTGAAACACACTATATACGTGTAATTAAGTACACCGCCTTCGATACAGGGCATTTAAAAATTGTTCGAGGAAAATCGGCCCGGACGGACGAACAGGATATTAACTAGTTTCCCGGAGTTTTTTAATATCCCCACATCGGAGGATTAAACCGTCAAACTTCGTTAGAAGTTCCACAATGAGATAGTAGTACAAAGTGTCGAGAGCGCTTCTTTTGGGTGTGTTCGACGACCATGTTCCTCCCCTCGAATAGTAGACAGCGAGAACCTTCGGACTTTTGTTAGAGGAGTCCCTTTATGCCGGACTACACGAATCTTCAGAAGGCCATACTATTCAAGTTATTCAACTGTAATTGGAACAACAAGTTCACGGTAAACAGTGATGGCTTTTGACCGGTACAGTGAATTCTCGGTGTATGTGTCAACAACGCGGGTAGTGGGGATAGTTCCGCGACATTTATCATCCAGGGCTTGGCGACATATACAGGCTGCGGCGCAAATTAGTTCCCACGATTTTTCAGCCCCTTCGGATGGTCGGACAGAAAAATATTTGTTACCAAAGTTCATCAGTATTTAACCAATAAGAAATTTCAATATTTTAAATTTAAAAAAAAATCGATTTTCGACAAGAAATCAAGGTCGCTGTCATATCTTTTAATGGAACTGGGTATTTTTAACTTCATAATATTGTAGGCGACGTCGAAACGAATTCAACGACCTCCTATACAATGACTTTCAAATGACCTTGAAAGATAATATCGCCATGAATCAATTGGTAGAATACTTGAAATATTTCGACAGTACGTAATAGCAACGCCTCACATTTAGAGGTAAACAAATGAACGTAAACATTATGAACAACATTACCTCAAAGTTTGTGCCGCAACGATCTGTTAGTTCATTACATGAAATTGTGAGCTACGTTATAACAATGAACTGGTACGCTAATAGTAAATTTGGTTGTTTGTGAGTTAAGTTCTGAAGCAACGTTTACCTTCATTTGTTTACCTCTAAATGCGTGGTGTTGCTATGACGCACAGTCGAAATATTTCGAATATTCTGGCAATTGATTCATGGTGATATTTTCTTTCAAGGTCATTTGAAAGTCATCGTATAGCAGGTCGTTGAATTCGTTTCGACGTCGTCTACATTATTATGAAATTAAAAATACCCAGTTCTATTAAAAGATATGACAGCAGCTTTAATTTTTTGGTTCAAAATCGATTTATTTTTAATTTAAGAAATTGAAATTTCTTGTCGGTTAAATACTGATTAACTTTGGTACGAAACACTTTTCTACAGAAAAATCACTGTACTTGCCCAAAATAATTCTGTAGAACTCTATTAACTTATAATGCGTCATCCTTCGCCAACGTGTTGATATGTTTTATTTGGTGAAAAGATTTGTTCCTTTTAATATAATCTATTCAAGCGTTTCGTAACTCTTTCAGTCTCTGACGTATGCTTGGCTGCGTCCGATCTACATAACCAGAAGAGCGGGGCACTTTGCGCGACGTTAACGGTTCACTTGCCAGCTCGAGTCGTCGAATCGGACGACAAACAACAAACCGAACCCCGGTACCGGATTGGTAAACACATGCGACGTAACAATGCTATTAGGCGGTTGGTATAGGTCGGTGGACTTGAGCCGCCATTAATTAAGTGCGCTAGTTCGCTCGAGCACGTCCGAGGGAAAAGAATAACGGCGACGAGCCCCCTCCCCACTTTGACCGGAGGAGCTTGCCTCACGCTAATTCATTCCGTCGGTATTCGCCATGATTTACGAGTGCCACTCACACGCGATGCGGAAGAATGCCAGTCATGGGTTTCGGTATCGTTGAAACGTAATCCACCTGGGCCACCGTCGACATTTCCGAAACGGAACTCCATACGTGCGGCATTAATTGAGTCGTTCGTAAGAATTCTTCGTAATAAGTCGAACGGAACGTCCAATCATTGTGTATGGGTTCTTCGTGTACTAATCCGAATTAGGGGAGACGAACAGTAATCGTTCTGCAACCTTTGAGCAGTAGTCTTACATTTCTTAGGTTAGGCAACTTCTGGTGTACTTCGTCATCTCCTATTAAAATTTAAGATTTTTTTTTATAATACAAAATAATGTTTCTTTAAAAAATCAAATAGGCACGTTTCATCGTGTGATATTTAAGTAACATTTACTGAAAATTCGAACTAAATATCTTAAAGCAGATGGACGTGGCTCCATTTTTCTGCGGAGTTTAATATAATATACAATTTGTTTTAGTAAGGTTACGTTAAACTATATGAGAAAACTATTTTTATATTTCTCACAATATAATTAATTTTGAATACAGAATACTTGAAGAAATACGTGAAGAATACTTTATTAACCCTCAGCATAAGAAAAAGGATTATTTAGAGGCCCCAAAGCAGTCAAATCAACGAATTTAGAGAAAAAATGACTTGTACAGAAAAATTTTAATATCTCTATGTTGGGGACATCGTTTCAGCTTACAATTAATGAAGGGTTAATTGTAATGTGGTTATAAAATCACATTGAATTTAAAAGAATTAAATTCAAAAAATAGCTGTCTACAATAATTCCACGTTCAAATGTCAAACACAACACCAGTAAAATTTTTCAACTAGCGTTAAAATAAAATGCTCCTGTCACGTCTCTAACGTTCGCTCGACTGACAAGTCACAATGTGTGCGGTGCTAAAGTGATTGAGGTGGCCTATAGTTATTCGGTTGGTGCGAAAATAACGACCGAATTCTGTCACCTCGTGTTATACAAATCATTTTTCTAACAAACCTAACTGTTAATATTGATTTTCAATTTAATCTAAAATCGATTAAAAATAATTCACTTGATCAAAGAATAACATTAAATATTTTTTTAAATTATTCGCCTCAATTAGTTGATCATTTTAGAATAGACAGGTTTCTCCTTGTTATGTACCGCCATTTCTACAATAACTGGATATTGTGAAAATTCGTATGCTATAATTCCAATAATACATTTCTGTTGGTAAATCAACCGGAATTTTTCACTTCCGACGTTCCAGTGAACAAATGGAGGGACAGACAATAAGAATGTCAAATAAATTTTTCAGGTAAAAAAACACGAACCGTAAAGATGCAAGTTACATTTCTATAAAAACATTGGAATAAATCGTTTAGCAATTATCCTTTAAAACGAGATGCTTTTTGTCCCGAGACTTCATTCTCCGGTTGCTTAAGGCCAACTAATTAATTAATAATTCACAGTCGATCGTAATTAACTGGAAAGTAAAAAAAGTCCAAAGCACAGTACGCCTGGCAGTGACCGTTATTTCTTAGCTAAAAGTGCGGGTTAATTAAACATTATAATGGCGCTGCGAAAGTTGACTCGACGGCATTCTTTGTGCCAGATAAAACAAAGCCCCGTCTTTGGAGTGTAATATTTCATTTTCAGAAGAAAGACCGGTGGCATTACGCTCCTTTAAGGCTACCTTTCAACCCCCGAAACACAGGAAAATAGGTCGACTGTATGCCGCTTCGCCAGCAGACCTGGCTCCCGCTTTAGCCACGCGATAAGCTATCAGAGGCTATGCAATCTACGAAAGACAGTATCCTGAAGACAGAGAAAGCCTACACGCGGACATGCGCCAAGTGTCTCGTTATCAGTGACAAAGGGGTGATTCTATCGGAAGGGGAAATCATTAAATCTCCGAGTTCGAAAGAGCACGGAAATACGGGCTATACGGGCGATGAGACAATAAGTGATTGTCTTGATACCTAGCCATAATTAAAAGTTCAAACGAGAGGAGGTGCTTGGTAGTCATCGAACGTGGACAAAGTATTCTCATTTAAAAGACACTGGGCATTTAAAAGTTCCCGTGAGTACTAGGGACTCTTCAGGATGCAAACCGCGGTACGAGCGTAATTACAAGGATCATTTTAATCGTTCGAATCCCGTTTCCAGCGAGAACCGTTCGAACGGACGATTAAATTTCCGTGCAACGCAATAAATTCCTAAAATATCCGTCGAACATTCAACGACAGAGTTTTAATCGTGCGTCACAGGTGATTCGCAATTAATCAGTGTTGAATAATTTTTATTGGAAATTTTATATGGGAAATAAAAACTAATGTTAGGTGTTTGCGAAAGTTTAAGATCTTTTTAAATTTAATTTATTGATTCAAGCGTATCAGTTGGTGAAAAAAGATTCAGAGAATTTTCTAGAGTCTTGCCAGCGTCATGTATCGTACAGAAGACATACCCGAGCCGTGTTTTGTTTCCACTTCTCGGTGTCCCTCACGGGTTATATTTCGCGGTAGTGGGGATAATTACGCGACGCTTATCATCCAGACCTTGGCGACATATATAGAGAAATTACTGTACAATGGGAAAATGACAAATAATAGTTCAATACAGGAAAATTGAACAATTAAATGGAGAGCCATTGCAATTAGAGGCCTGCATGAAAGCGAGCATGTTAAGATTCAACCCTTGTGTTTATTGAAGAAAATTTTGTAGACTTTCTGTAAACGAATTATCAAAAAGTAAGTAGGAATCTATTATAGCTTTTGTTCTATTATTCCTCAACACCTGTGTAGTTCAAGACCATGGATATTTATACACACCTATGCACGTTATCGTTCATTTCCCACTCCACAGAATATTTGTATTTTCACCTTGTCGAAGCATACATTTTACAAAATAACATTTATTAAACCAAAAATGTAATTTTATTAAACCAACAACTATATAATTCATCTTTTTGTTTAATCCAACCACGTGCCATTCCTTTATTATACATTTATTATCCATTTTATTCTTTTACCCTTGGCGGCTCTCGTATTTATTTTCCTCAGCATTTTGTTTCCCATATTTTATAATTAAAACCACTGTTTACGAAGCTGAAAATTGTTCCAGTGAAATGCATTTTTTCAGGATGGTTTCATTTTTCATTTTCCAATTTATCGGTCCATCATCTAACACTTTATATGAAACTAGTTAATATAATTTTATATACGCTGTTGTTTAACATCATAAAACAGCATAGTACTCGGGAAGTTCATAACTTTAACAAATTGTTTCTTCACGAAAGAGGTACGTTGACAGCAAATGTTTTAATTTCATGTTTTTATCCCACTTTTGTATCATAGAGTTTCTTTAATGTGTGCATACAAGATTGTCATGCGTTATTCTATTATAATTTTTTTGTTTAGAATTCTTGCGAGTTCTCGCATTGGGAAGTATCAAGTACACGTGATAATTCCTGATAACACGTGTTCAACCAGCTACTTCGAGACTAGCAAGATCAGTGGATCGAGGATCAATTAATCATTACTGCAGGTAGCTAAAATGTCGGCCAAAAGGATCACGTGGGCGCTGCGATAGACAATAAATCATTCACGACACCTTCTACAAATTCCGCTCTCAGCCAATCTGAAGAACACATAATTAATAAACGTTAACAGTCAAATTCGATTGCATAGCACTACGGAACATTGAACGCGATCCTGCGCATAATCACCACAAATAAATTATACATCATAATCACTTACAGGGGAACTTCTCCAAATGACAATTCCAGAGATTCTTGATTAGAGGGTTCTCGAATGTCCCCAGGAGACTATAAGAGCCTCCAGAGAAGGATCTAGGGATTTTCCGAGATATCCTCTCAGAGGACCCCCGGAGAGATATTTAGAGGTATCACAGAAATCCACAGAAAAATTAATTTAAAACTACTATTGGTTCTAAGTATCTTTGGAAGTGTCATTTCAAGAAAATTAAGAGAATCCGTGGGGGATTTCCAGGGATTTCCAGAAGTTTTGGAACGACGTCTCCAAAGGACTTTCCAAGAGATTCCGAGCCCTTATCAAGGAAGGTGGTCAGGAGTACCTAAGTGAGTCATGCCATCCTCTGGCCCTGATACTCGAAACCTCAGGAACTCTCCCAAGCTTCGGAAGTTCGACAGGGACAGAATTAAGGCCGTTGCACAGTAGACCGCACTGCCGCCTGACCAACACCGCATTGCCGGCGACGTTTTGACATTCTTCTATGTAATTTAAATGCGCACATACGATCCGGTGCTGTACTGTTGCCGTTAGATGTACGAACTCCGATTTAAACTACATAGAAGAATGTCAAAACGTCGGCGGCGGTGCGGTGCTGGTCACGCGACGATTCAAAGAATTGTAGGATTATTTTCAACGTATTAAAGTTAACAATGAAAGAGGACATTTTCTAATTAGCTCCTGCATCGTGCAATCGATGCAGAAACTTTTAAATTCGGATATTACAATCAGTACCCGTCATAAATATGTTCATATATTTTTAATACCAATACCAATAATCCCTCTACAATCTACTAACGCAGAATTATTGTTTACGTCGCTGAACGCGCGAAGCAATTAATCGCAAATGAAAAAAACCATAGCCTTCGGACGTGAACGGTTTATTTAATTTCCTGACAAACTGTTTTTCCTTCCAAATCGCAAGCGTCGCGTTTTTAAGCACGATTAATGAAATGCAGTATCTCGCAGCGGGTAATTGCAATTTAAAGTTTAATTAATCTTCGAGAATAGCGTTTGTGTGTCGAATATGTATGGGTTTGCCGGACACGCATTCCGTTTGGAACTTGCACCGTAATTTTATTCCGCACGGAAATTTGTTTTCCATTTCGAAAGTTCCCACGCGGAAAATGAGCGCTAACCGGTCTAACGCGAAATTCGACATTTACCGGTATTTCACGAACGAAGAAAACGCGAAAGCGCTGTTGTCAAGAGAAGGATCATTATTCTCGATGTATCCGCGTTGCCGCCGTCTCGAAAAGGGAAAGAGCGCGGACGAACTCAAAAAAAGAACGGTAGGGGAACGGTAATTGCATTGCCGTCGTTACATTAAGGATCCCTTTATATTTTCGAGCAGATGAATTCAGCAGAAAATCCCGAGCTAATTAAATTACCTTCTCGTCCGTGCAAAAGAAATTCGGTCCAACGTAAACGTCAATAGAACTCCCGGTTCTCGTCGGTGCTTACAAAACGTTCCAGCAGAAGACGACTGTCAACAGAATCAATAACTTTCTTGACTGCAGCTAAACGACTGTCCCGACACAAGGAGCGTCTCTTAATCTTTATAACTCGCCATGCGAGAGTTACGAGATCTACAAATTAATTACTCCGCTCAAATATTGATTTACCTGCACAGAAAAATCAGAGAAATCCATTTTCCAAGTTATCTTTTTATCTATAACGATCGCAATGAGCACTATTTATCAATCTAAAAATTGTGATTTCAAAATTAATAGTTTCAACCCAATTTTTTGAATATTTTCATAAACGGAATTGTTCAAAATTATTTTTATAATCATAGGTAACCCTGTGGAGAGAAAGAATTGATAATTTGCAGACTTTCCTTGACAAACAGCATCGTTATTCATCTTCCCCGCCACTTCATTTCATCGGGCCGGTACGAGAAAAAAGGTACGTTTGTATTAATGCCACATTTATATGTTAAACACGGCTAATTAACGCTCGTTCCATGGATCGCGCGTCTCACCGTGGCGCGCGGAATTAATGCCGCGATTGGTCTCGCCAGAAAATAAAATTAGCATAGACATAAGTGGGCACGATTTTTTATAGCCGGTTAACGCGCCGTCCCCGGACCGGTGCTCATTGTCCCGCTATTATGTCACCGTCCGTGGTGGTACATTAATTTGAAGCCGAAGGGCGGCTAATGTTATGCAAATTCCTCATTAGTGGCCCTGCACTTGAAACGGCCGGTTCGTCGCGCGTGACGGACAAGCCATATGACGCGAACATTGTCGTTCGCGTTTCGCCTAATTGATCTTGAACCGTCAACAATTTTCGCCGCCGCGAATAATTGCGAGCCGCGACGCGACGTCTGTCCATTTCGTTTGCGACGTCTCGCAGCCTTTCAAACGGAAGTCGAAATAAATACTTGGCGTTTGCTTTTTTTTTAATAAATTCTGTTCCAGCTTCTTACCCTCAGAAACTTCGCCGAAAAGTATTCATCCGGAACGGATATTTTAGAAAATATTTCGAAATGCTGTTGTACAGACTTTTCTCGATTTATATCGCAAATGCTCATGCTGTCAGGGGCGTCGAAGCTCGAAAGTCCTTGGACACCGTGGAGTGTGAACATAATCGGGCACGACGTTCAGCGTAGATCAAAGAATAGTATCTCCTGGACCATATATAAAAAAAAACTGTATTATTTCCAAACCATTAAAATTATTAAGAAAAGATCCAAATGACTACGTGGCTGCTGCATCTTGTAATTATTGTAGACAATTTTTATTTTGCAGGAAATTTCATAATCTAAGTATTGAAATAATGTCTTACACCCTACTTGTTCAGGCACAGAAATAGAATTATATGGTCAAGATATGTAACAAGCAGAAATTAAATGAAATTTCAATATTTTATCTCATGTCATTTTTGGTTTAATTTTTATATATATTTTATATAGTTATTAGTATATCACAATATAAGACTTTTCAGATTTTACATTTCGGATTTTTCATTCTTTTCCACTGACTGAAGCACGATGAATTAAGACGCCCGTCGTTCTAATTATGGAAACTAGTTAATTTACCGAGAGCTCGAGTCCGTTTACGATGGAGAACGGTAGCCGACGAGAAAAGCGCCTCGAATAGATTATCTTCGAACGAAAATGGTGTGCTCGTTTTGCTTCCGCCTATTTCCACACGCCGACATGCGTGGAACCACTTATTTCGAATTACATAGGTGTAAACCGCTGATTGGTTCTCAACCGTTCATTAATTAAACTTCCAATGGCCGGTCATCTGACGACAACGCGGAGTGCCGAAAACGGGTCGAGCATGACCCCGTTTTCAAATTTTCACAAGGTCTTCGGGCGATGTTTCCGTTCAGTTTTACAATTTAAATTAACATTTTCAATTTATTATAACGCGTTTAATCGGAAATGTATAATCCGCTGAATAAATTTAATTTATCCATTCTAAATTAATAATATATCCTACCAATTCAATATGCTGCGTATGCTACTCGAACTTTCCCTGTTCTCCAACTTGCTGTTATTAATTTAACAACAGTTTAACATTTTTCCTACCAGAAGCCTATTAACAGACCTTTTTACAGCTGTGTTTTGTCCAAGAGTAGCTTAATCATTTTAAAAGATATTGTTACACGATATCGTCGCTTCTGAAAACCTTTGATTTTTGAAAGACCAAGGCGGTATATAAAGTTTAATAATAATATATGGATATTCACATTCGTACATGCAGTATTGCTTTCGATTATCGGTGCCCTAACCGTTTGATTTTTGAAAGACCAAGGCGGTATATAAAGTTTAATAATAATATATGGATATTCACATTCGTACATGCAGTATTGCTTTCGATTATCGGTGCCCTAACCGTTCAGCGAGACTGCAGGTTACAGGAAATGGACTTGCACGACTTACGAAATTCCAATTGGTTACAACAAAGACGTCGAAATGAACGCTTCAAGATTTACAAATTACAATGTCCATGAATAAACATTTTACATTGAAGGATACATTTCTCATTTCCTCAATACACTGAAAATAGGGACTTGCACCAGTTTCAAACTAAACGGTCCACGTTCTAACAATACCGTTTCCATTTCCTGCCAATTCAAACACCCGACCGACTGCCACCTACGATCAGCGTCGCCAGCCCCATCCGGCTGACAATATTAAAGGACGTTAATTAATTAACAATCGGCGACATGCTCAAAATACCAGCGTCGATGATATCATCGGCGATAACGATCGTGCTGTCGCATTGTCTAAGTACCGGCGGCTTGTCAAGCGTGTCACCGCTAATTGTCGTTTTCGTGGCCCCGATGTCGCCGCTAATTACATTCCTTACTCGATTTCCATTACCGAACGGCCACTGACACGTATCTCTCGACTAGAAACCGGCAACTTTCCACGCGATGACCGGTCGAACGTTCGCCGATCAAGATAGAAAAGGTGTGCCTCGCCGCTAAGTGGTGTCCTCTTCGCGTGGCCTATTGTAGCCGAACGGTTAAGTTAATCCCGTCGTTCGATCCTGCCGATAGACACCGGGGTTAAATAAGGATTAGCGCGATGACTCGACAGGATTCAGAAACCGAGGCCTGGAAAAGGACCCGATCCGATCCGACCAATCGCGACTCGATCGGACTCGTCCCGAGCGATTCCGAAATTACCGTGAAAAAAGTCTACCCCCAGTCGAGGGTGATTGGCCAGATCGGTATCGGGACCTGTTAAAGTGACGTTAAAAGGCGAACTTCGTGACGAGACGCCTACAGTACCCTCCAACCGGGACCAATCCTCCTCTTCGGACCCATAGACTTGCAACCTTGCATTAATATGGACGACGAATTTGTATTTAACAACTGCTGTGTCATCGGTGGCCTGGAATTGAAACGTTTAGGCCTTTAAGTGACAGCTAGCGCGGTAACGACTGAAGCTAAAGAGAGTTGCGAACGCAGTTTCAAGTAATTGTACTACGTGCAAACGTTGGACGACGTTGCAAAACACTAGTTGATTCAGAGGGGCAAATATTATGATAGACAAAACAATTTGCTCATGGTTGTATCTTTTGAGATTTCAAGATCATCGAAGTGTTTTTAAATGGAACGATATACTTTGATTATCGCTATATGATACCCGAGGTCAGGAGGAATCCAACGACCTGTAATATTATGACCTTCACGTGACCTTAACGAATAACTTCTTAACGAATAACTTTAGGGCATAAGTATGTTAGTACTTTTACGTAGAGCACAACAAACTCCATCGATTGGTCCAGTCAAAAATGTGGGTTTCCATTAAAAGAAAAAAGTGCAGTTGCATTTTTCTGATGCACCGATGCACAAAAGTGCATAAAATTAGTTGCGTATTATGCACCGTCTGATGCCATTTCACTTTTTCTTACAACATTTTCCTCTACTCCCAACCGTTTAGGAGGTACAGTCTGTTCCAGTCGCGTGGGACACCCTGCATATGTCGCTCAGGCCTGGATGATATACGTCACGGAATTATCCCCACTACCGCAAGGTATCCGAAGCTCGAGAGGCCTCGGACACCGAGGAGTGTAAACATAACACGGCTCGGGTATGTCTCCTGGACGATACACGACGCTGGCGAGACCCGTGTTGGTGACATATATCGAGAATTTATTGTATTTAATTTATATTTGATCGGACCGTAAACGGGCCGACGGTCTGTACCGAGCCAGGCCCTGTCTCGGCGTACAGCAGGAAAATCAATACTCGTAGGACTGAAAAGAAGCAATCTTCCGTCTAGGTACCCCGCTGACGAAGCAAAGCAACAGCAACAGCACGATCGCGGAAGGACATTCGTAACGTCATTCAAAGTTTGTTATAGACCAAACCGTCCTCGGCTATATCCACTTCTCTTGATTGCCTCGAAACTCGCCCCGGGCCGAAAGACAGGCTCCGCTCTCCGTCGACGGTAGATTAAATTTTGTCTTGCTAACACCGGCGTTCGATCGTGGTTCGGCTACGAAATATCACGACCCTTCGTGGCCAGCTGAATCCCCCAACCCCGCCGCTGCGTTTTATAGAACTGGTCCAAGGGGTGAGCCCTCACGGCCCTTGTTCTCGCATCAGCCTCGAGTCGAGGCGACGAAAGCACAATGAACGTTTCTCTTTTCAATTCTCTTTTTTCGTTCTTTCTTTCTTGCCACCCCGCCACAAATGACACACGACGAACAACCATTTGCACGAGGGGTGGACGAAATTAACAGGCTATTTCACGGTGCTAATTATGACAAATACGAGGAATCGTCAGCCTATATCGCTCTAGACACGGAGTCCCTTTATTCCGGACGATTGTTGTGTGTGCATGTCCTTCCGGTAACAATCGCAAAAGCCTGTGTGTGGCCTAGTTTCGTAAGAAATTGAGAAGACGCCTCCGCAAACCGATCGATCCATTTATAGAATTACGCAAGGGAACTGTCATCACGATAATCGATGCGTAACCAAAGGTCAGAGACAGCGATCCGTGCTTTATATTTAACTGTGTTGCGACCATGTTATAGATTGGGTGTGCAGTGACTCACGTTAACATTTGAACAGCCTTTGAAACACAATAACTTGTTTAACGCTAGACCCACCGAGCCCTAAACCAGACTGATTGAGTACTACTTATAACAGGATTGAATTTATTCAGATTTCATGGAATTTTTTAAGAAGAACACTAACAAATTCTCAAGAATATATTTCTGCAATTTCACAGACTGTAAAAGTGAATAAATCTGAAATTTATTTAAAAGACATATTGTTAGCTATACACATTATTTAATTCAACAAGAACATATCGTTCACTCATAAAAAGGGTAACATAAGTCAAAAAAAGGAAATTTTACAGGAGAGCCATTTGAGAATTACCTACAACTGCCACTTTTTTTTATTGTCTATAACCAACTTAGAAATGTAAAATAATTTGTTGTTACTTAGATTATGGGTTAAATGTCATGGACATTAGTTATAAAGTACACCACAATTTATACATTCATTATTATAATTTCTTTTATAAATATATTTTGAGTAATTAAATAATTGTTGAAAGATTGAATTAGAGTTGTGATGTTTTTACTGTGAAAAGTTAGAGTTACTTCAAAGCTAATGATCCAATAAAAGTAATTTAAAAAATTTTTTAGTCCTGTCACTTTTCTTAGGAATTAACAATATGTGCTTTTCGTAGCGTTTTCTGCGAGGATATTAAAAGAATGGGTTTCCTTTTGAAAATTTGTTTTTTCGATATGAGTGTCCACCATTATAAATGCCAGATAAATATACAGATTACACAGCTGGTGGGTTTCAGTGAAAATGCTTCTGACCTGCGACCCTTATAGCAATTTAGTTTCCGAGTACACGTCAAATATCTCGTAGCAGCTCCGTGCTTAGAAATAGTTTCGACTTTGGCAAACTTGCTCGTTATAGAAACTTAGGCAACGTTGCTTCTAAACCGTATATGTTGCCGGAACACACTGACAAGTCCAGAGCAAACACTGCCTTCGGTAACGCTGTCACAACTGCTGAAATCATCGAGCAGGAGCAGATTCGAGCAATTTTTCCGCATACAATGTCGACAGTATTTTCTGTGACTCAGGATTGTAAACAAATTCGTTTTATAGAGAACGGAGCAAATATTTCACTGATTTTACGACAGTTTCTAAGTGCCTTTATTCTAGAGGATTTGAAGGAGCGTGACGAACACTTTTGAAGACTTTTAGAAATTGTCTTTTCTTTATTAATTCCCAGATTTGAAGATAAAACTTAAAATTATGAATAATAAGTGAAATTATTTACTTTAGTTCAACATTCAACTTATTTATATTGTTCATCGAGAATATGACAATGTGGTGAGACCAAAGTATTGTATTATCGAACAAATAATGAAACAACAATTAAGTACTTTCGCTAACATTTTAAAGACAATTGGAAGCTCGTTTATCGTAATATAGATATTAAATAAACTGCTCCTCGATTTCTTGTCGATTCGAAAATTTCAAGCATTTATTTATACCTAATTAAGTTCCCGCAAACAGCGCTGATAATTCGGGCAAGGTCACCAAAAAGATTACTTCAACGCGCAAGGCAAGAGAACATAAATACTCGATCTCTGCCACAGCATAATCACATATTACATTCTCTTTTGTATGTGTGCGCGCATATCTATGAGAACACTCTCATTCACGTCGAATGCCGTTTACAGAAACATATCGGGACGACCGAAAAGCAATCTCTACATATAACGGGTGGCACTTGTCGAAAAAGTTCCTCATATTCAGTGTCGCCAGATCAAGACTCGTGCCCCCACTCTATCTTCCCCTTCTACGGCGCCATTTCAGTGCCATATCAGCACTGTCACATGACGCGTTTCGTCTCTGTCGTGCATCGGTATTGGCAGAAAGAGAGGGTAAGGCTCCCACCCCTCATCTGACGACACTGCTCATGTTTAATTTCATAAAACCAACACAGTTACCATTTCTGCAATTTCGCCAATACACATGGATTTTTGGAAATATTTCGAAAACTAAATACGAGAAACCTTTTCGACAAATTCGTCCCGGTACATTGATTGCTTTCCTGTTCTTTGCGATGTATTTATAGAAACAGTAGATAAACGGCATTCTCATTCTAATGCAAATACCGCTACAGATCTGTAGGTATTTACAGTTCACTGTATTGGTACCAACAGTTTATTGCAAATGTCTCCAAAATGTTAATTTCTACAATACAGTAACGCAGAATTATTAACGTATCGATTTATGAAACAGCGTATCATTAATTCCAGAGCTTTTTGTACAAATAAGGAATGTATTTAACGCTGGTACGAAAGGTCAAAGCGATGCAATTAATTACAGGAGTAATTGCAAAAGTGCCGTTACTGTGACACAGAACATCCTACAGTAACAAGAGGTTTCCAACAGCGGCTCAGTGGTCTAGGGGTATGATTCTCGCTTTGGGTGCGAGAGGTCCCGGGTTCAAATCCCGGCTGAGCCCAATTTTTTTTATTCCATCGTCAATGAATTACAATATTGCCAATACCAGCTTCGACACCGAGTATAATAGAATTATTTATTTTAGAGGAAATAATATTTAATTCCAGCAAAAACTGTGCCGGGACTGCGACACGTCGTTTAACGTTGCATAACATTGATTCGCGTTGCGAGTGTATCCAATCGCTTGTAATCTGTAAATGATGAGTTGGGATTTCGAAAATACTGGCTTTTGTGTGTTATTTAGTGCACTTTATATATATATATATATATATACATATATATATATAAAATTAGCAAGGCGATTAAGATTATATACGAAGTGATATAATGTGTTACAATGACAAAAACGAGTTGATTCAATTATAAATTGACTTCAAAGTTTAATTACAGGCACGGATCAAAAAATTTAAAAAACTGACTTTTTCTTTGCAGTTCCGACCAATAGCAATTTTCTCCAAATTTTGTTTACCTGATACTTAGTAAACTAATTCTAATATGTCAATAAATCTCAATCCAATTGGTTCAATTTTTTTTAAATTGTGCTATTTTCAAATGTTATTGAATAACTTTTGTCACGGGTTGTAGAATCGTAAGGAAGGTTTCCGGTACGAATAATTGTCGTTCTTAGATAAAGGTGATTGAGGCTGCGGAACTTTATGCAAAATAAAACTTTTGTGCATCAATTGTAAGGAACAAGAGCCAACTAAAAAGTTCTTTTATTTTAATCTTTTACTAGTTGGATACAGTCACAATATTAACAATAGCATCAGCAGTAATAATGGCAGCATTGGAATAATTAGTTTGATAATCATAATAATTACAAATATAATAATCATACGATGAAATTCAGTGGAATATGATGTAATATTCTGCTTTTCCGTTATGGTGACTTCATCGTCAAAATTTGGAACGTACAGTGTTATTAGATGCTACGCAAACACGATTAATTATAACATAAATAACAACAGACAAATAGCAATATTTGTTCGAACGAACATGCTTCTCTGATGGTCTCGCGAAACTTGACGAGACAACATCTCGCATTCCCGTCACAATTTTTATGATCGCGCCCCGGGGGGATAAACTCATAAACGCAAACGACAGAAAATTGAAATTTCTCGCGCGAGGCTTTGGATTTGTGCTCCGCGTAGAAGTTTGATGTATCGGTTGATCGCGGGTAATGTTGATGCCCGAAGTTTTAACGAATCATCGTATATTATGTACGTGCGCGTGCAGGGCCGCGTTACGAGCGTCGGGCTCGTAAATCAATCCGTAGATGCGGCAGATGCTCATTTGCATCGCGGCATTTTACTGTTACACAACCGAATCTCTATGCACTCGTGGCATTTCGAGTAACTCGAGATCGTTATCTTCCCAATAAACTATGCAACCATTGCAGTTCGACATTAAAACGTGTTTGTGTGTGTGTATTGCTCTCCGAATGATTGTAATTAACTCTAATGTGCTGCTCTTTATGAATAATCTAAACAAGACACGTTTCATGATCGGGAAATTTGATTAAATTCGACGGATGAAATATTTCCATCGGGTCAGACAAATGGAAAATAAAGTAATATTCGATCGGACAGCGTTCAATGATTTTAATAAGATTCTACATTTATCCCACGTATTATTAAAACACAATCTTTAGACTTTCTTTATGCAAAATAAACATTTTCTGCAAATGTCATTTTTTCCCATTAATAAAATTTATAAACACACAGGACGAAATTTATAAAGTGACATAGTCGTCTCTTATGATCAATGAGAAGTTGAAGATCGAAAGAAGGAGAATTCAAATAAGTTGATAATAATATCATTTTTGCAGTCTAGTTACTTTGTTCAGAGACAGTCCTACTGGAGTTATTAACACTAAGTAAATGCTGGCTTGTAAAAATGACAATTAGTAAGAAAATCCTATGCTTAAATATCACAAAAAAATCGTTCGTTTAACCATGACAAGTTTGGTGTCCCGGAGAAGTCCGCATGGTTCTAAATAAAATAAAAAAGTTACTAATTTTCGCTTTAAGTGCCAGCAGTAGAAACATAAAATTTTCCGTTAACATTTTCTATTAGAGCACTTATTCTATGCAACATTTTCATACTTGATAAACATTATTCTCGGAAATGCTTTAAAAAACCAAAACGGATTTTTCGCCGGTCTACTGGAACCAAATTCCGAGTACCGTAAGGACCTCCTAACGCTGGATACTCCTGCTTTAATATCCGTGGAATTGTCACATTTTCACTGCAAATAACCATTTACAGAAATAACGGAAACTCTCGGAAGTTTCTGTACTCGTTAAATGTCCCGAAGTTCAGGTTAATAAAGCAAAATATTCCGAAGTTCCGATTTCTCGGCTGGCGCGGAAAATTCCGGCCATTAAAACAACTTTCAAGGCGCCAGCTCCTCTGAACGTTCAGCTCGACGGAACGCATGAGTTCACGCAGCAGAAGCACCGCGCTATACCGTACACAGCGCAGCGTTCGGTCGGATATCGATTCGACGTGCGGAAAACAAGGTGAAATAGTGAAGCGGAATCTAAGCTGACGCTACTACGACCGGCTGGGTTCTTCTCCCATCGATTATTAACCCTTCGGAGGCCTCGCTGCAAGATCGGATCGTCACGGTCGGTCAATTTTTTCGGTTAAACCGATCCAATGGGCTGTCGGCGTAATTTCCTGAAAATTGTGTTGGCCGGAATTGAACGGACACGCTCCGGGCGCAGATGCGTGGGACACACGCGTGTGCTACACGGTGGAACAGGAAAATCAAACAGCGTGCAACATTACACGTTGTTATGATACCGTGCGCGCGAGGCCATGCACCTGCCGTCCTGTAACGATCGTCTAATGACTCGTCGAAAAACCTCTCCTTCGTTGCCCCTATCACGGAAACTCTAGAAAATCGGGTCACTTCGACGGGGAAGCTCGTTCACAACTTTCTTTCACGGTTCGAACGACTTCGTCCCGAACTAATTCCCTCCTCCATGGAATTTTTTCGGGCGAAAGTAGTTCGAGCAGTCCGCGTTCCATTGAATCGTCGGTGGACCTGCGGAAACTGGCTTCCTTAATGTTCTCTAATTATTAAATGGTTCTGGGGAAAATCTGGTTCTTAAAACCTTATGCAACCTTCAGATTCTTTACACACCGGTCACCTAATCATTGTTTATTTCGGAAGGCTCTGGACAGGAACGGCCTTGATACAGTTATTTGAACTCCAGGTGAGTCAATCGCAAAGATGTCCTCCGTGACGCAGAAAACTAAATAAATTCCGGTTTTATTGTACAGCGCCTGGTGCTGTAACACCAAATATTAAGCTAGATCGCTGAATATCTACCGATTCAAAGGCAGATTCAGAAAATGAAATGAACAAATAGCTCACATTCCCGTCAACATGAAATTAATCGCGCCGAAACGGCTCTTCAATCAAAATTCAATATAGCCTGTCATTAATTGAGCCTTGAAACTTTGCGATCAATATTGGCCTTTGCATTTTTCTGGCGCATCTCAGGTTAGCAGTCGCGGAACGCGTTATAGCATGGACTTTTACAAAGAACGAATTCTTACGCTTTGTCGGCGAGCTCGCGCGCTTCATTTTGTTCCTGTCTCGGCTGCTCGCCCGATAACATTTCGAAAACTATTATATGAAAGTGCGTCCGCCCGCGCAGCTTCTACCCATTGTCAGGAATAGCCGAGATCCTGCTTATTCCTGATTCCATCGGGAGAGACCGGCAGCCCAACTGACAATGACTTATGCGCGTTGTGCGTGACCAACGACGCGGAAATCATTCCGCTGCGTCCTCGCCCACAAACACCGCTTCGCCTTTTCACCTGAAATCAAATTAAAATGGTCCCGGTTGTCAGCAGGTTGCGAACGCGGGGACTTGTCGTCGGTGGAAGCTAATTTATGAAACGGTCCTGGGACTGTTATTGTTGCTCGGCATACAAGCATACAAGAATCGTTTCCACAGTGCTTCCTCCGGGATAGCAGTCTTTTCGCTTCCATTCACGGTCCTGCAGAAAGTGCTTAATGTAATATTTAATGATGACCGTGGATCACGCATCGATCAATGACACAGGGGATGTTGATGCGAACGAATATTAGCGATAGTCACTGTACAATTATTCCAATGAGTGAAAAAATAAGCATATTCACGACGACATTGTGCGACGTTTAGTCAAAACGTGATAGTAGATGAACACAGTGTTAGTCAATAATAGAAATAGCTCAAAGATGACAGTCTCCTAAATGAAGAACGTGAACGACCAAAAAATCCAATTTTGTGATTTGGTGGTGACAGAATATGGCAATTACGATGTAGCTTACTTCGACCGATAAGTATTATTTAAGGAAAAGTTATGTTTGTGGAACACTAAACCTACCATGGTTGTTCAAATTGACCTTTACAAACTTCTGCGTACAATTTCGAACATACAACATGATCACATCGCTATTTATATTTACGACCTTTCTTAAAGTATGTATACGATGTGTTTTTCAGTATTTATTTCCCGTTTTATTTTTTTCCAAAAAATATATGTACCTTGTCCTACGTACCGCGGCCGGTCAAATTGATCACAAGAGATAATATAAACAATCAGTATAAATGGAAGGCTATTCTCAATGTGACCTGGCCAACTCAAAATAAATGAGCCGCCTTATTGAATGAGATGCTATCAAGTTACACACGTGGATGGTTGACAATACTATTCCATGGTAAATGCATCCAAACCGCAAAGGTGGACGACATAATACAATTTTGTAAATCGACGAGAGAGCGTCGCAGTATTTTTTATATAATTGCAATTATATAAAAATAAATTTGTATCGTCATTTTATGGAAGTTGTTCATGTACTGAGTCATTCAACAACAAATTGACTGTTATCTACGTTTAATGTATTACCAATAACTTTTCTTAAGGACCGGCCATTTTAACCGCGCACGGTAGGAACTGGTATATAAGAAGTGTCGGTAGGTTTGGTGTTAAAGTTACTATTAAAAACCTAATATAAGAATTTGCAAGTAGTTCTTAATCAAGAATCGTTTGTTACAGCGTTAATATTCCATGCGAAGAATTGAAAATCGATCGCAGGTCGGTATAAATTGATCAGAAGCTTGTGTAATAAAGAAATAAATATTCTATTGACAAAGCATTGCTATTTCGTCGATTATTTGTGTCCTTCAGTTGGCGATCGTGGGGACGGAGAAGAGCCGCGACGAAAAATGTTCTAGCAACAGTTTAGCCGTCTGTGGCCACCATCAGACCACATCAGCAGCCGTGCGCCAGGGGACGTGACTTGATCCGGCGAATGAAAATTCGATTGGGTTGTACTCGAGTCGAATAAATTCTGTCGGTGAATGTCAAACGGCGCAGTCATTCCCGTTCCACGTCGTCTTCCCGTATTACGGAAAACAGCGTCGTTTTATCGAGAAGGAAATTCGCAACGGTGCTCGCACGTCTATTTCTTTTTTCTTTTTTCACAGCGACGCCCATCGTCGACATCGTGTGTCCAATGGCGTTGGCCGCCATTGTTCTTTAGCGAAACACAATCTGGAGGGAATAGAAAAAAAGGAAAAAACGGTTTCAACTTTCGAGTGGCCGGCATCGTGTCCTGTTGACGCTCTCTCCTACCCTCTCGATTTTTCTCTCTCTTTCTACACGTCTCTTTCTCTACTTCTCTTTTTCTGTCTTTCCCTCTGTCGTCTTGTCACTGTTCCCTTCCGACAGCCATGAGAGCCAGCAACCAGCAACCCCCGCCATTCTGCGGGGCTCTCGAGTGCTGTCGCCGCTGACTCTTTTCAATTTTGATAGAGCGCCTCTTCAGTGCGCATAAGATGAAATGAATTAGAGCTCCGGAACCGGAAAGCTCTCTATCCGTTCGACGCTTCGTCACCCTCTTTCTCTCTCTCTCTCTCTCTCTCTCTCTCTCTCTCTCTCTCTCTCTCTCTCTCTCTCTCTCTCTCTCTCCCCCCCCCCCTTCAGCTCCGGTTACTCTTTCGCCATTCTCTTCCACTCTGTCGTCGTCATCTCCCTTAACCTTCAACGAGGCCGCATTCCGTTCCTCCCCGCTTGTTTCGAGCCGCGGGAAACCGTTGCGGTTTCCTCGATGGTGCTCAGGTCGATCACCATTTTTCTCTCGAGTGCCCACGAACTCATTAATACTACTCTACGAGTAGTTCCACCTTTTTGGCAGCGAAACACGACAGCGTTCCGTGTGAAATCACGAAATCGTTCTCGAGGCCGAGACTGTTTCTTCTATTGGGGATTCTTCCAGAAATTTCTTTCGGATCTTCGCGAGCTCAAAACCGTAATAGGAAAGTTCATAAAAACATAGTTATCAGGATGAAAAAATTTATGTGTGCCTTGTATGGTGGTCTGTTCTTTTCGACTTGTTACCATTTCGTCTAGGCAATTATCCAATGATTGGGACCGGTCGGAAAGGCATCGGGCCGAGACGGGTTGCGTCCCGAAAATTTCAGGATTCTCAAATATATGTGTAATGTAATGAATTCTCGATATATGTTAACAACACGGGTCTTTCCGTGTTATGTTTACGCTCCTTGGTGTCCGCGGCCTCTCACGTGGTATACCTCACGGTAGTGGGGACAATTCCGTGACGTTCCTCGTCCATATATACAGAAATCACTGTATATCAAATTCTCGAGAGTACCGAGAATTCTTCACAATCTCGAGAATAATTCCGAGAAATGTCATTATGATATTTGGCGCGATTCATTATTTCACGATTGAAATTGCAAATGCTGTTAAAAATTTCACATTGAGATCCTTAGACATTAATGGTAGATTTTTGAATATTGTGAAATAGTTGTTCTAATTGTAAGTGACATGTTAAATGAACCCGGTACCAACGAATGTTACCAACACAAATACGCGAGAAACAATGTTATTAATTCGAATAGACGTTCTGAACAGGACGTATCTGCAGCAATGCTTCATTGTGCGTATACCGTGCGGCCATCCGGATTAGGTACAACCTCTAATGCATTTCGCTTAACTGATAGCAGCGATCAAAGCATCGTCAAAGACAGCATGCAGCTCTGCATACGTACGTATACACAGGGCGACGGTCTGTGCAGTGAACGGACACGCAAAATGCATATCTGTTGAAATTAATATTCGCAAATCGTTATTTAATTTCCCGACTGCTATTTCTATAAGAAGGTTTGTGTCGTCGTTCACCCACACACACACTTTTAACGATATTTGAGAATTATAGTTTGCAATAAATATCTGTAATAAGATTAACTGACGAAAGAATCAAACGACCAGCGAATGAACATGAACAGAAGTATATTCCATTAAATGATAATAAAATGGGAACTGCAGATCTCACGAAACAATACTCAATTTGAATGCATGGAATATCTAGATATATTAATAGATTACTTAAAAAGAAAGGAGATTTTTTTTCGAGACGTTTGTAAACTTACAATAGAATTATCGTATAAATTTCAGCACGACGAGGGCATCGTAAACGTTACTTTTCATTTAATACGAATTATGCTAATTCATCGGACAGATCTGGGTTAGGTCATACTGTAAAATTACGTATGGTTTATCCCTACTGAAATGATAATTCCGACTTGCTGCCACGATTTGCATGAATGTATATGGATATAATCTGATTAAATTATTCGACATCGACAGTTTCATCGATCGAAATGACGCTTCTTGGCGATGTCGGACGATAAGAAACGTATCAGCCGCGTAATTGCAATCCAGCGAACGATTAACCGCGGTATCATCCACCAAACAATGAAACTATCAGCAGAAGGGGGACGCGTAGTGTTTGCGAAGTTTCGCGGGGAGCATCGCCCACTATGATTCCACGGTGCAGAATCGTCCGTAGCGTCCTAATAAGATTAGCAGGCAAGCAGCCTCTGGGCTGGCTTAATTCGCATGCGTCGAACTTCTGGTAAACGCGAAGTCGAGACGCGTCAAACTATCCGATTCCGCATTAGCCGGTTGGCGCCACCTGGTGCCACCTGAAACGGCTCAAATGTTAATAGTCGCCTAAAGACATGTCCACGTCAAAGCAACCAGCAACATCTCGCCAAAAAAAAAAATAAAAAAAAACAACTTTTACTTTGGCAGCCAGGAACCTCGCAGAGGCGTTTCCTGGGTGTCTCGTTCAAAGATAAGAAGCGTTGTTATAAGTTATAACTAGTGTTGTTATAACTAATAGAATATGGACAAGAAACATTTGTTTCGTTAATAAAGCAATTTCAGTCAATTTCGTCAGTTTCGTCCATTATTAATGATGACTTTAATGGTTTACTTAGTGATTTCTGTGTACAGGGTGTTCTACGTAACACTTTTCACGATTTTTCAAGTACTTGCGATAATCTGACGAACAAATGTTTTCAACAAAAGTTGATCAGTTTTCGATTAGCTATACGTTGAAATAAAGAAAAGTTCGAAAAAATTTGTTTAGTATTCTTAGTATTTTTCACTTGACAGTAATAATACTATAAAGCCCGTATCAAGATGAATTCCGTGACCTAGTATACTATGACGTGACTCAAGCAGATTGTCATTTTTTGTTGAAATTTTCATTGCTTTTTCTTCAAGGTCATCAGAACAGATACAGGATATAATAATGTTAAGTCGAAAATTCAACGTGCCATTTAAAAATATGAAGGTGACCTTGACAATAATAATGCCCCGTGAGGGGCCACGAGGCTCGAGAGGCCTCGGACGCTGAGGAGTGTAAACATAACACAGATATCTCTCCAGGACAATACACGTCGCTGGCAAGACCTGTGTTGTTGACATATATCAAGAATTCAATTCGGTAAAATGAGTATGTGCATATGTCATTGAAACTCTTTTCGTCCTCAATTCCCATTGACTCGACGCACTGAGCCTCCCCTGTCGCTGCATGTACCTAAACGTCTTCGACAAACAATAACGTACAGGGACATTTTGAAGAAACCGAGGAAGCTGAAGAAGCCCGGGATCGAAAGTGTCGCGGAACTTTTTGATAGAATTAAGGAGTTAATGGAGTTTCGTGGAGCTTGAGGGAACGTTTGGTAATGAGTGATGACATTTTTAACCAATACGGAGGATCAAGGGAAAGTTGCTCGTCGGTGCTTCAGTATGAACATAGAGTAAGGCTTTGCGTATCTGCATATCGTTCACGTTCGCCACGATCGGATTCAATTCGACTCATGACGAGGCTGAGCACGCGAGAACCCGGAAAATTGAATTGCAGCTCGGCCGACCGACTACGTTGCAGAGTCAGTTAGGTAGATACAGAATTTACTGATCGCTATCAGGCTTGGGCGAGAACTAGACCGGAACCAGTCATCTCGATGACTAAGAGGAATACAGTGAATTCTCGATATATGTCAACAACGCGAATCTTGACAGCGTCGTATATCGTCGAGGAGACACGCCCGAGCCGTGTTATGTTTACACTCCTCAGCGTCCGAGGCCTCACGCGCCTCGGGGACCCCGCGGTAGTGGGCATAATTCCGCGGCGTTTATCATCCAGGCGTTGGCGACATATATAGAGAAATGTAGAGAATATAGAGAAAAGATAATTACTCTTCTCGAGTTGTAAGAGCTTCTTTCTATTTGTAAATTCTGTTAGCAGATTACTATTACGTTATTACTAGACTACAGATCTTCCTGCAAAATAAGAATTATTTGCATCAATTGCATGAAAAACAGGTCAAGTAAAACTTTTTTCTTCTTTTATTGATTTCAATAAACCGAAACTAATACATTAATATTCGTAACACTAAACCTATCAGCGCCGTTCAAAATGACTGGTTCCAGATTTTTTATTTTGCAATTACTGAAATTATAAACATGATCTCTTGGAAATGATTGAATCCATACATTTAGTAGAGCATGTATTGTAATACGAACCGCACAAAATCCAAATAAATTCTATCTTGTCATTATTATAAGACAACATGTAGTAGTTACTTTTAAATAGTTTTAATTAAGTTCAATAGTTTTAGTCTGTCCACTGCCTCAAATTGTACCCACCCATTCTTGTCATAATTTTACAAAATGTTGTCCGAAGTTCAAGTATAAACTATCACAACTTTTTAAAATCTTAGTTTTGAAGAAGTATAATATTTCGAAGTTAGAAGGCTGTTTCTGCCTGGCGCAATAACCTAGCGGTTTCTATAATAGCATGAAAAAAAAACTTTGTCCTGATTGACCCGTTAGGTTTTTATTTTTCTTCCGCCAGTAAAAGTTGTTCAGAGAAAAACGTTGGAAGTTTTCAATACTAAATTCTACGTATTACGCGACGCTGCCTTCAAATGGTTGTACAAGTTGGAATATCTCGAATTTCTCGAAAAAACTTTTGTACTATATTTTGCGCAAGCAAATATTTTCCGAACGAAGAGAAATATTTTCGTGAATTGTTTAGAATGCTCGAACAACTCGTGTAGACACCCGTTCCACCGTTTTATTCGCCGATTTCGTTTTAGGGAATGGTATAGTCATCGAACGTACCGCAGACGTTTCCGAAAGTCAATATTTAAATGGTAAATTAATATTCACATTCGCGAATCCAGATCCGAATTTATGAATGTACACTGCTCTTGACATCGAGCGAATACATTACTGTGTGTACATTGTAATTTGTATTAATAATGCATTAACCAATAGTTTATCAACTTCAGAGATATACATATATATTTCCAGCTGAAAGTAGCCTTGACCTGCGCGCTGTAAAATTTCAAATTTTATATTTTCGTGGTCGAGACGTAATTTGCTTTGAAATTCAACAGTTGGAAATGTGTGGGCATAGCGTAACGAAGGACTGGTTAAACGTGGCTGACAATTTCTGTCAAGCTCCGAAGAATTTTTATTCTGACAATCGACTGCAACATTCCCGAGCGTATCGCGAACATGACGTCTTCGTCGTCTAAGCTTATTACCCCCCCCCCCCCCCGGACACCGTATTTGACGAACGAGCCGGGAGCACTGCTGAAAATTCACCGCACGATGTAACGTAATTACGACGTCGGGATATGCTCTTTCATTAGCGCACCTCGTACGTAATAGACGAGCTTGTTTGCTCGCCAAAATAATTGGAAGCCGCGGAGTAAATCGTGCCATTACTTGCATTATCAGGTCCGCAACACGCGTCCTCCAACACTTGCGCTTTCATCATAAAACTTTCGCGCTTCGTTGCATCCCTGAAACTTCCGTTCTACGTGAAACTTTACATTTCGATGCTGAAGATGCTCCGAATATGGGACAACTTCTTTCTTTCTGTGTGCAGTGAATTCTCGATATATGTCATCAGTACGGATCTCATCAGCGTCGTGTATCGTGCAGGAGACACATCCGAATCGTGTTATGTTTACATTCAACGTCCGAGGCCTCTCGAAGCCCCGCGGTATTGGGGGTAATTCCGCGACATTTATCATCCAGGCCTTGGCGACGTATATGGAGAAATCATTGTAGAACTGGTACTCATAAATTTTGAGTTTTTCCTGCGAATAATTGTTGAAAGGTTGAATCAGAGTTGTGATGTTTCTACTGTGAAAAGATAGAGTGACTTCAAAGCTAGTGAACCAATAAAAATAATTTTAAAAATAAATAGATCAGTCTATAATAATTACAGGAAACAGGAGTTAGAAATAAAATGATTTTGTTCGTGAGTAATTTGAATAAATCACCAGGAATATTGCGATGTTCCTTAGTTCTTCTAATGTCGTCATTGTTTTCTATTTCAGTTTCCCATTTTTTGTCATAAATATATAAAATCCACAGTCCATTTATTCAAAGTTGGTGCCGTTTCTTTTGCAGTCTGTTTAGTCTTTTGATTTTCCGGCAATTTAATAGGAGTAATTTCACAAAATGAACGTGAAACTTTCGGCAATACTGATGAGATTCCAGGGATTAAATTCCCTATCAGCGTTATTATAAGTTCGTTGTTTCCCTAGTATTAAAGCAGCAGTCTTTAAGATGCTTTCGTTTCGCTGAAGAAAGATAATAATCAAGAGAGGAAACAAATTCCTTTTTAGCGTCTGCCGCTTGCGATCGATGCGGAGAAGACTTTGCATAAAGTCGTTAACAAATAATAAGAACTCCATTCGGAACAACAACGATACTGTGAAGGGTTCCCGAAGGGGCACACTCGACGTAGAAAATTCGAAGGAAACGCGGTTTGAAGTGGCCCTGTTCGCGGTAAAGGACCGCGAAATTCGAAGTTAAGTTGACGCTATACCAGGCCGCTAAACGTCCTTTAAACCGAACAAGCCGATCGTCAAACGTACCGACCGTTGACTCGGGACATGTCTCAGCTAGGGAAGAATGAACGGCAGAAAAGGGAAGCTGAGAGTGACAATTTTTTGACTCGGACTTTTCCCGAAGCCGGTCATTCATCGAAATTCTCCTCCCTCTTGCTCTCGATGGCCGAGTGAATAAGAAGTGCAGCAGCTCCGAGGACCCAGTCAATGGGCCCGACAACAACCTGGGCCCGGGAAAAAAAAGGCAGCCGGTTTTCACGTTCGCTCGCCCGCTGCGCGAACGAAGGTGATACAAGTGTCCCATTGTCGATCGACGAGGATACGAAAGTGCCTCCGGGCATTGTCGCGCCGCTCCTTAACACCATTAACTACGTTTTACCTTAAATTTAACCCAAAGTGGGGGCCCTCTTGACAAATTTCCAGGATTTACGGCATCACGGCCGATTTCTCGCTGACAATGACTCCGCTCCGTCGGCCACGACTCCGCGTTTCCAGATCTTCTCTCTCTCTGGGCCGTCGCTCTTTTTTTCTCTTCTCCGTTACTTTTCTGCTTCCTTCCATCACCCCAGCTTCCTTAATCCGGTTTGGCTTGAACCGGATTAGAAGGATTGTTCGTTCCGGGATGGTATTATGCGATTTTTATTGCGAGCAGAATAGTAACTGGAAGCGAATCTTCATATTTTTCTATTTTTAAAAGATGGGAACAATCATCGGCCTTTTACACGTAATTTATAAATTTTAGAAGATGAAGAAAGATATACAGAAAATACTCATTAGCGGTTGCAGCTATATGTTTGTTCTTTCCCTTCCAAAGCTATTAGAAAACTTCTAAGTGGAAGTAAGTTTTTCCCATACTTCTTTGCACAATCAATATTATTTAAATGGAATTGTTTGGATAATATGTACCACTAGAACTACCGAGCCCTAAACGTGACATAGGCTTATCCCTTTATGATAACAGCAAGATTTAATTTTGTCAGGTTTCATACGATTTTTATGGTAACGTGTACTCCAAAGAAGAGATATATTAAAGAACTTCTCGTGAAAACGTTTTCATAGTTTCACTAATAGTGAAAGAAAAAATCATCCACCAGTCATTTTGACTGCTTCAGTAGTTCTAGTGTTAAATGAAAATATTGTCTCGCTCTTTTACGTTTTCACGGCATCATCATGGCAACGAATAAAATACTGTTTAATATCAAAATTCTTCAACATAACCTTACAAATTTGACGGACACCCTAAGGCAAAGGGGGGAGGGCGAATTCCATGCTTAAGATTAATCGACCATAATTCCAAATGCAACGATAGTGACAAATGTCAAATGACACTCCATTGTGCTACTTGCTTAATATTAACATGGCTTCGATTGATTACCATTTCTTTAAGTCGATACAGTAATTTATTAGTTAATTCGTAGCTGACTTTGTGACCAAATTTTTACCAAAAAATCGGACAGAATTCATTTTTGCACATTTTTCTATTCATTTTTTAATAGAATACAGCACAGTGCCCTACGAATCAGAAAGGGTAACAATATGTAACTTTTCCAATATGAAATGAATAATGTAAAATTTGGTTTCAAATATGTTAACAATAATAAACACAATAACGACCAGAGGTAGACGGACGGAAGAAAATTATCATTTGAACCGTATTCCGATAAACTTCCATGCGTTTGATACGTGTAAAGTAAAAATACGCGATCACGATTCCGCGGGCACGTTGCGGTGAGTGAACTGCGAACGCGATAAAACAATTGTAGTGAATTATTCATGGAATCAGTGACTGATTTCCCATGCAAGTCGCAGACCACCGACGCAATTGCTGGAACTCTGACTTTTCGGATCGCCCCTTTAAACTCGGACGATCTATACGGGTCGCTTGAATTTTTAGTTTTCGATTTTTCTGTCGCCGCTCGTGACGTATTCCACGGAATACCGTGCTCCATGGAAAAACGGATATTTATCTGCGGGGATTTTGCGTCCACTAAATTCTCGATACGTGCCACAGCGTACGTGTAAATAACGCTCCTTTAAATAACGCTTCCTTTATCGAACTTTCCGTGCATAAATAACCCGGCCCTTCCAATATAATGCCTTCGAAGAATTCACGATCACAGCCTATTACATCAGCGAAGATCAATAACCGTACTGTTGCTTCAACAACGTATTGATGATCAGCGAGTATTGAGATCAACGTATTGATAGAACGTATCACGAAATTACTCTAATTTTATATGATAAGGTATCGATCGATTGACCTAGTGTAATTTAACGTGTAATTCCTCTCCTCTTCCAAACGAATTAATCTGTTACACGAACGTCGACATTGCTGTTGTCGAATCATTAAACTGTCAAATTACCAGTTTCCAGAGATTGAAATTCCATCGAAAGTCTCGCTTGTGTAACGTTCAACCTACATCGGTTGGCATGTTTTAACCCTTGATACTCGAGTGGTGACTGTAAGGCACCACTAAAAATTGCTGTATCAATATTCAAAACATTTTTTACATTATTAAATTTGTTTGTATTTAATAAATTACTAAACATTTCGGTATTGTACTAGTAAATTGCACCATTTTCGTATGTATAACATGAAAAAAAATATATTGAAGGGCAATATTCTAGCTGGGAAGAAATGTTTCGTTTTGGAGTCAAAATAGCTTCGAGTGCAAAGGGTTAAACGTATTTAGCAATTTGTTCATATTTTCTGAATGCGAACGAGGTCATATATTTCAGACAATCTCTTTCACTGGAAATCAATCGATATACTCTGACATGACCCGGAAGCTTTAATTAATCGAATCGATGTAAAAGCACTTTTTTCAATTTTTTTGCTTAAATCCAAGCAATCGAAGATTCGAAATAGGAACTGTGTCGTAATCAGGATTTTCTTTACGTCAGAAACCGGTGATTTATGAATGATAGAGGATAACGATGAAGTCAAACATACAGTAGTGAATGTAAAGGATTCATTTTATTCCTCGTAAACTTATATTAAAAATATACAGCCTTCTTTCGTCCGATACAAAAATACGTGTATCTACAACATTTACAGAGATCGGTAGAATATATTTACAGCGACGGCGTCCTACAATTTACGTTTTACGAATTGACGATTCTCTCGACGGTGTGCTTGGTGCATACAACGTTCCTGAACACGGAGCTGCCATTTTGACAAACAACCGAGCCCTCGATTCGTCTCCTCTTATCCTCCGGCTCTTCCGTCGCTTCGCTCACGGTTCTCTTCAGGCCGTTGGATAAACCGTGCGTCTCCATCTCGTAACTAAAACGATCAAGACCAGGGCTGACCCTTGGAAGATCTAACTTCTCCTCCACCTCCTGGCGGAACTGCAAATTGTCCGTGGGCACCGGGATCGATCTTTCATAACGGTCTGGCATGGAGTTCGAGGACTCTTCGTGATGGGCCATGTCCACGGTCTTCTCGCTCGTCTCCATCTTCTCGTTCTTCAGCGACTTCTCCTCCTCCTCGCCGCACTTCCGGCTCGACGGATCCTCGCAGCCGTCCTTCCTCTTCCCGCAGGTCCTCAGGCAACAGCACTTCTGGCTCTGTCCGGACGGCAGATCCTCCTTCTTGTACTTGACCCTGCGATTCTGGAACCAGATCTTCACCTGCTTCTCGGACAGCCTCAGGTTCGTGGCGATCTCGATCCTCCTGAGTCGCGACAGATACATGTTCGAGGCGAACTCGCGCTCCAGTTCCAGCAACTGGGTGCTGGTGAACGCCGTCCGGATCCTCTTCGAACTATTGCTGATCGAATTCGGGGACTTCGGCGGTGGTGTCGGGGTGCTGTTTCTGGACGGTGACTCGCTCGGAGCTGAAACATCTGAGAACGCGCGGTAAGGTTAGCTTCGACCGTCTGACAATCTCCGTGTCAGGGAGATCAACAACGTTTGTTGAAACATTTTATCTCTGCAGGAATATTTACCTGACAGTCTGCTGGCCGAAGTGTTCAACGGCGACGGGGGACTCTGTCGAGGGACCGGCAAGGTCCCCATAGCCGGTGGACTGATGGGGACTGGAACGGGAATGGCTGGTGGCCTCGGTACCGGTCTGATTGGCTGATAACCCAGGCCCAGGTTGAAGAAATTGAACATGTAGCTAGGCAATTGGTTCCCGTAGTATGGCAACGGGTACGCCGGCGGCGAGTTGTTGCCGATCAGCGAGTCCACGAGAAAGCTTCGCGACATACTTGCTGATCTATCTTCTCTGAGTCCTCTAAGTTTGCACTGAACGACACTGATCAATCCAAGCGGCCACTGAAACTCCCCAGTGCACAGGCTCCCATCGATTCACTGAACTTCACCTTGAACGTCCCCCGTTGTTGAGTAAGCAAACCAAACTGTCGCGGAACTGCGATAGACAGTCGATCCGAAGAAGACCGCAGAGATCCGAAGATCACAGGAAGACTAGCGAGATGTTCACGGCGCGATGGTACACCGTGTTCTGCGCCCCGAAGAACCATGCCGGAAGAATATATACGGGGTGCTAACTCCACCCAGGGGTTGGTTTCCTTCGGGCCCCTTTTGTTGAGGGCCCCGCCCTTTCTCGAGGGTGCCCCCTTTCCAGCTCACCCCAACACGACTGGGGGACCAAGCGGTTCACCTCCCCAGGGATCGACACCGAGCAGGGCATTTTCTCGCAACGCTAATTCGACGGGTGGCTAATATGTCCGGAAACTTTATACTAACCCCCGGTACCCATCTTCCTACTATTATTGGCAGACGGGCCAACCCCTGAGTCTGTCTACTCATCGTTTCCCCGGGCATTCGTTCCCCGCGATGATTCTAAACTTATGACTTTAAATCGACGGAAATGATCCTACGATTCGCCGGGCGCTGCGGCCGTGGACATGTACGAGAATTGTGGGTAGGCTTTGTGCTTCTGTTTGGCGATGTATACCCGAGAATTGTATAATGACACTCTTCTGACTGTCGTTTCTCGTCGCTGCAGCGGGTCCGACGGCGAATTTTGCGGCGGTTCGACATTCAAAGGTACTCGATACAATTACTGTATACTTTTATTTGGTCTGGAGCTCAATGAACTGAAAGAGAGATTGTGACAATGCAATATTAGAATAATATATAATATGTGTCATATTTATGAATGTCATAGTTGAACTAATTTCACATTTACGGAGAAACGACATACATATGTTAGTAAATAAGAATGTTGAAGAACAATAACATTGAAGGACCTTAGTATGTTTGCTTTAACTACGGCCAAAGTATGTTTACTATTTACTACAAGTCTCAACCGTGATAAACGTATTCTGCTTTCATATTCTAAATCTTATACGTTTTCTCTGCCTGTGACTTTGAATAACCTTGGAATAAATATTGTCACTGAATTCCTAATGAAAGGGACTATCATTGTAGGTGTTTAAAAATGGTGTTTCCATTTAAAAAATATAAAAGTATGACATCTCTAAACAAATGACATAAAAACAAAATTTTTTGATATCGTATCAGCCCCATTGTACCATTCAACTTTGTCCTTACCATATTTTACATATCTTTAGAAACGACAAAGATATTTGAGCTGCAAACGTTAGGTGACTCACCCTCTATATTTTTGTGGGATTACAAAGTAATAGGGTGTCAGAAATGGGATTCAACTATATTATACGATAAATAATCTATTGTGAATAATTTAACACGTTGATTGTCCATATGTGGGTGACGGAATTATTTCTCCAGGTTTTAAAATTAATTTTGACGTTAATATATTTATTGTACCAAATTTGTTAGGATCTGTAAAATGCAAGAATGTTGAAGGACTACTCAATATCATACATATAATTTTTTCAATTTTTATTTCATTAAATAACTTACTTTGATTTTATGGAATTTTTGAGGTTTCTAGTTTGGCAGTCAAAGTGTTAAATGATTTTAAATTTCGCCTAGCTCTTTTCTTTTTCCTACATTTTTAAAACCGACGATTTTTGGAAATCTGTGATAGTAATCAAGATAAGTTGGCGAAAGGAAATGGCTGTGGCGCAGGTATGCAGCGCGATTAGGGACAGTGTCGTTAAAAGTCACCGCAGTCACGGAACTAAGCGATTCTTTCCGACAGTTTTATGCTAAATTAGTGAATTCACTATGAACGTAATTTTAGAACGAACTCGTGATTCAACTCGGACTCATTATTATACTTTGAACGATCATTTCGAGCAAGTTTTCATTTGTTCAACTCGCAGTAATATCGCCCTTTCCAAATAATCAGGAAATGTAGATCATTATTATTAATACATTCGGTGTATAGCAATCTAGAAAAGTAGTTTGTTCAATAATCTATTGACTTTTTAGTAATTACATGTGCATGTTAATTTTCGAATTTTTTACGAGCAGGTTAAGCAGTTACTTTATTTCACTTAGCGAGTGTGACAATTTTGTAAACCATACATATTTTATTGAAAGAATCCATAAAATTCAATCGAATCACCGTTCCGACGAACATTTTTATGCTCGTATTTTAGTTACGAATTACTTTCAGAATTATTTTCGACAACCATGATAATATAAAAATGTACGGAATCTGATTCGCCTAATTCATTCTGCTACTGGGCGCTAAAGTTTGCGGAAATCGTCGGGCGCGTACAGCGACGGAAATCTCACGAATCGCATCGAAATCGTTCAACAGTAATGCCGTTATCCCCGCCATCGATATTCAGTAACGCAGGAAATCCAAATCAAATCTTAGTATCGTCTGTGTCGCTTTTTTTCCTTCCTTTCTCGTTCGACGATTTGCATCTCCGAGAAAGTATTCCGTCGCTTAGCGGCCGTGTACCTTTTCAATCCAATCATCGAACGCGACGGAGGAAGAAGATAGAGAGATTCAATTATTCATTGGCTTAATGGCCGGGACGAGAATAACGCGACGAAGTCATGAAAATTGAATTCTTTGTTTTACGCTCCGGGAAATGGTTTATTGTGCTCGGGTTAAATTCAGTTTTAAAAAATGGGGATCATTGAAGAACGTTGAACCGAGAATTTTTCAGGCACCATTCTATTCCTAGATTTAACCAGTTAACTGTGATTGACGAGTATACTCGTCAATCCGAAACTATATTGCGGTGCAGTTAACGTTAATGAATTGTTAAATTTTTATCGAATAAAAAAGTAATTCTTTCTCATTTAGCTTTACAAGGGCTTTGGCTTTTATAATAGCCGCATTTGGCCTGCGTTCGACGTGTATATTCGTCACTGCTTGATTTTTATTCCGCGCCGCGAGGGATTTTTAAAATTAAACTCCACAGTTAACTGGTTAATATCTCTTTTTTAATATTCATTAAGCTTTGAAAAAGAATATAATTAATATAGACAAAATTCTGTACAGAAAAATTTTCTGCCAAGATCTGAAACGAAAAGTTCTGAAAAATAATTCTGGGTTAAAAATTTTTACGATTAAAAGAATTTATATTATAAAATGCAAAACGATGATAGCGCCTACGAATATACTGTTGAATTTTATTTAATCTTATTGTAGCTCTGTGTCACTTTCAAGTCACTTGAATATTTTTCAGTTTAAATGTGACATGTTATGCCGTAACAACAATTCAGGCTACAAATAAAATGAACCAGTGCTGAAAAATCAATATGACGGAACAATTAACAATTATAGCATTTCACAAATGATAAAACAGCGAGCAGAGCATGTATAGGTAGATGCGACAAATTCTGTAGGATCGTGTAAATATTTGCGTATAATCAGCGAAATTCGTTTAATTAGGAGCGCACGCTTTAAAGTTGAAAGTACTCAAAGGTTAAGAGTTAACTGCAGCTTTTTGCCACGCGGCAGAAATATTTTTGTACACAGTTTGCGCTTCGTGTCGCTTTCTTCTTCCTCTTAATGCGAGATACATGTGTATTTTTCATACAAATTTGTTAACTCTGCAGCAAGAAATACTTCAGTGCGCGTCTATTTTACGGGAGATATTAATTTCCTGAGAAATTCGCGCAATAACTCGCAATCCTTTGCACCTTTCAGCGACCGAAAATTTTAACAATCTGAACTATGCAAAACCTTGGAGTGGTTCAATTATCGCGAACGGGATGAAACACGGACACTCGAACACAAACAAATTTGGCACATCCTTCGCGAAACTATGCTAGCGTGGATCAAATTTTACAATCGACGACGGATTGGATTGTAAGAGTTTGGACAACAATATTTTGCATCACAGGCTAAAGACACAAACCAGGTGTTATTTTAAATCATTTTTCTAATTATTAGACTGCCGATTTTACGCACTTGCCATTATGTGCTATGTATCTGATAGTTTCAGCTTATCAAAATTATTAAAAGGAGACTGAAATATAAAACAAAATATAACACAGTTTTTCTTTTGCATACAAATCCGCAGTCTATTGATTATATTAACGATAGCTGAATACAATGCATATTTAGCGACTTAAAAATACCGTGTCACATTCGAGGATAGGATTAAAATTATAAAATATATTATATTAATATTTATATTTGTTAAAATTATAATTACATTAATATAAAATTATAAAATATATATTGTTTCGAGACAAAGGAAAATAGAATTAAGTTGAACCTCCGGTGGTCTCGCGTGGGTGAACAAGGGCACGGATAAATTTCAAATTAAAGATTCACAAATGTCTGCTGAAGAAGGCCAACGAGGGTTTTAACCTCCGGGGTATTTACAGTATCCAGAGCCGTGAAACAACGTTATTTTAGTAATGGACATTTGAAACCGGTGCAGCGAGAGCAGCCAAAATGTGGCCGTAAGTTGCACTAATTTCTTGATTATTCGTGGCCGCTTTATCGACCGTGTCGGTGAAGGCGCGGTGTTCACGAACCGGAAAATTAATATTTAACGTGAAACGTTGTGTCGACTGACCAGTACCGCTATTGTCTAGTTCACCATTTCGTTCATGCTCAACATTCTCGAGCGAATGGGTTCGACCTCCTCGCACCTGTCCCGCTTCTCACGCACACTCTATTCGATAATACCCAGGTCCATCACTAACATTGAACGGGCACTATCAATTTTATAAGTTCTAGCTTTTCGAATTTTCGTAGAAATATTTATCTTATTGTTATTTAACTGCAGAAAGATAATGCTGCACACATGTGCTAACACTTTGGTACCTCTAGAATCGACAACCATAAAAATACTACAAAACAGAAGCAATTTATTTAAAGATCTTCATTTCCTCTCGTGGACGCTTACCAAAATTGGTACACTCAATGTGTCGGTAGAATACATTTTTATACGTAGGTAAATAATTATTTTATATTTGCCCGAAGGATCTCGTTTTATTTATGCAGAATATTGAATCGGTACAGAAGACACTAGTTAAATAATAATATAATGAACTTTTTATTTTATTTGTACATTTGTCCGAAGGGTCGCGCGCGTTTTGTCTACGCAGTATTTTGAATATTAAAGATATTAAAGAAGACACGGTAACAGCTGCTAGAATTAGAACACAGCCGAATATTTTTAAACATGTCGGAATGTCAGTGACAAGAATGCCTCGTGCTCGAATTAAATCTCGACTCGCCATTTGTTGCTTTCAAAACAACGTTCTGCGTATACTAAGGGAGCTACTTCAATTTTCCTCGACAGCAGTCTGTAACAAAAACGCTTATTACTTCAAAACGAGGTCAAACGCGACAAGTCTCTACATGAATTTTTTCGTCACATTTATGCGCTCTGTGTATTTTTTCCTGCGAAGCTAAAACAAATGTAACAGTATTCCACGTGATAAAAGATTGGTTTATAATTAACGTTATAATTAAACGTACCGATTCTCGTAGAACTCTTTATCGTTGTCCAACAAGCACTTGTTTCTACAAACTGGTCAGCTAAGTGTCAGCTAATACTGTCGGAACGTTATTATAGTATTTTTACTGCACGTAAAGCAAGATTGATTGCTAATTACAGAGCAGTATAGTGAATTCTCATTAGGAGTTAGTGCCAACATTACAATTTGGAGTCAGTGGAACTATCCACACCACCACTGTGAAGGGCCGAGACGTTTCTTGAGATAGACATTTTCTCAGTCTTCTTGTCACTATCGCTTAGTAGTCACAGGCTTTTATGACTTATAGACGGATATGACTCTTAGGTTTCCAGCGTGCCCTGTGTATTTCAAATGCGATGCTCGGCGAGAACCTCAGATTTCGCCCAAGAATAAGTCACCAGAACGGCGCGATTGACTAGTAACGAGAATTCACTGTATCGTTGTCGAACAAACACTTGCCTCTAGAAACTGGTCAACTAAGTGTCAGCTAATACTGTCGGAACACGCGCAAGATCAGAGAAAATACCGCCGCGATTTTAAACCTCTAATAACGTGACTAATCCCATTACAATGTTGGCGATGGGCAGCTCGAAGAGGAGCGTGGCCAAAGAACCCTCTTCGCTCCTATTAAAAATCAGGGTAACGTTATCTCACGAGCGGGCCCGTGAATAATACAATACGCATCTCTTTCCCTCTCTCTCTTTCTCTCTGTTCAAGCATATGTCCGACGTATCCGAATGATTCGAAGGGTTGCCGCACCCTCCGCGAGGGGTTGGGACCCTTCTTACGTGTACGAAGTATAGCAAACAAGGTTAGGCTAGCCCGGACGTGCGTTCACGTGCAACGTTACCAGCGTGTCTCAAATGATTACCACCGAAAGATATTTTAATTTCGACCGGAACCCCTCCTCGAGCTCATTCTCATTGGCTGGTGTTTTTATTCTGGGCGTGTCCATCGTAGAACAGCAGCCCGACACTGCGCGTTCAGGAGCATTGGCGTCATTCTGATGAGCACAGGGGACACAGGAATTTCATTATCGAACGAAAAACGTTTCGAGCAATCATAGACAGTGCGCTAAATTAAATACTGTCGCGATCGTCGCAGCGCAAAAGTGTGGCGAGTATAATGGACGTTAGGAATACAATGCGTATATCGTAAACTAACCGTCAGTGTTCTAAGACCCGTAATACTTTCTTAAAAAGGTGACAAAGATGCATCCATCGATGTGAAAAAATTATGTTATGATTTGTCGAGGAATATATATGATAGGAATGGTGTTATATTCTATCATATAGCACAGCGTTAGTGAATAAAGGAACTTTAATATAATATAAAACTTGGAATTCTGAACTTAATATATACAACAGGTATGTCCTGCCTATACCGATTCTTCTATCGAACTTTTACTTGCACCAGGTATGTCCTGACCAAACCGATTCTAGTATCGAACTTATTACTTGTACCAGGTATGTCCTGACCAAACCGATTCTAGTATCGAATTTCTTCTTGTACCAGGTATGTCCTGCCCAAACCGATTCTTTGATCGAACTGCTTCTTGGGTGGACGTGCAACTAACGTCTTCCCCACTCTCGTCTCGTGTCGATCGTCATTTCGACGTATGACGCACACTTCATTAGCCTATTTACAAGTTGTTACATTGTAACATCTAAAGCGACGCACGACATTCCCGGATGTGAGTTTTACTTACAATGTGACTACATTATTTCAACATGATTAATTATATCAAAATGTCCACATCTGATAACGTAGGGTCTCCTGAATTTCAAGAATCTAGCATTTCAAGTATTTTTTCCATTTTGAGCGAACTTGACTTTCACCCCCCCCCCCCCCCCGTTACTATTCCCAAAATCACGGAGGTACTTTTTAGTACTTTTTTTTTAGTCGATGAACATTTAACAATAAGAAATGGGATAAAATATGATTACAAGTTCACATATTTCAAAGTCATTGTGGAGAGCATCTGAATTATCAGCATCCTTTTTTTTAAATCTGAGCGCTCGGTGATTTTTGGAAACAGGGGACCTTGTTTCGCCTTATGGTTGGATAGGAAAGGGCAAGTAAGAAGAGAACTCGGAGTCAACGTAAGTGAGAAACATGTTCGAAAACGGAGGACCGTGTAAGCTGCGGCGCGACTCCGCGTTTTCCAATGTTTCTTCTTTGAAGAGCATTCCCGACGCTGGTTGGTCTCAGGCATGTTTCAATTTTCCCGTCTTTCATCTTCATCCGCCGCCGAAGTTTCGCGTGTGTCTACTTTGAAAAAGCGCGGGGACAGGTAGCGTTGTTTCCAATTTTCTCGGCTCAAACGCCGAGCTATGCCCAGATGTGGGTTCTAGTGCGCGGTTCGATAGTGTTCCAAAGTTCCGACCAAAATGGCACATCGATACACAATGTACCGTCGCTCGACGAGAAGAACGAATCTAAGAACCATACCCGATCGTGTGAACGGCCACAAAAAAAAAATAAAAGCTTCCGAATAAAATCTGATTTTATTCAGTGATTTTGCGATTCTTCTGTTTCACTGATAGCTTACAATCAATTAACCCATTTGCATTATTAGCGTATACGTACGCTCAATTTTCCTAGTCATTATCACCGGAGCCGTATGCACACGCTCAACTTTGTTGGTCACTATCATTATTCGTTAGCTAAAAAATAGAAATAGAGGATGTTGTTGGAGATGAAAGTAGTAATTCTGATTTTTTCTTATAATGCTGAAATATGAAGTTCTATTAATTGTAGTCATTTTTGTACTTAAATATAATAAGAAAAAAGAGATTTGGTGATAAAGACCTTCTTTTCATGTTTCTTTATGATGCAGATGGGTTAATAGTTACTTATCAATTAATTATCACAATTTTAACACTAGATTTACGGGACCCGTCAAAATGACAGATTCTAATATTTTTAATTCACGATTATTGAGATTTATCAAAATTGATTTCTTTGGGTATATATTATTTTTAAAAAATGGCTATCAATTTTGATAGATACATTCATGCTATTTTTATAAAGTAATGTCAAATTTTTTCTGGTGCAACAAATCCAATAAGGAATCCACGAGACAAATGGCAACAGAGCGTGGTTACGGGATTGTTGCTGAGACAATTGTTGAAATATAAAAGTTCAAAGCAACAACAGTTAGAAAGGTTATGCTCCGTTGTGAATACGTAGAAAAAGGCGCAATTGAGAAGAATCGAAAATATGGCGGAAGGAACGGTAACGGTAAAACCAATTAGACAGATCCCCTGAATAACAATAATTGTTACGTGTGCTCATTAATCTATATTAAATCTGTATTTAAAGCATGAAAGTTTCGCAGAGAGGTAATAAGTGAAAATAAAACAATTTGTTGACTGATGATTGTGATTTGCTGCCAATATTGACAAATCCATTAAAAAATCATTATTACTTATTAGCCCTCGGCGGTTAATAAAATTTTTAGTTTACAGTTTCAATCTTCTCTAGGAATGCGATTTTATACTTAAAGCCTGAAATTGTTTTCCCGAAGGATTAAAGTAAACCGTAGAACACGCGTAAAAACAGAGTGCAAATAAACAGTGGTTGTTCTGTGTGAAATAATAAATTGTTACTCGATATCGAATGTATGCAGTGTATAGTCGAGTTGTTGATCGAGAGGCTACTAAGTAACATATTTTCCTTTCAGTATTTTCGCTGGAATTTCTTTCAAAAATCGACGTGTTAATTACTCCGAGTGTTAATTACGCTTTTCTCGATCGCCTTCGCAAATAATTTCAGGACGAACATTCGGCGTATCCAAGTTGGAAATTAATAAACTTTCTCGAGCCAGATGGAGCACCATTAAGCTTCCCGACACGTAAAATGAAACCGCCTCGAGATAAACACCGAATCAAATATTTAGTATAAGTATTAAGTATAATATTTATAACCGAAAGAAGGGGAGGGAGAGGGAGAGAGAGAGAGAGAGAGAGAGAGAGAGAGATGATGATGATGATGATGATGATGATGAATGAACCGAATAACAATCATTATTTCAACTAACGCACACCTTATTGCTCCTACAGAATTTTCTTATCTTCCTATCGTTCTTATCAATCAATTTCTACAATACTTTGCGAGCATTTCACGGGGATATGATACGTATGCGAAAAGCTCGTCTGTCAACATAAATTTCGACGTATGGATGGAAGATCTCGAATGGATCGAGTGGTTTGTTTATTTCCGTTTCACGAAGTAATCAAACTCTGTTTAAGAGAATGTCTGGCTTCCACCGTATTTACGAGACAGAAATGGTTTCGACTGCTTCAACTGATCATGCTATGAAAATTGCTTTCGACGTGAATTCTTCGCGTGGAAGTTTTCATACAGAACTTTTTAAAGACGCGAAGCTAAAGAATTCCCACATTTCAACATTGAAAATTATAAACATATACAGTGATTTCTTTATATATGTCGCCAACTTCGGACTAAAACCTACAGTAACTTACATTAAACCTACCCAATTAAAGTAATTTTCAGAATTAATTCTGCATCCCCACGTAAACGCTTCCGGTATGCAATAATTATACTGCGGATCTTTATGCATTTATGGCTTCTGAAAATTTTCAAAAAATTGTAGAATACAAAATTCTGTCGAATTTTATAGAATTTTGATTTATTTCAGATTTACAAAGGCTATTACCACTGACAATAAGATTTCATTTCATTCTACTTAAAATTCGTCTACAAAAATTGCAAATTAAATAAGCATCCGCAGTCTAGCAATAATCCAAGAATACCAATGCTTCAATGGTTATGAAAATTGAACACGTTAAAAATTAGTCAAGTACGAAACTATTTTCTCCCCTTGCTTTGGCCAGTGTGTCTCTCGCGCGAATAGACGAGCAATTGTGGTACGTCGAACGGAAAAATCTATCGAGATGAACGCGATAAAGCGTAACAAATAACAGAGAAAAAGAACGGAACCGCGATGCTAGTGTTCGTGGAATAGACCCGGCATCGGTTAGAGAAATTCTGGCCGATTCGGGTTCGTTCGTTGAATATCAATCCGTGGATCAATCGGGTATTCCCCGATTGCTGTCTTGGTTGAAAAGGGAATTGCAAGATCGCTGTCGTCGTTCGGTAAACTTACTCCTTTCCCGTCCATTATTCCCCTGGTTTCGTTCACGGTTCCACGGACGATCTCGAGGCAGGGATCTCGAAATTAGCTCGGCTCATTTCACTCAGCCAGAAAAGTGCATTCTTACGGACAGAATACACGGTCCCAAAGGAGCATCCCATTCAAGCCAGACACAACCTACGCTATTGGTCATCTGTCTAGAAGGGTCTCGCGAGCGAAAGGAGCAAAGAGAGAAGCGGAGAGAGAGAGAGAGAGAGAGAGAGAAATATAACAAGAGCGTGGGGGAGGCAAAGCAAAAGGAAGAATGAAACGGCGCCGGTGCCGATGCCCGGCCAAATAATCATGGGAATAGCAAATACGATTTTGGATCTCTGCTATTGATGCGACGCGGACCAAATGATTCGGCCACAGTTAGAGAGCGAACTTTTTGCGAAAATCCTTTTATTGCCTGACTCACCCCCTTCATTGTCGTCCGCTGGCGGAAAGATATCTGTCCGGGCCATCGCTCGCAACAATTTTTCTCCGTTTTTTTTTCTTCTTCCCTTTTTATAGGCCAATTGTCCTTACATGTCGATCCTTTCGCCGGAACGAACGCGGAAGGGTTTAAACAAAGCGGATCGATCGACCGAGCTGATCCGCTGAACAAGTCCTCTCGCTGGTACCAACTATCGGCTCGGCTCACGAAGAGTGCTCTCTCTCTCTCTCTCTCTCTTTCTCTCACGATTGCGTTCGAGCTGTTAACGAAGAAGGCTAATTCCTCGGTCATCGACTGCAGATACTTATTCAGTCATAGTTCATGTCTGTAATCAGATATTAAACTAAATTCTTTGAACGCAAGGTCGCACAAATTACAGTGATTTCTCCATATATGTCGCCAAGGCCTGTATGATAAACGTCGCGGAATTATCCACACTACCGTGGGATATACCCCGAGAAGCAAGACCCGTGTTATTGACATATATCGAGAATTCACTGCATTGTATAAATTAAGACTGTAATCGTTTGGCTTTATAATTTGAGCGCTTCTTTTCATACTTCAGATATAAATCAACAATTGTTTTACCAAACTTGGAAGTCAATTTTTACTAGAATCTATCACACCAATCTTCGATCAGGATTCACGACGTGTGGCAAGGTTACAAAAATCATTGTGACGATCGGCTTTGTCTTTTCTATTCTTCCATAACTAATTATTTGTTTTTGTATTTATGTGATTTGTATGCACATTGGTGTGGCGCCGAATGTGCTATAATTTTGCAGACTTTACTTTCTTTTAAATTCTTTTTCATCTTTTTCTAGAATTATTTAAATTGCAATCGTTATTTACACAAGTTCGGAAACGGTAAACCCACCGGTTATTTTATGAAAGACCGCCGGCGAATGCACCATATTTCTTTTTTCTGTTTATTTATTCGATTTTATATCGTTCGTTTTTATTACGTCGATGGAAATTGGAGATACATGAATGGAAAATTGTTGTTCATATTTTGGTTTCACGCGCCGTGTCATGCGCGTTTCGTTCGTAATACAAGAGGAACACTGTACGTGCGGGACCACGATGGGTATAATTACTTCCGATTATATATTATATATTTATATTTTCGACCACTTTATTAACACTCTTTGGCGCCAGCATTTTCAGATACATTTGTCGCGCACTTTATTTGCACGTAATATAATTTCCGATGGTAAATAAATATTTCAGTGCAGTGCGCTGTTGCGGTATTGCGCGTGCAGTATTCATTTACATCAATAAACTAAACTGATTAAATAAAGATTTGACAAACGCGATCAAAGTGGACGAAGATAAAAATGGTTCAACAATCAACGTATCTGTATGTAGTATGTGGTTAGGTACTGTCTACAATGTAATAAAATAAAAGTAAATACTCTACAGTTTACATGGATTATTCAATGCACGCATTTACAAGTGGTAATATTAAACAGGAATTCGACACCTCTGTCAATAATTGTCTTTTATTGAAATTAAGCGACTATGCAGATGCTTTATTGCACTATAGGTATAATTATTCATCGTAGATACAAGCACAATATTTTGTCATTTTTAAAAAACTGTAACCTGCGTGTTTAAGAAAAAACAAGTAGCGAAAAAAGTGATATGTGTATCCTTATTTTTACTTTGTATAGCTTTCTTGTTCTGTACATTTTGTTTTATTTCTAAAGTTGTAATAATTTTCTTGTGATATTTTCTCAATAAAAAAACACACACACAGAAGAAGAGATACACTTGTTCACTGCCATGTCACTGACATTTGTAATTATTTCTTGTGACTTAAAAATTCGTTTTTGCAGTGGCACATTGTACTAAATTTACTGATGATGAACTCCTCAATTTCAATTCTATTTAAACAAATTGCTCCGATTTTACGTATTTTCATGGTCGCTAAGCGATCGTTAAAGAGCCTGAGGGATTGGTAAAAATGCCTTCGTTTATTTAAAATCTTGAACAGCCTTCAGCTGCGGACCGCTGTGCGGCCTCAAAGGGTTCACCATCTCGATAAATTTGGTGGATTAGCGTGCGCGATGGTTTCGGCATCGGCAGGATGCACCGGATTTGGCCTGCATCCAGCGCGAGCGTGCATCGATGACCTTTTTGTCGGCGGGCAGCATATTGTTTCGCGCAGCATTGTCGGCAACAATGACCGTTCCCAAATCGAGATGATCATTCTAGCGTGCATTATTCGATAATTTCGTCCCGAGACCTGGCTTTCTCTCTGCCCCCCTCCCCCCATCCCCCCGAGCTTCTCTCGTCCGGACACGCCGCCACCATTTTGTTTACCGTTTTCCGCCTTGGTACCAGTGTTTTGACACGCGCCACGGAGCCTTCAAGAATAACGCAGTCAGATTCGGATTTTCTTCGGACGGTTCATGGATACTCCACGGCTCAGCGAACACCGTGAATCGCTCCCGATCATCTTCTTGTTCGCCTCGTCATCTCCCAAGGACCGTGAGAGTATCATGAGACGTAATGAGCCGGGATCCGTCGCAGGTTCACGGAAAACGAGAGAGAGAGAGAGAGAGAGAGAGAGAGAGAGAGAAAGACTATACCTTCGACTATACCTAGATAAAGGATCCGTTAAGCGCATTTTCTCGTTGGCCCGTGGCAGAGAGCCAGAATCCCTGTTCCGCGGGACTAGCGTCGTTCTTTTACGGTCCAGAGTTTATGCGAATCTGCGTTAATATAAACTGCGACGAAGTTACCAGTCCTTCGCGATACGAAAGAGAATTCTTAACTCTTGCGCAAGAGTCTTTCAACAACTTCTTATGGCTCTGTGTAAAAGTGAAAGAAAAATGTAAAAAGTACGCTTATTGTTAGTATTACAGTGATTTCTTTATATTAATCGCCAAAACCTGGATGATAAATGTCGCGGAATTATCCCCACTACAGCGGGGTATACCCGTGAGAGACCGCGAAGCTCGAGAGTCTCCTGGACGATACAAGACGCTGGCAAGGCCCGCATTGATGACATATATCGAGAATTCACTGTATACATATTTCTGGCAGCTGTATACACTCTGAATATTCCATCGAAATCTTCGCTGCAAAAATCAATAACAGGTATTGAAGGTATTGTATCAATTAACAGGTATCTTTATAATAATTATAACTACGTGCAAAAAATGCTGTCGAGAAATCTTTTAGCACGCAACGAACATAAATCTAAAAAACGTACAATTTAATAAACTGAGCCTGCTAACCTCTAAAAGAAATCAGAGCAAAACGTAATTTAAATGATGTGTTCGCGGTTAAAAGAAGGATGCAGTCGAAGCGAGCTTGGAAGATGCATAAAACGTGCTGGTTTAATTCGCTGCACATTTATTCTTCATTTTTAATGAGCGAAGCGGGAGATTATGCGCGGAGGAAGTAGGAAAATCTATGAACTTTCTTTGCAGAAACGACTGCGAATAAAACCACAATGCATTTGCGAACCCATGCTTGAGTTTATGCTTCAGTGAGTTACGGATTACTACAACGTAAGCTTTTTCGAGGGATAACGATGTCCGTGCAATCCCGAAGTGTTTCATTGTGTGGCTAAATTAGCAGCATCGAACAGAGTGACTGCTAGAATCTTTTCGATGCACATATTTCACACAATATGCAACATGAATGAAACTATGCAACACAGGATAAAACAGACACTTTTACATTGCGCCCAAGGAACTTCCAGCTTCAAATAATTTAAGAATCATCAATGAAGGAAATAAATATCGCGTTCGTTTTCGGTTTCCGCGAAGCATCGCAGACAAAATTCACATGAGATCTCACGGGGTGTCCTTTTATGTTTCTTGGTATCCTTTCCACTTCGCTTCTTTTGTTCCGCTATGCATGTTCTGCTGCTTATAATAAAACGCTTGAACGGGCCGCGACGCGACATCTTTGCATCGAATAATACAGGAACAATCGGTTGGTAGTGATTCTTAAGCGGATGCTAAAGTCCGTGGCACAATGCGAGATATGGAGCATCATTCGATGAAGGAGAAGGCTCGTATTTTATTCAACGTATCGCTGTCTCGCTCCCCGAAAGTATTCCGTTTCCGCTCCCTATCGCGCCGTAGAATAACAACGCGAAAAATGAACTTTCGATGACAACGCGATATGAAAACTATTCTTCCCCCGTCGAAAGTTCGACCCGATCCCTCTACCGTCGGCCATTTTATAAATTCATCAAACTGCCTGGGGGGAAGGGTGATCGAAAATCTGCCCTCGTTATGCCTGCTCGTCGCAGGAAACTTTAATACGGTGCTTCCTATTGAGAAAGCCCTATCCTGCCTGTTCCCCGTCTCCTTTCTCTCGTCAACATCATGCGAAATTGCCTTCGGATTTCGGAATTACTTCAATCTGATGCGGTAAATACATAAAGCCTCGAATGGCGGACACTTTTGAACAATTTTGAAAAACTTTGCGGCAGCTGTAATTAAATCCGTTCGAATCTTTACGTAGTGATTCTCTTTTATTGGGTTCTCCCGAAAGTTCGTTTTCGGTAAAGCAGCCTGTGTTCAAAATATTCTAAAAAGTATAAATTTTTTTACAACTCTGTAATAAAATGGCGGCGACCGTACCTTCCGAGGATCATATCCGTCACTATAGAAGATGTAAGGAGGCACCTTGAGTCATATTTTGCTTGACGAACCCTGGATTTCTATAAGAGGGGGATTGAAAATTTGCAGGAAATATGGAAAACTGTCCTTTATAATGATAGAGATTATATAATAAATTAAGAAATAAAAAACTTGAAGTTACTACAAAGTTTGTTTTAGATTTGAAAATAATGTATTACTTATGGGTCCCCCTAATATATGAAAAATGTGTAGCCTCCATAAATGCATAAATATCAGCAATCAAATCATGGAATAATCGCCGGTAAGCAACGCGTCGAGTTAACTCTTTGCGGCACAGGAAAGATTTTTCAGATAAAAAATAGACCCATGTTGCACAGTAATTTTATCGGGTTTTAAATGAAACAAAATTGGTATATTTTTATTAAGGCATACCATCATGTAAAAACATGACAAAAATAATAATAGTCAATTCAGTTTGTTGTTATTGGGCGCGGCTCAAATAGTCCCACCGTGCCACATAGAAAAGACGAAATATAAACCTATGCACACGCAGCTATTGCAAGATTCCGAGGTGTGTGTCCCATCATGCAGTAAAATACATGAAAAAGGTGGGACACTTTTAATCCCACAGTGCCCCAAAGAGTTAAAGGAAAATGCGAAAAAACGATGCAGCGCGACGCGCGGAGGAGTTGGTGCGACAGTGGCAGTCTCATCTTCCTTCATATTTGATCAATCAACCGTGGTACGAAGAGGTGGATGAAGGAAGCGGGGTCGATCGGTTACGGAGCGTTTCTGTAGCGCTGGATGGAACCTTTATCGAGACTTTTCACCGGGCAACAATAAACGATAGATTGCGTTGTAACTTCGTTCGGTTGCGCGGTGCCCGGTTCCGATCACGTGCCGCATAATAAGCGCGTGCCGGGATAATAATTCCTGAAGACACCGCCTGATGAAGTCTATGTCGCTGTGCTAACGGGCGTATTGTCGGTCCACGTCAGGACCGTGATTAATCCCATTATCCGCGGCGCAAGGTTTCCTCAGCGCAGCGTGCCGTTCGTCGCGCGCCGACGGAAACCGAATAGTCCTCGGAGGCCGGTCGAGTTTTTCGAAACCGCGAGGCAGAACGCGTCTCAAAACGAGAAATCGCCTAACGAATGAAACGGCGCCGCCGATGCTGGACGAGGACTGCGTCGTCGCAAACGAGGTTAGGCAATCAACAGAAGGAATTGATCGCGTCAGGTTGGAACTTTTTAAGCGACGAGAACGTTCGAACACGCACGGGCGGCTGCTCTGCCGATTGATTTTAGTGCAGAGAATCCTCGAACCTTCCTGCCAGAGATAAAGTATGTACGAAAAGCAGGGCTAAATAACATTCAATCGGCTCAAGAACCAGCAGATCGCGTACCGGCAAAATTACTCGGATAACTCGTTCACAAGCGTCGTTGGTTTGCCAGTCAAGGTCAAGACTCCTCGAACGTTTTATATTCGGCGAGTATTCCCGCCGTCCCTCTGTCAACCGGTTGCAAATTGAGTGCACCAGAATCGACATCATCAATGGCTTTTTACAAGATGCGAGATCCGTTTAGCGTCGATTCACGGACGCGCTCGCAAAATAAAATCGGATTTATGACTAGAATAGTTTTAGCTTGGTCGGATTAGAGCGGACATACTAAAATTATAAAACAATTTCAAACGAGAACAAGATAAGTATGTATTATTATTTTAACCATAGTGTTCATTGACTTTGCGTTCATTCTGTTCCAGTAGCTTCTCAAGTCCACCTTCAGAAAACTCCGCAGGCTATACATTGGGATCGTATGATAACAGTTCGAGAGCGTCAGCAATTTCGTTGCAAAATTCTTAATTACCCATACCACAGCCCTGACCTCGGCTCAGTTATTACCAGCTTTCCACAATTCGAATAGCAGTTGGCATGGGGCAGCTCTTAAAATAACAAGGAATAACGAGAATGGCTCCATAGGACGGATTAAACATCAAGCGAAAAAATGTTTTCAACGTGAAAAGCCAACGAATCTTCATCTTAGAGAACAAAAGATTGCATTCTTTGAACATTTTCTTACTGCTTCACTTGTTAAAAATTCACTACATAGAAAAGGATTTATTTTTTATTAAGTTTACATAGAAATATTTTATCTTCTATGTACCAGTAACTTTTCACCCTGGGTGCCATCTAAAAAGGACCCACCAAACATAACCACAGACAATATCGCATAACGCGATCATTTTGTAAATTTAAATAATAAAAAAATGTGAAAGCAACGCGATGGTGTTGCTAAATATCCCCCAAAAAGATATTTTCATTTTATGTAGCAATTGTTGAAAAGGAATTTTTTAATTTTACCAATAATTTTAAACTTACATGGTGGTGTAACCCTTTGAGGAGACAATGAGGAATTTCCGAAGAAGAAACGTGATTAACGAGTCAACTCGTCATCGCCGGTTGAAAAGTTGAATACGACATAACACTCTACCTTCGACAATTATCCGGATACCATAATTCAGCCAGCAGTGTACGTATTTCATGTCAACCTGGAGCTAGCCAGGTGCGCACGGCTCGCGCTCGTCTATGGCACCGTCCCTCCCAACGCGTTCGGAATAAGGGAGACGGGCGACATGAGTCCATAAAATCCCATAAACATCGTCCCTAAGAATCCGGCGAGCGCGGTGGGTGAATCCGTGCCTCTGAATGGAATAAAATATCGCTTTTTGCGGCAATTTTACGGCAATTTTCCGATCGGATGAAACCACTCTGGCGCGACGCGATGCGGTGTGCGGCAACGGCGCCAGGTGTCAGGAAAAATCTCTGTCCCTCTTTTCCTCCGCAGCCCACTCCCCTTTTTTCCAGGGAAGATGCTGCATGTTTTCCCCGTTCCGGCTTGTTTCGCTTCGAACGAACACCCTCGGCCACTCGATTAACAAACCCAATGAACGTACTTTCCACAAAGCAGGTATACACACCCGAGAATGACAATGCAGGAAACGCGTGTAATCGAATTCGACGAGAATCTATGACGCTTTTTTCGGCATTAAACAGCTTCGTGATTCATGGTCCGCTCATAATTCGCGCCACATTGAACTGGGAGAATTAATCGGACGCGTGTAAGGGGAAAATCATCTAACGTTGGACAGTAAGTGCTTAACACCTGCCGGACACTAGCATTTCATGAAATTATTAAATAGTCCAGAGAAAGGATTAAAGATGCCATCTTTTTCATTAGTTCTGAATGCAGCCGTTGTAATTGCTGACAATACAACTCAGGTTTCAACAACTCAAAGTGAATTATGCCACGACAGTCCCACCAAATGCACAGTAACACCTTTCTAAGTGATAAGCTAGGTTTAGGGGTTGATATTGCGATTTGGTTTGCAGAAAGCCATTGCTTGGAACGCTTTATGTTATCGTAAAGAATCCATTTTTCATCTCCGGTAACGGTTCTGCTAAGAAATGGATTTCTACGAAATCTGGATAGCAACGAAGTGCAAATTGATCGACGAATATTCTCGTTGGTCCCAGATAATTGATGCATTATCAAATTCAGCTGGTCTTCCAGTACGAGGCCTGTCAGATCTCTCATAATCACCAGCAACAAACCTTCTGAACCAACGATGACACTTGTTGACCTTCGATACATCTCCAAAAACATCGCAAATTTTCTTTCTTGTTACGGTTGCATTATATCCCGCATGAAAATGAAAAAGTATGCAATGACGAATATGATCCTCTGAAGGTACGGCCGCCGCCATTTTATTACAGGATTCTAAAAAAAATTATACTTTTTAGAATATTTTGAACACAGGCTGCTTTACCGAAAACTGTAAAAGAATACGTGTTTCCTCTTCAACGATCAGTACAGAAATAAAGGCAAAACAAATTCTTTGTAAATAATTGATTACTTATGAGTATCTCTAATAGTATCTCCTGGACGGTATATGTCACTGGCGAGACCCGTGCTCTTGACAATTGACTGTATTAAATTTGTGCTATTGAGCACCGGGAATCTCCGAAATTTCTTATAAACGTGCTAACTCGGGAATGAAGTGAACAAGGTCGCGACCATCCCGCTCCTTGAAGTGACCAATTAATTTCATTCGAACGTCGAGAACAGCCGCTGTTTCGAGGGAATTCGACGAAACATTTCAAGAAAGGTATCCCTCTCGTAAATCACTTCTCGGCAGAACGAAGCGGACTCGTTTAACGTTCCGGAATCGTTTCAGTGCAATTTTAGGCTGCAAAGCATCGGAGACGTCGCTAAATCGTCTCGCGATTTATTGGTCCAATCTCGTACCGTAGAAAGGACAGAGACGTCCTAAAGAGGGCGGAAAATCGATACGTAAGAGTCGGTTGGTTTTCTGGTTCTGAAATACAGACGGAAATTTAATTTGATCCTTTGACCGAGGTTGGAGGAATCGCGAGACGACCCGAGACCAATTTTTCTCTTTTTTCTTTTCGAACCACGACGACAAACCCGTCTCGGGGTAAAAAAAAATAACGTTTTCTCTCGTTGCTTTATCCCCCGCGCTTAAGCCAATGGAAATGACAAAGCTTAAATACCCCGCCGCATTTATTTCAATCCGTGCATCGAGTGGAAAGGTCGACTTGTGTCTTTTGATAGCACCAGGCTTTAGATAACACGTGCTACTGATAACGCAGTTGGGACTCTAGAAAGAGCTTTGCTTCCTTATCACAAAACACTATATGGTATTCAACATTAGATGTCCAAGGGATATTCTTGACAGAGTTATAGAGTAAAAATCCATAAAAACAGTTCTCCGACAAACTTCTTTTTGGAAATAACACGGGTCTTGTCATCGTCATGGATCGTCTAGGAGTTATGTTTACACTCCTCGACGTCCGAGGCCTCTCGAGCTTCGTGGCCCCCTATGGAGTATACCCCGCTATAGTGGGGATAATTCCGCGGTGTTTATCATCCAGGCCTTGGCGACATATATAGAGAAATCACTGTACTATGAACAAGTTAGTTCTTAATTCATTGATTATGCATTCGTTGCTAGATGCAGTAAAATGTCTAAGCATATATTTCTTTTCGTAACAATTCTAACGAGTTGAAAATAATACGGCAGCATTTTTAGATTCTTTAAATGTTTTCACTGTTTTATATTCTGCCTACTCGTTTTTTGTCACGATTATTGCGATTATGAGTTTTTCTTTTAAGGAGCCGAATTCGTTCCGTTACTTTAGAATATGCAAGACTGAGGGTACATGTCGTAACATTTTCTCTTACCATCGATCGATTGCATACGCCAAGAGACAAACGACATTTCCAATACAATGGATCAGATTCGTCTCTGGCCCACGAGTGATGATATTCATGTAGATGCAACCTGTTCGAAGCGAAATATCGTGTTCTATTACACACACGGTTACGAAATGTCGCATTCTATTCGTTCTCAACGTACATGATAAATAGCAATTCTCTGGTTGTTGTAATAGCCGATTTCAAGGTATTATTCTACAGACAAAAATGCATGCATCGTTGATAAATTCTCTTTGAAATTTCTTCTTCCGCAATCTTTTCTCCGTTAATATTTCGTTGAATATTTTAAATAGTTTCCGCGATACGAACTATTGACACAAAATTTTTATTCTTAAAGAAACTAATTTTTGAAACGTTTCGGCACATGTCAAAGTAATTCTAACGCAATTATTATTTTATAGCACACTATAATTTATTATCCTATATCTGTAACTAGTCTGCGGACATTTATGCAGAATAAATATCATAACGGTTACCATAACAGTGAATATTAATTGTTAATACTTCTTCACGATATTTATATTTTTTGTCAATTTTAATATTGCGATCTTGTAAAGTCGACGTTAAAAATGTTCGTTTCAAGTATCGTGAGAATAAATTTGGTCGATTCGAAAGCTGCGCAGTCGGATCGACTACGTTCTATCCGACGGGGCATAATTTATCGTGTAGCGAGCATTGCGTAACTAACGTGGCATAACTAAAGACGAGCCCTGCCGACACTCACGATACCACTCGAGCACAATATCGGTCCGCGTTTGCTGAAACGGTGTCTCTCTTCGTTATTCGAGTTTGCGTTGGCAAAAGGGGCCTGAACATTGTCAACGTTGCAAGCGATTCGATTCGCGTTAATGGCACCAGGGGAGAGACGTTAAGTGGTCCCGCTCTCTTGCCGCTTCCTGTTTCCATCGGCCGGCACTATTAAGTTAAACGAAAGAAAATTAAATGCCAACAAGGAGACGCTCAACTACAGGCGAACCCTCCGCCGAGCATTTATTCAATATTCATGTGTATTTTAACGTGACTCGCATTGAAACTATTAGTCTTTCTCAATTGTTCGTACATATTTAAATTACAGATTTATAAGTATAATCCGGCTGTGAATTTCACGTATTTACAAGAAAAATGAATATAACTAACATACGAAAGCAATACATTGGAAGAATTTCTGCCTATTATTGCATTGTTGTCGAGTTATTAAATTGTAAAAAGAAGTTTCGAGACTTCTTCTTTGAAGAAAAATCGACCACCTTGTAAAACATTGGAAGACAAGAAATGGTATTACGAAATATAATTAATTAATAAAACTGTTCGAAATGTAACTGTGACTAATCAGTCACATTGTGTCGTCCGATCATCGATCGATCCAGACGTAGTGTTTCCGAAACTGCGGTAGACACAGTCGATGAGTTCATCGAAGAGAGTTTAAAACAACTCGGTCGACTAAGAAAAAATCGAAGTAGAATTTGATTTTTTGTTTGAAAGATGAACTCGGTTTGCCGTCGTATTACATCGAGTTCAGTCAAACATTGGCTGGCATCGCGCGACGACTTTTAGATGTTTTTCCGTAACGGAATTCTCCGTAAAACATGGCTGGTAATCGGATTAATAGAAACGCTATCATCCTCCCGCCCCCTCCTCCATACCGGACCACTGAAATTCGATTGACCGAAAGGTCAATCACGCGAAATTGTTAACCGTGTCTGCAGTCTCGTGATGGGCGTCGGTACCCTTTTAAGCATCCTCCCACCGTTGCGATAAATATTATTATCAATACAGTCTGGATAAGACGTGAAATAATTGAAAAAAGAAGAAACATCTTCGTTGCGGAACGCCTTTGAAAATAATATCCGTTGCATCTTCTTCTCGTTCAAACAAATAAGCCCGCAAGCTTAGCAGAGCGGCGGCTTCCCCATAATTAATCTCTGCCTGCCGCGTTTGTTTAAGGTCTATTCTGCTGGATCAACCGAATGCAAGGTAATACCTGCGAATATGATCGATACGTATTCCTTTGCGTTCTCCCCGTCGGAAGACATAAAAACACAGGATCTTTATTAAAACCCCGCAAGGCATAGACTGTCAATGATTAACGTATTTCCACACAACGAGCAACAACAAGCTATTTTCCCCCGACTCTTGTTGCGTGTTTTCAACTGCCCCCAACAAATGGCAACTTGCGATAACATTTTTAAACGTGTTCATAGAGTTGCAGACTGTTATAAGGCAGTTTTTTTATAGACTGTTAATTAACACCGCTAACACAATTTCGTTTCCGTTCTAGATGTGCTAACTCTGTAACATGTAATCGCGACAGTGTCAATCAAAAGGACGAAAGAGACAGGATATCGTCGGCCGGTAAAGCTTTTATGGCTCGACGCCAAACCGATCACGGATCCATTCGGGACCGAAATCCATGTGAATTATGCGATTGCCTTCGCAGGGAGACATATGCCACGATTTTCGTGTGTTCGCACCACCGATACGTGGTCCCCGCTCAACTTGATTCCATTGGCAATGGTGCCGTGTGAAGGCAGACGCATTACCATCTACCTTATTTGCTCAGGCTGCGGTTCTCCTTTCAATTCAGCGTCGCGCGGAACATAATCCGGCGATATATGAGCCTCGTTTGTAACTTGTAATTCCTGGTTAAAATGCTCGACATAACTCAGAATTAGCCGTCTTCTGATTCGATGCTCAACAACCGCGCAACAACCCCGACGTTCTACCAACGTTTTGTCACTGCTGAATCTGTTTTTTTTTTTTCAAAGAACCCTGAGACACCTCGATGACCTAGGCATCGCTTCTATATCCTATGCGTGAAGTGAGGAACGTTGGAAATTTTAGGAAAAGATTTGCTTTTTTGGGAAATACTACCTCTTTATATTTATTTTGTCATAGCATTTATATTGGTACAAATCACACGGAATTTGGACTGATAGCGACACAAGTTTTGTTGTATCAAATTTATTTTTGTATATAAATAGTTTTGATACGAGATTAAAGGGTTAACGTTACACTTCGTTACTATGCGTGTAGCTAAAAACTAACCTTATTATCGAAGGCCGTTCGCAAACATCATAGCTGTCTGCACGCGACGTTTTCGGAAAGGTGTGTGTGCGATCCCCACTATCCCTCGAATCAATTATCATTTCATTCTGACAAAATTACCAGTAATTCTAACGCCTGTCGGATTAACGATCGGTTTTCCAAAAAAGCGCAAGAATTTCGTTGAGTTGACATAAGCGGCTTAGCGGCGTGTGCCTAGCAGGGCAGCTGTTCCTGAGCGACCTATCGAAAACCCATCTCTTTATATGCATTGTTCATAGCACGAACATTAATCCTGTAAATACCGAAATTATCCGAGAGGGGTTCTTTCCGAAAGGCCGAAAACTGCACAAGCAACGACAACGTGTAATCGTTTGCCCAGGTAGGGATCGTGCGCGGATAAAGAGCCTATTTTGCGAACCCGACAACAGTGTGTGGCATCGATGAACTATTTGCGATTTAACCAATCGAATACGATATTTTTTAGATTTATTGACGAAAAATTGCAGCAGCATGCATTATTGATGAATAGAGAAAGAGAGAGGACAGATTCAGTGGCAAACTATTGAATTTTAAGATGTGTGAATACATTTTAGTGTGGATCTGTCCCATACTAATATAAATCCCAATTAAAACCATAATTTTAGAAAGAGATTCATGTTCTTCTAATGAACGACGACTATAGAATTAACTATACGTAGTAATTCAAGTATTCCAATGATTTTTGGATGATTAACCAGTGTTTGAAACAGCAGACAATAAATATGCAAATTTAGAAAATACTTTTTTAGAGTTTCCATAAAATCTTGCTACGACAGGATATATGTTCTAATTTTAATGAAATTGAAAAATTGTCATATATTTTACAAATATTTGAATGTAATGTTTTGAAAACACCAAACGGAATGCTACTGCCATCGGACGACAGAAATAAGGTAGCTGCAGAGAGGACAGGAGAGTGCTCACGCCCGGAGTTTTTGCGTTCTCACTTTTGTGACATCGTCGTTTTTAGCATGGCACAGAACCGTGCAGCTCTTAGCATGGAACAGAACCGAGCCACCGACGAGATATTTAGAAAGACTGCCAGCCTTACGGGAGAATGTGTCGCTCGAAAAATGCGGTGTTTTCTCCGCCTTCTAGGATAGATTTTGGCTGGAGTAAGAAACAGAAGGCCAACGACGGTATTTCGTCGGTGCAGAAGACTACTAAGGAAATTCTCGTCGGTGAGAAGGTGAATCATCACGGACCCATATCGATTATCAAATGTTACATTCTCCCCTAAGGCTGGCAGTCTTTCTAAATATCTCGTCGGTGGCCAGGCTACACGTGTTGGATCTGATCCATGCTAAACATTCCGCTCTACCGTGGGTGTGGGTTCTGATCCTGGGTAGAATTTCGTGCAGGGGCAGCACTATATCGGAGGCGTAAAGACTTTGGGCGTGAGAGCTCTCATCTTCTCCCATGTCTTCCATCTTCTCCCTGCTCCTATATTTCGTCTATGATATGCCTAAGAATCGTTTTACAGTTAAAACATATACACTTTGCCCAGCCATCATCTGGCGCGCGCTCGGTACATAGTATTTAACGTAATTTTTCTAAGTAAAATCTTAAACCAAGTATATAATAAATAATTAGGTTCGACCAGTGGTTCGACATGTCATAAACGACAGAACAATGCAAACTAGGCATAGAGTATCATGTTATAAGAAAGACCTCTCATTTCGGCCTCTGCGGCCGGAACGCTTTGAGCAACGTCTTGACTATCGATATATGATCAATTGTCATTGATCATGACTCAAGAATCAAGAGCAGAGCAATATAACTTGTTTAATACTCTTTCAATTTTATTGAGAGCTGTTAAAAATGAAAAAACAACCGTGGATCTGAGAAACGAAGCGTCCGTTTATGGAAGTATAGAACACACCGACGCGTAAGTTATTTTTTTGGTGGTTTTTATTATTAATATAGTGTTTAAATTTGGTTTCATCCTCGTAGTTTCATGAACGTTATAATGAAGGACTGCGTATTTACCGATCCCAGAGGAGACTCTTACAATTATGACATGTTCTTTGTCCAAGCAAGAAACATTCGCTACGTTCACATTCCACCAAAAGTAAGTCTTTTAAAAAATAACATTTCTTTACATATCTACGCTACGAAATTACGCTGTTTATTACTAAAATATATTAATGTCAACAACACGAAACTCGGGTGTTGTAGATTATTTATACTCGATTCCAAAAAATGTTTTTAGTGTGCCCCATGTATTTCAGTTAATTTACCCCAAATTTATTATTATTTACAAATTATGCGTCGTATTAGGTTACTTTCGTATGAATGAAGTATTAAATCCATTCTAGTAAGTTATCCAGAAAAATAAGGAAGTTTTTATACTATTATTATTTCCTCTAGGAATTTTTGAGTTTTTAAGTTGTTCATAGAACATCTGATTACTATTAAATTGAAATACTAACATTATATTCTTGATAAGCAAACAGTATTATTTGTATTTAAGTCAATTACGAATGTGTATCTTATCTGATAAATATGATAAGAGTTTTACATTCAATATATGCACCTTTACAGTTTAATCTTGAAGTAGGGTTCATTCATTATAGAGTTGCTGTGAAGTCAGTTAAATTTTCGTATTTGTTAACATCCATTACAACTGTTAAACATTTTTGTGTAACAATGTCGGACTTGCCAGCTGCGCAAGTTAACACAAGTAAGCTAAAGATTCTTGATTATGATTGCATTGGATTTGACTTAGATAACACATTACTACGTTATAATGTGACAAACAAGGTACCGATGATATATAAAATTTTGGCTGATTATTTAATAATGGAGAAGCAATACAGCCCAAAACATTTATTAAAACCATTAGAAGATAAAGACTTAGATTTCATGCAGAAAGGATTATTTTTAGACTTCAGAAGGGGAAATATCCTTAGAATAAATCCTGAAGGGATAATTAAAAGAGCATGCCATGGAACACATTTGTTAAGTACTATAGAAATTAAAGAAATATATCCCAATCAAAGATGGGAAGTTACAGATGCCTTTTGTCATGATATATTGTCTACATGGGAAGGTCCTATATCAATGGAAATGAGAAGTTTGCTTGATTACTTTGATATTTCAACATCTTTAATTTTTGCAAGATTGATAGATACTATTGACGAAGAAGAAGGCAGATCTTTAAATACATACAATGTTTGGCCTGATATATTAGATGGATTAGTTAATATGTACAATAAAGACCACTTTCAATCAGAGAAGGGACACTTTTACGCTAATATAAAAGAAGACCCGGCCAAATACTTACGCAAATGTAGTGCAAGTACTATATCTTGGCTTAAAGAGTTAAAAAAACATCGAACTACATTTCTTATTACTGGATCATATATTGACTTTGTTGATTGTATTACCACTTATGCTCTTGGAAATGACTGGAAATCTCTATTTGATATTATTATTTGTTATGCAAGAAAGCCTAGCTTTTTTACTAAAGATGAACCATTTTTAAAAATAATAGATAACACAGAGGGTGAAATAGTAGAAAGTAAAGATCTAACTCGGGGAGGAATATACAGTCAAGGAAACTGGAAGGGGCTTGTCAAGTTCTTTGGACGTGTATCCGATAAGAGTAATCCTCGTTGTATATATATTGGTGATAATCTTATACAAGATATTTATACACCCAGTGTACATGTGCAATGTGATACAATAGCAGTAGTTGAGGAACAAATGTCAGAAGGAATGGTTCACCAAGCATTGTCACATCCAGATGAAAAAATATTAAATTCAATATTTTGGGGTTCCTATTTCTGTTTGAAAGATTCAAGTACTAGCATGGATTCAGTATGGGGTTTTGTTATAAGAAAACATGCAAAATTGTGTATACCAGAAATAGATGTGATTGCTAAACAACCACTAGAAAAATCTTATTTATGCTTTTCTAAATCTGGGAAGAATGACGGATATTATCCAGCAAGACCACTCAGTATATCAACATTTTAGTACTTGAAATGTGACCATTTAAAAAATGGTTTTAACAGTAAATATGAAGAACAAATTTGTATTAAAAACATAGTATTCTACTGTAATAATTATATACATCATAGTAAATTATTTTTCGTACAAACTGTAAGCAATGTATCAAAAATTTATAATAAAAACAATTGAACACAAATTTCACATTTTTAATTCTTCATTTAAGATACGTATTGTACCAGCTATCAAGGAACAGATACAGCGTTTAAAAGGCGACAGGAGACCAGTAAATGACACTAATCGTACATTTAGAAATATTCGTACTAAACAAACACAAAGGGAAGGACTTGCAGCAGTGGAGAAGATCTTGAATGAAAGAAGGAAAACAGATGAACAATGAAAGGACTTCGACTTTCATAATATATTTATTTACAGTTGTATTTTTGATGTACAAAAATAACTATTATACAAATACGTTGCACAAAAATTTTGTATAAATACATTCATGTGATACACGACCGTAATTGTGTATATGTATCCATACCAGATTTATTATTTGATTTTTTGTCATTATAATAATATAAAAATGTTCGACGATTTAACAAATTTTCAATAGAAACATTTCTTTGCCATATTTATCAAGAAATATAACAGTCAAATGTGGTTAATACACCACATACTATTGCGCTAAAAAGGTCCTATAAGCATCAACAAACTTACAATACGAATAGATCTAATTGACTTAAATATTCATTATTTCCGTTGAACAGCAATAGCAATTCCCATTCCACCACCAATACATAAAGCTGCTACACCTTTTGTACCTCCAGTTCTTTCCAAGGAATGTAATAAAGTTACTAAAACTCTAGCTCCTGAAAAAAGTACTTGTTTAGATATTGTCAATAAATCAATATGATTTGTTCAAATATTAGACGATGGATGCTTTTAACAGTTTCATAGCTGCCATTAGTAGATTCATTCAAATGCTTATGCACCAATTTTATTTTATATATTTTTGAACCCATTATGAGATCAATCCTACTATTGGATCTTCTGCTATCTGAGCAGTACAGAATTAACTTTTTTATTTACCTGATGCACCAATCGGATGGCCTAGAGCAATAGCTCCACCAGAAACATTAACTTTAGATGGATCTAAGTTCAGAGATTTGACACATGCTATTGCTTGTGCTGCAAAAGCTTCATTTAATTCATATAGATCCACCTCGTCTTTTGTCCAATTTGCTTTCTTCAGCTGAAACATTTATTCATAGTTATGCTATGGCATGTTTGTGAGATGACTAATTGGTAATACTCATCAGTTAAGTCATAATTTATGCTAACCACTAGTTCTACTGCTGGAACAGGGCCTATACCCATAATTTTTGGTTCCACTCCTACTTGAGCAAATGCAACTATTGTACCCAATGCGGATAGTCCTCGTTTTGCAGCAGTTTCTGCTGTCATTAGTACCACTGCCGCTGCTCCATCATTTATACCAGAAGCATTACCAGCAGTAACAGTACCATCAGTCTAAGTTGATAAAAATTTTAATAATTATTGTTAGAGATGTGCGAGATCCCGAAAATGTCGGATTGGGACGGGACGAGAATTTTATTTGTGATATGGACGGGTTCTCGCCTCGTTGAATATATACCTTTAAAAAACAAGGTTTCAACTTGCTAAGGGATTCAACAGTTGTCCCAAAATTAGGAAATTCATCTTTGTCTACAATAACAGGCTCTTTTCGAGTAGGCACTGTGACAGGAATAATTTCTTTATCAAAATGACCTGCAGTCATTGCAGCTTGTACTCTTTGTTGAGATTTAGCAGCATATTCATCTTGTTCTTTCCTACTCACATTAAAATCTTTTGCAATATTTTCAGCTGAAAATAGTATAATACATGGTTAAATATATGTACACATATATGAAGCTAATGTTGATAGTGAAATTCATATGTTTTACCTGTTACTCCCATGTGAATATTATGAAATGCGTCTGTCAAACCATCAAATAGTAAAGAATCTATAAGGTTACAGTTACCCATCTTCACAGCATTCCTAAGATATGTCACATGTGTTGCCTGGCTCATGCTTTCCTGACCTCCAGCTACAACTATCTCGTTTTCACCAGCTTTTATGGATGTAAAACCACTCATAACTGCTCTGAAAAAAAGAATAAATTTGACTTGTGTAAGGGGTCTTGTATTCCAATGTAGAGGAAAATTTAAATTTAAAATTCGAGCTACGATAAGAATAACATCAATATTGCAAAGCAATTCCAATATATGCTGGTATATATTAAAATGTGTATAATATACCAAATAATATTCATAAAACATTATCGTAATTTCATATTTACTTCAAGCCAGATCCACATAGCACATTAATTAAATGAGCAGGTACAGATATTGGTATGCCAGCTTTTATAGCTGCTTGTCTTGCTGGGTTCTGACCTTGTCCTGCAGTTAATACCTGGAATACAATATATTTTAAACTGATCAAATTCTACAAAATTTCATTTACACTCATGAATAAACATAACTGATTATAATGCATATCTTTTTCATGCGTAATGTAAATTTTCTTATCTCACCAAAGTAACATTTTTTCAATTCTATCGGATATGTACAAGAAATTATTTTATTTTATTTGTTTGAAAATTTGTAATTCGTGATGATTTTAATATGCATTTGTAGATATTAAATCATAGAATTATATTACCTGTCCTAAAATAACTTCTGTAACTTCGTCGGGATTGACATTTGCCCTTGCTAAACATTCTTTAATAACGACAGCCCCTAAATCTTGTGCTTTTAATGATGACAAAGCTCCACAGAATGACCCTACAACAAATAATTGTGATGTGGTAAAAAATAAGTAAGTACCAATTTTATTTCATCTATACCACTAAACACATAGAAATAGATATAAACAGCTGGGTATTGTATTTAACATTTAATACATTTTTCAAACTTTATAACATCTATTATTTAAGTGACAGTTCGATAAGTGCTACTCCTGGAAACATTCTTAAGATATAAGGACTGTAATTCTTATCACTAGACTTCCGGAGCACTAAAAGCAACTATTGTGCACTACTTTATAAAAGTAACAAGAACCTGCTATCTACGTTTGTAGCAATATTTTTAAAACAATATATACCCAAAGAAATAAATTTGTTAAATAATTTCTCATGTATGTATCCTCATTAATAATTTCAAATTAAGAATTTTAGAATCTGTCATTATGACAGGTCTTAATATAACTGACTTGCTAATAGAAAATATACTAATGTAACTATTTCTTATAGCGTTTCAGGCCTACTGTGTTTAACGTAAAGTATATTTTAAATTCAAAATTTAATTGTTTACACGATGTTATTTAAACTGAGTTCATTACATACCAGAGACCGAACATAATTATTTTTGTGTATTAGTATATTTGAGGCTGTAAGATACAAATTTATACCTATGGGTGTTCGTACTGCAGATACAATCACAACGTCACTTGTACTCATCTTGAAATTGTGGTGAAAATTACGTCCAAACTTACGGAAAACTGAGCGAAGACTGCCGCCACAAGCCTATATAACGGAAATAAGTTAGCAGCCGATGTGCTGACGACGTATGCCAGTAACGGCTTATGGAAGTGTGTCACACGATATGTAGCCGCATTCTTTCTCGCGGGAGAGTTCTCCATATAGTTCTATCGGGGGTTTTTAACCATTTTCCACGAGAAGGCATACACCATTTCTCGGTGAAAGATTACAGGTGTCAATACTATTTAAACTGAAAATTTTCGTTTGAATAGTAATTTGAAGTAACACGAATGAAATGAAATAATTCAACTGAAAAATAAATTCCATTCATATTTGCTTGTGTAAAGAAAACAATTGTAATTAATAAACATAGAATTTACGGTAAAAATGTGAAATTGCGATTTGAAACAGTAAAAAGATTAAGTAGACATGTTATTCTCGAAATACTGAAATGATTGAAGGAAGAAAGAAATTTTTAAAAGTGACTTATATCGCTTGTAGCGGATGCATAAAATTTTTATTTTTCATTAAGACTCGCAGTCTAGTAATTAATAGTATCGGCGCCTTCGATGATGTGATCGCCGATACGTCCCTGACCAACGTCACCGGCGGGTTGACTTGAAATTCGACGTACAGGTGGCGCTGACTCACCAATCGTGGCGCCGTGGTGGTGCTCGTTTGTTTTTACCCAGCGTGCATTGTGACCAGTGACTGGTGCTAAGATGGCCGACAACAAGGAGGAGATTTCGGAGCTCGTCGAAAAGCGAGGTATTTATTGCGGTTCTTCGATTTATTTGCCATGATTACGGTACGGGCTCGAGCTACGATGCACAGGGAGTATGAAGGTGTAGAGAAACGTCCGGTCTGATCCGTAATTGCCATAAAAATCACGCCATCTGCACGCACGGTGTCTCAGAGAGGAACGATCGCGAAATTCGTCGCGAATATACCAACGAATCAGGCCGTTTTTCCGTGTCTCTCGCAACGTTCACGGTGACCGCGGCTGGTCAGCCTGGCCCCTGTTGACAGGGACACGCCTGTCAACGCGACGTCACATCCGACCAGTGCCAAACATGCCACTTTTTGACAGGGCTACGTGAACACGCTCCGCTGCACGACACCCTTCGCACGGCGTGCGTGTAGTACGTGCGAGCGAGCGAGTCGGACAGATGCGAACATAGTTGAACAGCAGACAGAACCGTACACACGGTCTCCTCGTTCTCTTCCCGTTCTCTGTGTGTCCGCCTAAGCGCTATGCTCGTTACTCATTAAGGTCATACACTGACGGCCTTGCAATTCGCATCGTCGCTCAAGTAATCCCTTGCCCGAGATTACCGTTATCTCTTGCCGCGAATTTACTGCCGGCTGATTCGTCTAACACCTACACCTCCGGCCTGCCGTCTAGATATTCGTGTAGTGCCGAAAGGACCGAGAGACAGCGAGAGAGATGGCGCGTGCGCGCGCATGTGCTCGCGTATGCGTTGCCCACGGATTCCCGATCGGCGGCATTCGAGCTTTGTGTTCGAGCACCACCGGGTCCCGTGGCGAACCTGCACGGGGGAGGTGCAACGTGTCTGCCGCCACTCGTCGGACGAACAAATACACCAGTTCTATCGCGATAGATCGTCGCCGGTTAAACAGAGTATCGGCTCAGTGATCGATTGCAGTGCTAGACAAATTCAAACGTTCCGACTCGACCAACTACTGTGGGATATGCTGGGATCGAGTAATCGGTTCTAGAACCTATGCTCCTCGGCACCATGTGATCGTTCCGCGGTACATTGAATTACATGTATCAGAGGCAACCCGTTCTAGAACCAATTCATTGTATGACACAACGATTTGGATACGTCGAAATTCGCTATACTTTTTGCTGACTATGCAAATTTCAGAAACGCAAACAATGCTTCTTCAGTGAGACCGATAAAACATCAGATAAAAGTGGAAGCAGAGAAATCGTTGTTGTCATTAACACGTTATAATTATAATTTTTGGAAGTCTGTGGACCATGGCTGATAAGTTATTAATAGATCCTCCAACGGCTCACCCTCAATAACGTAATCTAATAATTTCGTTTGGGATTATTGTATAAAAGATTTGGCACAGCAAAATTATTAGCAGGCTTCCGGTGGATAAAGTGTTAAGGGACAGAAATGATTCAAGTTTACTCGTAAACGTAAATTGTTCGTTCTCGCATATCCTAAGTAGTTCGGAAAGTTAAAATTTCAAATATTAATATCTATTTGACTATGATGTTCACCAAGAACTATTAAACGGTCATTTCTAACTTATCTTTATGGAGAATTTTCTATTATTTTCTAGCTGTTTCATGTTAAGTTGACATTTTACTAAAGAGAGTCGACGTACAATTAAGTTAAATAGTTTTTAGTGTATTTTGATAGACGATCTTCGATTATTAACATAAGGTTAGACGTGTCGTTGGATACACTTTTCGAATAATTTTCGACAGGAGTACGAGAATTAACAGCGCGCGTGTGCGATGTTGCGAGTTTTGTTATGGTATCGGCCGGAAATGAACGTGTTTGATAACACGTGGTCACGTCTCTAGACAGTTGACACAGCGGTGTCTCGTCTTACTATCCTTGTGTGATAGGTATTGGATATAGAGCAGTTTTTTTGTATTAGCATTGTATCATTAGTTTTTAAGAAGGTTATAGGCTCCGAAGACGAAGAAAAATTGCTATTTATTCGGCCATACCTTGAAGGTATTTTATCACTTGCTTTTAATATTTTTTAAAGAATTTTTTCTACAGCCTGACAAAGCTGTACTGCGATGAGTGATATCATTCTGTCATTTTTTAAATACATTTCCTCAATTTATTATTAATATTTTACAATTGATTAATAATCGCTGATTATTTGATAGATTAGCACTTCTGCCCGTAAAGAATGCAATGTTTATAATTTTGCCAATTTTCTTCTTCTTCATCTTCATTTTCATCTTCTTTTTGAGTAATGTGTGTGTACAAAAGTGCGATTTGGAACTTACACACTTTCATCGTTTAAAAACCTGTTGAATGCTGGAACAGAAACGTGATTGGTCCACGAAATCTTTTTTTGCTTCTATCCATGAAGAAGTTTGAAGCAACCCTGCGACAAGTACTAAACTAATTCTATGAAAAATAAACTTACGAGACTGCGGATTCTATGCGTTTATGATAATATTGGCCAGGTAAAATTTAAGAAATCTTACTAAGATTAATAAAGAAAAAATATTCTATTTCTTGCAATTGATGCAGATAATTTTTATTTTGCACAATGATCCGCAGTTTGGTAATGGTAACCAATTCTAGTCAAATTAGTTCGCTACTCCTAAAAAAATACAGTCTGTCCCACAAAAGCGGTGATAAAGTTATCACCAGTATGCTCTTGTGGGATACACCGTGGTAAAACAATTTTCGGCGAATGTCTCGATAAAATGGTTAGGGGAAGCACTTTAGGGATAGTACGTTTACATAAACGTATCTTTCGAAAATCGATTCGAATGCACATACGTAACTCCTTAAGCCGCTTGGGAACGGAGGTTCGCGTACGTAGATTAACAGACGACTCGTTAACTCGATCCGGCCTATTATCATTGAACCAAAGCCATCTACTGGCTGACAGCGTGCAACCGCGTGCCCATCTACTGATTGTTGAATGGTAATGCGTTCCTTTCTTTTTTTTGTCGCGGCGGCAACATATTCGATTGACGAATTATGTAGGCCGCTCGTGATAATCCACGACGTAATCGGCATTCCCCGCCGATCAATCGGGATTTCTGATCGTCCCTGTCTGACCGTAATGCGATTAACTCGGTTACATGCGTCGCGAATATTATGCGCCGCCCGTCCTGCACCACGCGTTGCGCTGCAACTATACCGCGCTTCGAACCAGTTCCCCTTTACGTCTTTATTAGAAGATTTTTTCGTGAACGGAGGGGGCATCGGTGATTTTAATAACCAAGCACCAGAGAAATCTGCAACCCAACCAGACCTACCACCCTTGCGGGAAAGCATCATCTCACGTGAACCAAACGTTCTCCACACATTCGTTCGGTATGCGGCGTCGTCCACATGCGACGTAAAGTTGTAAGAACGTTTCGCTGATCGTTGATATAACAAGCACGGCAAAAGGACAGTGAAAAGTTGTTCTTTAGCGTATATATTAGGGGTACCCATAAGTAATCAATTATTTGCAAAGAATTTGTTTTGCCTTTATTTCTGTACTGATCGTTGAAGAGGAAACACTATGTATGTCATTGCATACTTTTTCATTTTCATGCGGGATATAATGCAACCGTAACAAGAAAGAAAATTTGCGATGTTTTTGGAGATGTATCGAAGGTCAACAAGTGTCAACGTTGGTTCAGAAGGTCTGTTGCTGGTGATTATGATCTGTCTGACAAGCCTCGAAGTGGACGAGTAA
>CM052131.1:15468449-15527339 GCA_028454255.1 Halictus ligatus
TTCGAGGCTTGTCAGACAGATCATAATCACCAGCAGCAAACCTTTTGAACCAGCGTTGACACTTGTCGACCTTCGATACATGTCCATAAACATCGCAAATTTTCTTCGTTGTTACCGTTGCATTAAATCCCGCATGAAAATGAAAAAATATGCAATGACGAATATGATCCTCGGAAGGGTTATTACAGGGTTCTACAAAAAGATTATACTTTGTAGAATATTTTCTCCTACGATGATAAAGTAGAAGCATAAGGAATTCGACAAAGAAATTTCTTTGCAACACGAAAAACGGACCAATGCGAAGCGCGCGTAAGTACTATTTGAATCGCGCGAGGCAAGAGCCATGGCGGGATTAATTGTCTTCAGATGATGGTTTAACAAGAGCAATCCTAATTCAGCTTCGCAGCCGGTCTTCTCAAGAGGAACCTCGATCGGAATCAGAGCCTCGTTCCTAGCTTCTTTCTGCGAGGTGACCACTAATTATGGCCGCAACGCTGCACCATGTAATACGTACTAATTATTTTAACACCGTTACGTAATCATTGGCCGGCCACGTTTTCGATCATCACCGTTTCCTGCCATACATTCGCGGAAGGATCTTCCACCGTGGCGAAGGAGAAAAAAGAACACTGCGAAACTCGATTCAAAGATACCGATTAAAGGCTCGCCCATAAATTACCGAACGGCACTGCGAATATCCGAGCGCGTTCTCAAATCATTGCGACTTGTTACACACCTGCCTCTCTGCGGCGTGATGACCTTTACTCGGAGACGGGAGTCTTATTCTTTTTTTGTATCAGTGTTGGTAGGAAATGATTGCATATTGTATACTACACTTTGAGAAAAATCATTTGAGACACCTCGTAAGAAATTCATTTCAATATGAAGGAAACCTACTTTACACGAAAACACTTTTCGTTACAGTGCCACAGTAAAAATATTACTATTTAAAAATGGTTCTGAGAAAAGAATGCTTAATTTAAGAAAATCGATACCGAAAATCGGAACCGAGTTCCATTTATTTTGTTCTATTGAGAGTTCAGTGTTCGAAAATACGGCACTTGTTATTTTATTCTGTAAGTAAAAATTGCCAAAACTGGTAACTCAAATGGGACCGATCTACTATATATTTGTAAATAGAAACGGTTATTAAAATATTTAACCTATTTTCATAGCATTCGAATTACCAGACTGGTGAAAATGATCCGATCTAGATTATTTTAACTATCATGATTTAACAGAAAAGGGTGCGAGCAGCATCCACCAGGAGAAATTTTAGCTTACTATTTTCGGTTTCATTAATTAAATTACTTTGATTTTATGGGTTTTTTTAGAGTCAACCTGCCAAAGGCATAATGATCTTGTAACTTAATGGGAAGAAAGTAGAAATTGCAGTGGATTGTGATTGATCTATGTAAATGATGAAGCTTGGGAACGCTGACCGATCATTTAATTTCCCACCAAGCCGCCGGGTTAATAATCCGCGGCGCAACATTCGCAGAGTAGCGGCTCGTTCCATTCCTTTCTTTTGGTTTCCTCGTGAGTTTCTATCTCCCGTCCGACTCGTATGATAGAGTCTTCTCTTCGGATGCCTCTCGAACGAATGCGTCCGTTTCGACTCGACGATTCCACTCGAATCCTCGTTGGAATGTCGTCAGACCCCCGTCTGGGATATTTAATATTTCGATTTCAATGTCAACGCGGACAAAGAAAACAAACAAACCCGATCTGTTTACGTTTTGTGACTGCGAACAGTCTGCCATTTTGCGGACAACCTGTTGCCAGCTGTTGACAAGCAGAAAACTCACCGTATTATCTGAACAGCATCTATAAAATATTCGAAAGAACCTGACTTTATCGAATTCGTACCCTCGGCTAAGATTGACAGTTTATTTTAAACATTTTATTGATTCTTCTTCCCTTCTAACGTGCAACGTACACATTGCTCGCAAGTTAGTATCCGACACGGTGAGTCAAGAATGTGCTTACGCTATAAGCAATAGTGAGAATTCAACGCCTGGAAGGCCGCTCAATGTTGACTCTTTCAATTCATTCAATTTCTGAGATACAAGTGAAAAACGAAACGACTTTGGAATGTCCTTGTGAATCGTAAGAACGTCTTTTCTACTGGCACTGTAGCCTAATTGGAGAGACTTGTGCCCCCACTCTAACTTCCCCTTCTACCGCGCTATTTTCCACGCTTCCGCCACGGGCCCGATCACGTGACGCATCACGTCTCTGTCGTGCATAGTCCGGTACCGGCAGAGAGGGGGTAACCTTTTCCCCTCGATTCGTGCTCCCTCCCCTCATCTGGCGACACTGGAGGGATAGGTGACGTTCTCGCCCCTCTAGCATGCGTTTCCAGTTAGCGGTCATGCGAGATTGATCTCGGGACATGTGATACACGTTGTCACGTTAGTGGTAATATTTGTTGCATCAACGTTAACCACATTGTTCCTTACACCTCTCCTACGATTAGTACTGTAACGCAGATTGACACTAGAGAAATCATCCTGTGATTTTTAATAAAAAAAAAAAAATCATATCAGTTTACTTCATCAAAGTCACTTCTATAAATGTTGCATGTACCGCGCAGATGTGATTTAATAATTATTCTCAGTAGCCTACGCCGAGTTAAACTCTCGACTTTAGACATCAGCGCGAGAGGATTAAAAGAGAGTATATATCTGAATATTCAAGATGAGTCATGCATATTTATAGCAGACATAAAGTTCACGAACCTAAGTGACTCTTCTTACTGTATTACCACGGCACTTTCTTTGCCACGTAATAAAACGAATAATTAGCACCGCAGGTATTGTGAAGTCCAACGAAAGAGACATTTGAATCACTCGATGGGTAATTAACTGGTAAATTCTAAAAAAAAAAGCGTTTCATTGTTCCCGGTTTCCCAGAAATGCTCTATGGTACCAAGACTTCGCACGAACATCCGCGCCATTCATCAAACTAGTCAACCGCTAAATTATTCATTCCCGAGTTCAATAGCAACAAAGCATCGCTTATGCAATTGCGTCTATCGCGATTCTCTTTCATAATTCTCGCAAAATTTCCGATGCTCCCGGACAACGCATTCAATGTTTGTTCTCAAGGAATCGCGCGACTCATCTATTTACATTAGCGTGGCCGGGCAGATAAGATAGCGATCGAAGAGGGTAGCATGATCGCGTAGATTCGATGGAAAGCTGAAAAGAATGGCTAGACCGTTGCGGGAACGAAGCCGGCGCGTCGGTTGTCTATACGTGCAATTTATTAGAACTTAAATTGGCGCATGCGTCACAGCTTGTACGTGACTAACCGGAACTTTCCTTCCACGGTAACGCACGTGGATCATGCGGTATGCGATCTCTCGTGAGGGTCCTCGTTCGACTAGAAATCATCCGAGGAAAGTCTGTCTGTCGCGAGAAACCAATCTTCACGTTTTCGCACGTCTCGTCAAAGACCATAAACGCGTCGCGAGAAGCTCTGCCGGTTTCTATAACGCCGATCCATTCTGATCAACGTTTTGTTCCGGAGAACAAAACGGGGCCCCGCTGTGAAAGTTGGTCACACTCGTAACTCTTCCGATGTTTCTTACTTCTGACTGCTGGTCGATCAATGGTCCATTCGTCTTCTGGTCAAAAGTCTGCGATGTCCCTGGGAAACAAACTTATGACTGTGGATCTGCATGCAGAATTAAACACTTTCTACGCTCGTTGCAAGAAACGGGATCCACCTATGAATTTCTCTCTTCTTTTAAGAATTTTAGTAGGTCAACAGCAACGTGTCGATGCTCTACAATTTTCTTCATCTTCCTACTATTTCTATTGTTTAAATTTCGGATTTTATGCATTTGTGACAAAAATAAACAGGTGAAATACGAAGACGGAAGAAATACCAATTGTTCAGACTACTAGTACATTATTTACAGAGAAAAAAGATCGATGTTCACTTTAATACTATGCACGCAAGGCATACAGTGAATTCTCGATATATGTCAACAACGCGGGAGACATACCTGAGCCATCTTATGTTTACTCCCCTCGGGAACCCTCACGGGGTATACCCCGCGGTAGAGGGGATAATACCGCGACGTTTATCACCCAGGCTTTGGCGACATATATGGAGAAATCACTATAGTTGGTGTTCGATTCAACGCAATATTGAGTCACTCGACCTTAGGGCGATACGTTTCTTTGATTCAAGGTTTGTCAGAGCAGGATGTAAAGTTTTACAACACCAAACTCGATCAGCATCGAAGGTTATACCGCTTTCTCGATCAAGTTTTACGGAAGTAGTAGAGATCGTGGATAAAATCGCAAAAATGTGGAAAATCAATGTGTTCTCGAAATTCAAAGTATCGCTAATATTGGAATTGGTCCGTTTGAACTCCGGATGCTTACTGTACGATATTTGTCACTAGAAACCGTGACCCGTTCTCGCTATAAGTTGTTTGGTCTAGGACAGGTGTATTTTTAGGAATAAGAATATCTTAGAGCACCTCGACCAGAGTACTTGTTCGCTAAAAATAAACGAAAGCCATCGACATTTGTAATTGGCATCAGTCGCAGGCAAAGTTTATTGGCCTTTACGTGGTTGCGTTGACGCGGAAAACTTGTTTTCATAGGCGGCGAACAAGGAATGAGGAAGACCAGGTTGGCATTGTTTCACACATTATCAGATATACATCTATCGCTAAATTTCTCGAAGAGCATACTAAGCAAGTCGTCGCTGGATTCTTTTCTAGCACTCGTTATCTCTCGTTATGTAACTTCATAGCGCTGCAGAATCCGATAGAAACAAGCATTATAGATTCGAATAATTAGGTTCTACGTCCAATCAAATCGTCCAATCGAAAAAATGATCGAATTCGAATTACCAAGCTGTTTTTCCAGAAGCTGGTACATTCAACAAAGTTCGGGCATAGTTCGCCAGTGAAACGAGACGCGTTACGTAAGTTATATTTAGGGAAAGCTGAATAAGAGTGGTAAATTGAACGGAGCTAGTCCACGAACTCGAGGCACGCGATAATTATAGTCAACTCCGCGGGTAGCACGAGTCGTTGGTATCGCGTTCGGATTATGTATCCGGAATTTCTGGCGACCTTTGGCGAAACAATTTCCCCTCTGAACTGTGCCGATCAATTTAACCGACTAAACAGCTGCAATTATGCGTTTAGTTCCACGGTACTGAGAGCAATATCCTGATGGGCGGCGCAAATCCGTGTGCAGGTGTTGTGTCTCAGAAATAGGTACACCGCGAGTCTCGTCAACTTTTACGCACTTCCTGCGCCCGTTCTTGACGCGTCGTTTGACTCAGTCGTTGGCACGTTGCCTGGCAATGTCGTCACACTATAGTTCGAGGCCTGGACTCAAAAAAGATTGCTCCTCTAGCCTCCAACGGAACGCCACCATCGTACCTTTTAGCATACCTTTCGCTCCCCGACAATGTTCCGCCCGCGGACACAAATATGTCCATCCAGGTTCGTTCGCTTTCGTAAATTACCTAACTCCATCAACTTTTTTTTTCTCGAAAGCCTGCGAGCACATAACCGCCCACCGAAAATCGACAGTCACCGTTCGTGCTCGCGAATAAAAAATACGGCTGCCTAAAAATCGCCACGGTTGATTGATTTCCTCGACACGAACGCGCGCAGTACACGTAAAAACTGCGTGCTTCGGTCTATGGGAGAAGTAAAAAAAGAAATATATATCGAACGGTCCGTCGCCGTAAAAATTCAATTTCCCCCGCCTTCGGGCGAATATGTGCTCGTAAGAGGGGAAAGATACTTGTGCTGGTCGGTGAAAGCACGTATCTCGAGGGTGGAAATCTGTGCTCCAAGTGAAGCAGAAAGCTTCCGGCTAGTGGGGTGCCCGTGGAAGCTCGATGTCGTTAATTTTTAATATTTTACAGCGAAAACACTGCTTCGAACGACCGGTTTCTTATTTTACAATTACTGAACTTATGGCTTCGTGGGAAATATACTTCAATAAAAATCGCGCAGGATCGGAATAAGTTCGATCTCGCAATTTTGAATACTAGGTAGGTTCAGTGTTAGTACGGTGACTATTGTTCCAAAAAATTTATAAAGTCAAGTCGTACGTAATTTTCTCGACAAAATTAAAATGTGCCACTGCGGATTTTTAAGCAAAATAAAATTTACGTAATTATTCAATGTAAAAAGTGTTAAACAGAGCTCATAAGTGATCAGTAGACTGCGGATTTTATGCATTTATAAGTAAGCACAACTTAAAGCAGTAGAGATATTAAAAAGATTTAAGGGCACCATCGCACAGTGTCGCGAATGGCCATTTTAGGTGGAAAAAAGTCATGTCAGAAAAAAGATATAGCATTCATATATTCTTGTTTCGAAATGTTTAATTAGCCTAATTATACTCATAATAATTCATTTAATAGCGATATAAGTATCGAAAGCAATACGTGAAAACTCCGAACCGTAAAACGGCGAAATCGTACGTTTATATTCGTTCTGAAGAAAATTATATCAAAGCAATAAAAATGAATCTTTAAGCTTCTATGCACGATATTCTACATTAACATAAGTAAATATTTACATTAATATTAACAAAGTTCGTTAATAAAGTCCTTTACAATCATTTTAAAAAATTTTTTAAGTACCAGTTTTCTACGCCGGTTAGTTGACTTTAATAGAGCAGAACTAGAAAGTTTCGAAAGATCCCATCTTGAAATTTTTATAGCATTAAGTTCAAACTATATCGAAGGGATTCTGATAAAAATCAGCTGAAAATATCTGCTAACCTGCCCGTCACAATTTTTTAAAATCTTTGTAACACCGTACGGTGGACCGAATGGGCATTCTAGGAAAACCGGAGGAAGTGGCTCCACAAATGATGGTAACACGGTTAGACGTTTCTTCGAAAACTTTACAAAAACTTCGAAAATAACAGGCATTCATAAGGAACTTCTGGAACAATTTTTTTATAACTTATCTGCTCTTTCTTCAGGTCACAATATTAATTTTCTAAATTTCGAGTTTGTTCGCGAAGCAAAAGATTTATATTTAAATTTATACCCTTGGCTTCATTCGCCCGTTACAAATTATTATTTCATAGTGTAGAAATAAGTAAATCATGCCCATTGCCAATTGGCATGATGTCTGCAGAGGCTCAAGAAGCTCGCAACCATTTTCTCTGTAATTTCGACCAATTGCAATTTTAATCAAACCTTTTTCTCACGTTATGTAGTGTAAAATCAGCTTGGACTGCAAAGGGTTAACAGAAGAAAGAAATTTTTATTTCGCTCCTGTGTATTGTAATCAATGCAAATATTTCTTGTTTTGCATAAAGATCCGCAGTGATCAAAAGAACGATGAAATAAATAGTTCGATATGATTAACACTTTGAACGCGCAACTATAAACCCCAAAAATTGCAAAAAATTGAATGTATGATACTGAGTAATCCTCCAACTTTCTTGCATGATACAGATCCTAATCAAGTTTAGTACGATGAATAAATCAACGTAAAAATTCATTTTAAAGCCTGCACAAATAATTCCTTCACCCACATATGGGTGACGCGGCGAGGAACGTGTTAAATGGAATTAAACGTTATAGTTTTTTGTATCAGCAAAAATTGTGTTGTTTACAAATAGATACGACAAAGTTGAAAGAAATATGCATTTTGTCCAGCTGCTTCGGGATTCTGGACCACCGTGCGGCGGCGAGGGCGTAGAATGCACCGGGAAGGTAAAGGGTAGAGGAGGAGGGGGTAGAGCGCGGTGCATCGACTCGTTGGGGGAAGGGGGTTGATTCATCGCGGAGGCCGCACTCGGCTTCACGCAGTCGTAGAACGAATCTCGTTCATCGCGATCCTGGACGAGCGGGACGAGCCAGTTACGCGTCTTCCACGCGAAAGTCAAGGACGCGGCTCGACGGAATTCCGGCTGCCGCATTCCCGGCACACGCGAGACACAACGAACGCGAGAAAGTCGTCTGGTAGGGCGAGCGCGTATTCGATACGGTTTTTTTAGTGCACCAACACCGGCCGCCTCGGGGAAGAGGAGAGACATTTCTTGCCGTGCCCCGCTGGCAAATTCTGTCGCGAATTTTTCCGACGATCGAGGTCGACGATCCCTCGGGTCCAAGGTTACCTCGTGACGTTCTCTTAACGTCACCGCACTTTGGAACCGTTCTCGACAGTGTCCAGGGATTTAACACTTTCAGTGCCGCATCCTAGAAACGGGAATTACTCCTTCAGATTTACAAATGTTAGGACGACAAGTTCAGTCGCATGTATTTTTTAATAACAAGGCATATTTACCTTACTTAACCGAAAGGAAAAATTCTTAAATTGGTACATATATCGTTGATTAAGAAAATTTGTCACGAAATACAGCAACATTCCTAATCAGTTCTGATGTTAAGTGTAGAGAATTTGAACAAAGTCTGCAAAAGTTTAAGGTTAAGGCAGCACTTTCAGTGTCGCACATCTTAACTTTTGCTTGGTTAAATAAATTACTTTTATTTTTTGGGATTTTCGAGGCTGGCGCTCAAAGTGTTAAACAATTTCCGAATTTCTCCATTTTTGATTCTTCGAAGCAAAGGAAAACGAAATCATCGCAATATTTTTGCGTTGCTGTCCCGAGCATTGAAATGGCAGCGTTTGTCCGTTCCAAATTATGGTAACTCTAGGGACAACGAAGAAAGCGAACGTTCGGTGTCGCGTATTGTTTCAAACGCGGTAGCCTCCATGACAATCTGTGTGCCTACACGCGTTATTCCAAATAGATGATTCACCGTGCACATTAGAACCGTCTAACTTTCATATTCGAACCGCGTTGGTTACCTTTTTCGGTCACCGGATGCTTCTCACCGGATTTTTCGTCTCCTCTTCCCTCGCGGCCTGGCCGATCCACTTTATACTCATTTCATCCGATGTTTGGTGTGAAACAGTTTGTCGCGGCTGGATCGTGAGTGCTCAGAATGGTCGTCGCAATGCTCGCCGACTACGGTCAGCCCGATTTAGGTATGTGATGACACAGTTTAGCATTCTCGGCTCGCGCGGTTGCTACCGTTTGCTCTCGATTGTGTGATTATCATTTAATTAGAATCTACCGGGCTCCATTCACGGTGCATCGAAGATCGTTCAACCGTCGCCGAGAGCGACGACGAGAAAATGCATTGGAAACGTGCAACAACTTTTCCATTTAACTGCGGGACCACCGAACCCTAAACGAGACTGACGTATAATAATAACAGGATTGCTCAAGATAATATTTCTATAACTTGACAAATTGTAAAATAAAACAATCTGTGAATCCGTCATTTTCAAGAAAATCAAATTTCTTTAAGCCCCCATTTTCGAGAAAATTGGAACTTCTATTAGGTTCAACAGTTTCCCGACAGTGGGCGGTAATTAATGAGTAAAAATGAGTAAAATATCGTCAGAAAATTGTTTTGTTCGCCGGAGAAACGACGCAAACTCGTATTCTGCAGTTGTTAATTGTTTCCGCGTGAAGAGTAATCCATGGTAATTTCCGTTACCTGTACCCAGTCAGAAGTTAACCAGTTTCACGTGTACTCTATAAATATTCAAAGGTAATTTACCTCGCAAGCGAGCGAGGTTCCGAAACAGTTTTATTCTACATTTCCGACTGAAACTAGTCCGGCTGCACACGGCTCGAGTCGCCAGAGACGGCAGAAATGTGCAACGTGATGCAACAGGGTTTGACTAACAGAACAAAAATATAGTGTGATTAACGTAACGAGGGGAGTAAACAGAAGCATCGTGTCTCGTGTTCGGAGAACGTCATTGCAGAACTGGCGAGCTGCAATATCGATCGTTCACGGTTCTATAGAACTTCCCTATCCTCCGCGGAACGCGTGCATTCTTTTCCCGTCCATGAAAATTGCCGGGTATAACGCGAACTTCGCAAAGGCTGAATCGCACGTGACCACGGCAAAAGGATCGATTGCTCCATGGAAATTTTGTCACGTGGCACAGCGAGATCGATGCTGGTGCATCTAGAGGGATAAAACTTCAAGGAAATGTTGATGTTAACAGTTAACACCGAACAGATAAACAAATTGATGGACTAGTGACAGAGAAAAGTCAATAGAACGCATACCGACATTTGTCTAATCTCCTGGAACAAAATTTTTGGTCGTTGCTTTTGTTGTTAACTTGCAATTCGTAAAAAAAAAACAAGTAGGAGAAACACGAAACAGCAACAATATTTCTTTTTATCCGAGCATTATCCACCTTCATTGAGGTTATTTTGCATAACAACAACGGTTATTCTCGACATATTGATATCATTTTTCCTTTTTTATTGTACTGTTGTAACCTCCGATAAGGGGTTATTCTATATTGATATCATTGAGAGACTCTTATACAATCGTTTATTTCCGACGTTTCTCTGAAAGATTTTTATAAATTGTTCTGAGTCGAAGATATAGGAGCAATTCTTTCTTAAGTGATTGTCCAACCAATTATCCACCAATTTGACCGAATCACGTTACGGTAAAATTGTGTTACAGCAGTGTGCCGTGTTGAGCAGGAAATTTATTTAATTTTGGAACCGCGTTGGGGCGAAACTGTTACAAAGTCACCGTACACGGAGAACACCTGTAAATGGTATTTGCATTGTACTGTGCGTCGACCGTAGAATGCGCCGCTAAGGCAAAGCGTTTGGCAATTTAACGACAAGCTGAATAGGCTGATTTATGCGGGAATCGCATTGGCAATTCTAATGCGTGGGGCCAAAAGAAACGATGCGCCGAAATTCGCCGCGAATTTGCAATACCGCAACGTTGAACCGGTCCTAAAGATTATGCCGTTAAATTGCATGGAACGAGCAACGGGATCCGGAACCGACGACGATTCTCTCGCGCGAGTCTGCGAAAAACGAAACCTCGGCTCGTCAGCACTATAACAAGGCGTCGGACATTTTTATTGGTCGGGAAGGATTAGGAAAGCTTACGATTACTGAGTTATCAGGCTGCGTGTTATTTTATAAAAATTACAAGAGAACAATTTTTGAACATCTGAACACAATGGCACAATGTTGAACGCTATCGGTTGATCTGTACTTTCTATACACGTATACACTGCGGCGTATACACGAAGTATGTGGCCACTTCCTTATTATTCTTATAACTACCTGAAAAAGTTATGATATCTTTGGTAAATTTGATTATCTTGTATGTATTATTTGCGAACGCATTTCTACACTTAATTCAGTTCTTTTCGTGCCCATCGTGCTCTCACAAGTATTTAAACTGAACTGGTCTCGTCAGAGCATCACAGTGATCGCGCCGCTAAGGTTCCTTCGCTTGGATTCATGTTTATAAATGTTTATGTTACTCTTGAGAAGGCAACAGGCCTCACTTAAACGATGCAGTCGTACAGACCTGAACATTTCCACAAATTTTCAGTTTTCCACAAATTTCACAAATTTCATGAACATGGTAAGTGTCCACATACTTTTGCGCGGCAGTGTACATGCACACAGATCCACGGTATTTTAATAATTTATTAATAGTTGCCGATACATTGATAATATCTGCATGGTATTGATCGGCAACATGCGACTGGTCGAAATAGAACGGTATGTATAATAAATGCGTCACTCTTTGCTTGAACTTGTCACGGAAAGCATGCTAATGCATCTTGGCATGACACAAAATTCGTCTGCTAGAAGTCGTCCGCAATGTGTTTGAAAAGTAACATTTCATTTGCAGACTGCCAGGCTGCATGACGGTTTCTATTTTCAAGAACGAAGCCAAAGAAACGGTTCGTTCTAACAACGCAAAAATAAAATGACACCGTGTCCAATTTTAGTAAACTTTGTGCCAGGTAAATTTTGATAAAATCACTTTTACGTGCGGTGTCGTTTAACTCTTTGCGGCACAGGATTTCAGATGAAAAATAGACCCATGCTGCACAGGAATTTTATCGGGTTTTTAATGAAACAAAATTGGTATATTTTTATTAAGTTATAACATTATGTAAAAACATAACAAAATAGTAATAATCAATTAAATTTGTTGTTATTGGCCGCGGCTCAAATAATCCCACCGTGCCACATAGAAAAGACGAAATATAAATCTATGCATATGCAGCTATTGCAAGATTTCGAGGTGGGACTAGAAATGACCCACCATGCCATAAAATACATCAAAAAGGTGGGACACTTTTAATCCCACCGTGTCCCAAAGAGTTAAACCGTTAGACGGTCACGATAATTTTGATGGAATACTCCGTTATTTAACACTTTGAACACCCAACTAGAAACCCTCAAAATTCCATAAAATCAAAGTAAGTTATTTAATGAAATAAAAATTGCAAAAATTAAATATATGAACTTTCTTGCATGTTACAGATCCTAATCAAGTGTAGTACAATGAATATATCAACGTAAAAATTCATTTTAAAACCTGCACAAATAATTCCATCACCCACATATGTGTGACGCGACGACGAACGTGTTAAACAAGACGTCTGTTTAGTAATACTAGTAACAGTTTTTGTGTTGTATGTTTGAATGTTTTCTGAAAAGGAACGTACGTTACGTACAATAAAACATGTTTCTGTTGCTGAAATAAATCATTTGAAGCCGGCTTAAGTACACCGTACGATTCATATCTTTAAGTTATATTGAGCCCGCCGATATTTTATCGAAAGCGATACCGCCACTTGGAATTGTCAATGATACCTAAACGCCTGCGACTTCCTCGCGATATTGTTGTTATCGCGGGTACATTTCCAGGTACAGGGGTACGCGTTTCACCGGCTAATCGATTTCACCGCGAAATTCGCTATCTCAGGTTAAGAACTGGTTTTCACGTCGAACAAAGGCCAACTAGCTGTCCGTACGCGGTTGTCCCCTTGATATTATCTTGTTTTTTTTTTCTTTTTCGAAGCAAAAGTCGATGGCGATTTCCTCTGCCGCCGCGATGCTGTCGGAGGAACGCGTTATCACTTCCGCAACTTTCACGACAGGTTGCAAATGCACCGGTACCGTTGCGTTTGACGCGAAATTATGAGCAAGCACACCGACGAAAATAGCCGCCGCTTAACATGACGGTTCTGTCACCGTGGAAAATCCACTGTTCATAAGCATTATTATTATTCGCATTCAAATTGTCCGAGGAGAAATATTCACTTTTCATTCTCAGTGTACCGCTTTCCACGGAACTAAAATACAAACCGTTCGGTAATTGGAATAATATTCATCTCCGGACAATTTAAACACTTGCTTGACGCGTTTTTGATTATTCGGAACCGTGGCCACCACATTTTTATTCTCAACGAATTCGTAAGGCGGAAGGGAAGTGAAAATTTTGATTGAAAAAAGTAATATAAATCTAGACTTCTAGATTTTTATAGCCGCTCGGACGACAATCAATATGTCGAAGTAAATTGAAACAGTTCACGTGCCTTGACAAAATCATAGAAACAGAAAAAGCGGAGCAACAAGAACATCAAAGATCGAAATAACTCGCTCCATTAACCCATCTGCATCTGTGTACACCGCAGAATGTATTGCCCTAAATGTTGCTTTTGATATTGTTCTGGAACATCAACATCTCAGTTTTCTCATATTCTCGGACTCTCTCAGCGCGCTCCAGGCCTTGGAAAGCACCAAAGTAGATATTAAAACTAACCCATACATCCTTGAAATCAAAAGAAAATACAATTTGCTGACCAATAATAATCATAACAGCTTCGTTAAATTGTTCTGGATTCCGTCGCATATCGGAATTCAAGGCAATGAAAATGCGGACAGGGCAGCTAAGTCGACAACGTCAATGAACACTGTAACTATTCCTGCGGTTCCCTACACTGATCTATTTATAAAGTTTAAAAAACAAGCCAAAGATCGTACTTTCGAAGTTGTAAAAAACCAAGGTTTCTTTAAGGGTAAAAAATTCTTTAAAAAATTTTTTAGTGAAAGCCCTGTTCCCTGGTTCGCCCATTTAAAACTAAGGAGAAGTTTCATTGTTATAGTTAACAGAATGCGTTCCAATCACTATAACCTGGCTGCTTCACTAGCCCAAGTAGGCATTGTCAATGATAGCTAGTGCAAATGCAATCGGGACTGCGAAACCCTCGATCATATAATATGGCAATGCGAATTGTATAATTCACAAAGACGCAAGCTAATAAAGGCCCTACTTAGTATGGGCCTTCAACTACCTCTTAATGTAGATACACCCATAGCGAAGCCAAATATTGAAGCTTGTCTTAGTATTCATTCCTTTTTCAAAAATTGCAATCTACATATTTAGTATTAACGGACATTGTTATCGTATTCACTTGTATTATTATTGTATTCTTTTTGTTCTATCTCTGTATTCTATATTATTGTACCCACTTATATTATTCCTGTAAAGCAGAATAAAACCAGAAGGGTTTCAAATGCTTAAAAATAAAAATAAAAACATCAAACACGGACAAATGTCTTGCAGACATAAACTCCGAATCTCTGATACGATTTTGATTAGTTTGGATCCAATTACCGATGCTGGTCGACCATTGCCTATATCGCCGAAGTAACGGCTTTGTATTAAACGGGTTGCTAATGTGATTTACCGAAAGCCTTCATTCAATGCCCACCCTCGCCCCAACTGCGGACAAAATAGCCTTAACACGCAATCCGTCTGCGTCATCGCACAGTTGACGAAGTGGCCGCATCTAGATTTTCCCGTCGAATCGCTTCGGAGCAACTTCCAATTTTCCGCCTCTCGCGTTTGGACAAGCGCCCCCTCCCCCTCTCAGCAAACAAGTGAATCAGCCGAGGTTTGGCTCGGCGCCCCGATTCTTGTTCTCTGCGACAACGCGTCGTCGCGCGAATGACTCTTCATCGTCATCCAGCCCCGGGCCGATTGTTCTAAGGCGTCTCACGTGCACCGATCGACGAGCGACGCGCGCTGCCGCCGTAGCACGTGCTCACGAATCGTGACCTAGGTCAACAGCGGAAATCGTTCCGTCGGTATCAAAAGACGCGCGCACACCTTTCCGTCCTTTGCTTGTACACTCCGCGACAATGCTGTAAAACATTGTGCTTAAAGGCTCTCGGTCTACAGTGATTTCTCTATATGTGACGCCGAGGCCTGGACGATAAACGTCGTGGAGTTGTCCCCACCACCGCTGAGTATACCCCGGACGCCGAGGAGTGTAAACATAACACGGCTCGAGTATATCTCGTGGACGATACACAACGCTGGCAAGAACCGTGTCGTTGACATACAGAGTGCTCATTTAAAAACTTCCCAGCCGAATATCTCATTTCGCACTTTTCATTTTGCACTCTCTAGCGGGAAAAATAAAAAAAAACGAATAGCAGATTATGATTATTCGCCTTACAAGTCTGCTAAAACAGAATATATACAGGGTGTCCATTTCAAAACTTTCCAGCCGAATATCTTGAAAAGTATGAAGAATCTTTAAAAAAGTGTAAAATACGTTGTCTAAAATACGTTCTCGCAGTATAAGTATGACTCGCTCTACTTCTCTTTAAATATCTGCGAAACTGGGACGCATATAAAAAAAAAGTATCCTAGGAAAATTGTTGGTCTTTTTACGTACAATAAGATCCCATAATGAAAAATATAGGTTTCCATTTGGAAGAACAAAGTTGACCTTCCAATGACCTCGAAAACGACACCCAAATAAACTGATACTGCTTCCCTCTTTCCTCTGTTGGATGACCAATCCGTGATGACCGCCAACACCGCGCTGGCCTAATGACTCAGATGTTTGCAAGCATTTTCACCACTGCATTACCTTCGAACCCCGAATCACGACGGTCAGGGTTCAGCTCTAAGGCTTGGTCATCCTTGCCCTTTCCCTTCCGCTTTTCTAGGTATAAGTACGCGGATCCCTAGAATTAACTAGCTTCATTTTATCTACGACTCTTCTGCTCAACAGTCTGCCATTTTGTTTCCGCGAAGTATACATTGTATCCAGAGCTGATATCTGAAACGTCCGAAATATATTTGTAAGTGTACAAATCGGTCTCTGCGTTTCTCACCTGGATCCCAACACCTCCTCGAAATCCTTGGAGACGTGTTTTACACTCTTTTAAATATCTTTCATACATTTTGAGATATTCGGCTCGAAAGCTTTCAAATGCACACCCTGTATGTTGAGAATTCACTGTAGTCATAATAGGAGGAAAATCAACGAGGTCCGTGAGGAAAATCGATTTTTCTTTTGGTTCTGGAAACTGGATTACTCCGTAATAGGGACACATTTTTAGAGCGCGCGCGCGCGAACACATTCTCGTGTTTGCCGGGCATTGTTTCGAGCCGCTTTTCACGGCAACGCAGCTGGCATCTTCGTCTCGTTTGTGGACAAAGGATGTAAATGTGTCTCGCCGTTGGGCACGGCAGTTTCTAATTTACATCTATGGTTTGTTTGCGTTTCACAAATCCCTCGGACCTTTCCCATCGGTGGGTCTCGCGGTCACCCATACCGTTAGCGAAAGGGACTACGACAATATTTGCTCCGGGGCCGTTCGAGTTACACATACCTCGCCTCTGTCTCGGGATTCGTAAAATTTGATAAGTGTCCCGCGGAAACGGTCGAAAGTGTACGCGCCGCGGTTACGAGGGAACGCGCGGGTCCATTCTTCGGCCGCGCATTGTCGCGGCGCAATTCACAAGGCATTGTTCTCGCCGCTTTTCAGGCCGGGCCAGAAAAGTGCAGCTGCCTTTTCCTTTTACAGGCTAACGTCGTGTCGGCCGTAGACTCCGCGGACTCGCAAATTGTACCGTCGGAACTCTTTGACACGATTTTAAAATATCTCTTTGAGCTCGAAAACTCTTCTTCGGAGGGATCGTTATCCTGTTGAAATAATGCAGTCACTTTGTAAGCAAAACTCACATCCGGGAATGTCGGGGCGTAGGCGCGGCATCGCTTTGGCTGTTACGATGTAACAACTTCTAAAAAGCCTGATGGAGTGTGCGTCATACGTCGGAATGACGATCGAAAGAAAAATGACGATCGACACGAGACGAGAGTGGGGAAGACGTTAGCTGCACGTCCACCCAAGAATCAGTTCGATAAAAGAATCGGTTTGGGCAGGATATACCTGGTGCGAGTAACAAGTTCGACACAAGAGTCGGTTTAGGCAGAACATACCTGTTATATATATTAAGTTCAGAGTTCCAAGTTTTTATTTTATATTAAAGTTCCTTTATTCACTAACGCTGTGCTTTATGATAGAATATAACACCATTCCTATCATATCCTCGACATAGCCTTAAGTAGTTGCCATAAAATCTGTCAAGGGCGATCGGGATCTCTGTTAGTTTAAAATGTTGCTGCAGGAAAAATAGAGAAAAGCAACGAAAGAACTGCATTTCGAAAAACCTATTAAAAACCGGATACGATCCTTTCAACGCGAATTGTTCATAAAAAAGAATTATTCGGTTGCATTAGCGGAGGCTCGAGTCTGCGGTTGCCAGGGTGAAAGGTCAATGTAAACGGTTGTCTTTTTCTCGATATCGGTTGGTAACCGCGATTACGTCATTGTCGCTTTCTGCTTCGCCGAGCTTCGGCTTCGGCTTCGGTAATTAACTATTCTCTAATAACCGTGTCACAGTGTTCTCTGTTCGATCAGCTGGCGGCCAAAAGCCTAGATCAGTGCCACTTTGATTTTCGAATGATTTACTGGTTAACATTTTCTGAGGAAAGAAAAGCAGAGGGACGCTGACGAATAAACAATTATACAATCCGTATAATTAATTGTAAAATCCTTATACAATCCTTTGTAGTGTGAACTATGCTATGTGTGATGTATGGAAGTATGTTACATGTAAATGGTTTTTGTTGAATTTATAATGGCCGAGTCAATAATCTGTAACATTTATAAAATTGCAGACTGGGGCAAAATCGGACTCTTGGTTACAATTCAATCGCATGAATAAAACATTAAAGCAGTGACTCGTATATTACCTCGTAATATTTTAATTCAACGTTATTTTTAACTGCGATAAAACACCCTGTAATTACAAGTGAATCACAACGCGACAGTCCGTATGCAATTTACTGTATCAAAGTGCCAAAAATTTGTATGCATTTCAATATTTTATGCAGATATTACGAACAATGCCGAGTATTTTATAAATTCGCGTTTCCGCTTGAGATCGTTATTTTCAGAGGTTTCTTTTGCTTGTGAAAATTCAATTGTTCAATGAAGAGACTGCTTCAACGAACTTCCAGCTTAGAATTTCTTTTATTTATTAATCTCATTATTATGAATTTATTTATTAATCTGATCTTTCCCAGCCAGGAGTTTCTTTCACATCCGTCTTAACAAGTAACAAGTAACATTTATGAAACCTTAATACTTGATATAACAAACTTTGTACCGTAATTATCGATATCTACATTAATCTTCTAGTTATGCCACTTAAAAATTCATACCGCACTTTACTTTACCGTGACGTTGAACCATCGACAGATGTTTGCGACAGAAGAAGATATTTATCGTCTCTCGTATAGTTAATGTTCTTTCGCGCCGGCAACTCGATCGCACCGGCCGTAAATCAGATTTGCATTACCGGGAACAAGTGGAAACGTAGAAATGATTGGCGACGTAATTCGCGTCAACGTGAACCTCGTCATAGGTCTGCCAGATCGATTATTATCCTGGATACCTTGTAGCCAGCGAGATCGCACGGGCACACGCTATTCCGAGACGTAATCATTACCCGCTCGGCGTATAATTGAATATTAGAAGCGTGTATCGCAGATCGCGCGAGTGCATTAAACGTGTTTTTACGATCGGAACGAGCCGGATCAGCGGAGAAAAACCGCCGAGTGTATTATGCGGTTATTATACCGTGCTAGTGCGGCGAATTTGAATGCTTTCCTGGAGAGGAAGACGCAATTCGGAGAAATTCGGATTCCCGGCGTGCATTAGATCTTAGTCAGTTTGTTAACGGAGAGTTTGATTGCAGAGAATATAACTTCGATATCATTCTTACCGTGAAAGATTAGGCACGGATATGATTAGGTAATCGTTATCGATGTTACACGGCGATTTTTCTTATCTTTATCTCCAGCAAGCTGGAAGAATATAGTGCTTAATACCACATGAAGAATATGATATGCTTAATTAGTGAGGCGGATGAAAGAACGTAAAATTTCTACACTTTATTCGGAAAGGAGCATAAATTCGATCGAGATTATTTAGTTTTTAGAAAATACCATCTAATTCTATGCGGAAGTAACCCAAACGAAAAAGGTTTTTAGAAATCTTATCTAGATTCTTCGTTCCCGAAAGTTAACGCGACTGTTTATACATATATTTATTATGTAAATTTTTCAATCAATTCGGATATAATATATACGTTGCAGAATTATTTTAGCTCTTGGAAGGTATTTTATACCTGTTTTTCCAACAATGAAAGCCTAGATTTACTGGTGTCATCGCTACATGTCGCAGAAGTGGGCTTATGATATCATCAACATTTTACGCCTGTCGAGTGTTAAGGGTTAACCGAGTGAATTAGAGATCTAGGTTCTAGTTGACATGCAAATTGTGTTCACTAGATCTTTGTACATTAGAATGGTAGAGGTTTAGATCTTGAAATAGATATATGCTTATTAGACTAACAATTCCAATCGATCACAAATAATTATATTAATTAAGAAACTAGAATTAGCCAATTAAACTACTAAAATGGCCACAATTATTACTTAATTATAAGAAAACTGAATATCCGATTTAGTTACGATTTTATTCTGTATTTTAGCATGTTTTAAACTAATGAAACCAGTCGGGAACATTAAAAGAAATATTATCGTAATCGTTCTCAAAGATTTTTTACCTAATGGCCTTCTTAAATAGATTTTGGAAAACCAAAATATTTTCCTTTAAATATACATTAGGCTTAGATAAATAAGTCGTTAATGCAGAATAAAATTTGATTGATAGACTAACGTCTAAAACCTCAATTATAACTTATTTAATCAGAAGCTATCTATAATGTTTTATTTATTTATTCTGAGACAGGAGTATGGCCCATATGAAAAGTCGTATATGCGTCATCCGGTGCGAATACGTTAAGTGTTTCAGTATTGTTTCTACACTGTTACCGAAAATTGTCAACTGCCTCGAAACTTTTGGTCGTTAGTACAACTGGCACAAAAGATGTCCCGCTGACTGTAAAAAGTCACAATTTAGATGGCGTTTTATGTAGGTTGCATGGACCGGTATGCGTCACGTGCCTGTTGTTAATGCATTGCACATACGTAATTGGGACTCTTTGTAATGGCGTGGTTAATGTGCTGACCCTCTGCTCTACTTAATCCTCTGGTGCACGCAACTCTTCTGGAAGCTTAAAAGCCGTTTCAGCGTCATTTTATGGAGACCTGCCAGCACGATCCTAATTGTCTCTTTTGAAGAGTTCCTGGCAACACGTGGTCATTTGCGTACTGAAACCCATCGTGGGCATGTTGACCACTTGTTATTGAACGCGTCTGCCAGTCAAAAAGGGACACCATACCCAAATTTCCAGTTTTCAAGCAAAACGCGGCCGTCAATAACCAAAATTTTCTACCACATTCGATGATGCTGTGCACTTTATGGTTTCAAAGCGTGTTTTTGTGCCTCAATTGCAAACTAAGGGCTTGACAAACATTTTTTTTTCGGTATAAAAAGACAATTTGAATTGAAGCACTGTTTACAAGATATCTTAAGACATTGAACTGATTTTTTTGTATCTTTTTCATCCAAAATGACGGCGCTACTGCTTACGGAACCTAGCAGGGTTTTTGGAGATGCTCCAGGGCCTGATCAGCGTCGCCAGATAAAGGGAGGGAGTAGGAATCGAGGGGAAAAAGTTCCCCTCTCTCTATCAGTACCGGATTAGTCACGTGACATTGTGACTCACGCACGACAGAGACGAAACGCGTCACGTGACCGAGCCGCGGTGGACGGGGAAGTTGGAGTGGGGGAACAAGTCTTCATCTGGCAACAGCGGGCCTAACCTCTAGCGTCTAGATTTGTTGACCTAGAACAAACATTTCTTTCGAGTTTACATTTAAATGCCTGGAGAAGTACGCAGGTGTTTTCATTTTACGAACAGTTTCAGGAAATCTTTTTAAGAAAAAAAAAAGAAAATATTTCCAAAGTTTAAAAAGAAAAGTTGAAAGTAGGTACCCGGTTATTGACACACATAAGGGTTAAGTATTGCCTCCATCTCATGTCGCAACGACGGACTGAATATCCCGCAAAGATTAATCGACAACCGAGTCGAATCTGTTTCGAAAAACCGCGAGATCGCCCGTTTCTCTCGTTCCGCAGAAACATCGATCATCGGAACGCCGGTCGACGCAACGAAATTCCGTTCACGTTCGATCCACGCTTTAATTGCGATTGCGCAACCCGCGTGAACTCGCGGCGGAAGGAACGCGGGGAAAGAATATCAGGCAGAAGGGAAATCTCGAACGGCCTTCCACGACTTTTCGATAATAAATCATTTTTACCACCGCCGTTCGTTGCGTGGCCCACGGTAAATGTCTCGCGGAAGTCGGGGAACGACTAATCTTGAGAATATCGACTTTGTCTTCTAACGTAAGAAGCAGTCCCGGAATGTCAAACCAATTGGCAACGATTTTTCTAGTTCGCGAGGACAGAAACGAAACGTCGACGGTGGCAACGGCCGGGCATATCAGAGTACAGAACTGGTAACATTAATTTCTGTTAATAATACGTTTGGTTTGCAGTAAATAGAAAATTTTGCAGAACTTTTGAGTATACAGTGGGTGTAAAAAGTATTCGTACACCTCTTATAATTTTAGAAAACCATATATTTCTTTATGTGATTGTACATTCTTTTATAAAACAAAAACACAATTACGATTATTATATGTTTCAACTACAAAATGTGACATGAATAAACTAACGAAAAGTTAACGTTAATGAGATATATTAAAAGCAGTCTGAAGTCTCTCGAAATTAGCACACAAAAAGTATTCGTACACGTAACAAATTTAGAAATAAATGTGTTATAATTTGCGAAAATAAATTAAATTAATATTTCGTTGGATAGCCTTTCGACTGTATAATTGCGTCCAATCTTTGTGGCATTGAATCCACTAAATTGGATGTGATTTCGTGTGTAATATTGCACCATTCCTCTTGAAGAGCAAGTTTTGATGGTTCTTTACTTGAAATATGCAGGGTTCGGATTTTTTTATCAAGCAGATCCCATAAATTATCGATCGGATTAATATCCGGTGTTTGCGGAGGTGTTTTCAAATATTGTGGTGTCCTATATAGCAACCACTCTCTTGTGTTGCGTGCTGTATGTTTGAGGACATTGTTTTGAGTGGAGACAAAGTTATATTTTAGACCCATTTTTTCTGCATTACTTACAATATGGGTTTTTAATATGTTTAGGTATATTTTGTGGTCCATGATTCCCTCGATGACGTGTAATGAGCCCACTCCAGCAGCACTCACACAACCCCAAACCATGACCGAACCTCCGCCGTGTTTTACTGTGGGACGTAGATTTTCTTTTTGTGGCTCTGTATTTTTCTTTTTCCAGACCGTACACTTGCCATCAGAGCCAAAAACATTAAATTTACTTTCGTCAGTAAATATGACTCTTCGCTAAAACTCGATAGGCTTATTAATATTATCTTTCGCGAAATCAAGTCTCTTCTTTCTATTTGCGGCATTTACGAAATGTACTTACTCTAGCGTTGTTTGCAAGCTCAGCAGCAATCTTAGGAGCACTAATTTTAGGATTTTTTTTTATTTCACGCACTATAAAACGTTCATCGTGTTAACTAAGTTTTCGAGATCGACCAGATTTCGCTTTATTTTTATTGGTTTTTCGTTCACCATATCAATTTATAATTCCTTGTATAGTGCTATGTGAACTATTAATTGTTTTTGCTATTTCTCGCAATGATTTGCACCGATTATGCAGTTGTATAATAATTTTTCTTTCAGTCTCACTTGTTTTCTTACCTTTACGACCCATTTGACCAAATGTTACAAAAATTGACTGGCTTTGCAGAAGGTTGCCACTAGACTGTCCATCAAAGACTCTGTCTGATTATTTGTCGGGACCCGCTAAACCATAATATAAACAATCTGAAGCCTTGCAAGTGCATTCTAGTACCTGTACGAATACTTTTTGAGCGCCAATTTAGAGACACTTCTCATACTTTCTAATTTTTCTCGTTAACGTTAAACTTTCTCAAGTATATTTATATAACAGTATGTAGTCAAAATATATCACAATTACAATTATGTTTCGTTTTATAAACATGTGTGCAATTACATAAAGAAATACATGGTTTTTAAGCCTACAAGAGATGTACGAATACTTTTTACGCTCACTGTAAATCAAAATTTTTGTTTTCGTCGCGTGTAAATACTACAGACCAGTTTTTCCACGCCTATGTAGAAATGCATAGAGATCTGCCGTCGAAAAACGAGGTTGCATTTCATTATGCAAGCGGTTGCGGATAAACGCTAGATGCAATTCACAATCGGAAATTAGAACAGACCTGAAAGAAATAGAATTGAAATGAAACTGCTGCAGTGTTCTCGATAACCGTTCAAGTTTTTTATGGGCACCATTACGGAATAGGGCAGCCGCGGATACGAGGTATGATGAAGTGTACAAAGTGCGAGAAATGGGTTTTCTTTTTTTTTCGAACAACACTGCCCGTAGAGCGAGTCCGATAAAAAGAAATGGAAAATGTTGATTTATGATCGACAGATACATTAACACGGACCGCGTTGTACGGTTGACCTATTCGCACAGCTATTTGCGTGGAACGCGCAACAAATTGCTGCGCCTCTCTCGTTAGAAGCCCGCTAATTCGCTTGTGTTTTTCGCGTTGCATCATTCGGTGCACGCCTCCTTAATTCGTGACCAGCTGCGACGAGCGCGAAACACAATCGAATATTCGCGCGACAACCCTGGGAATGCGTTTTTTTTTTCGTTTTGAGTAATCGGTTGTCGGCGTGAACGTCGATCGTCGCTTGTTATTTATACCCAGAAGTCCCCGTCTTTTTGCAATTGCTCATGAATATCGAATGATACAGTCATTTTATGACGCAGAGGCAGTCTAGCTTCGGACAATTTCTACGATGTCAAATAGTAATTTATAACAGCAAGGTACATCGAATCTTGTTTTTCCGGGAAATGGATTATGGGTGTGACGTACGTATACTGTTGACTTTGCGATGAACTTGGTAAAGGGAAAAGAACGGATTGATCTCGTCCGAGACGGAAACCAGTTCTGGATTTTACGATTCATTAGATCGTGGATATCCGTTGAAATATTGAATTTTATGAACGTGATTGTTGGTTATAGATGTTAAATAATTTCCAGGCAAAGTGCAGTTAATTAGTCTTTTTGGTGAAGTTCAGACATCCGTGTGTAACAAGATGTTTCAATTTGAAACGTTAAAGCAGTTTATTCATTCTTAAGCTACTCGCTTTAGAGGCCTGCAACATTTTACCGCTTACACCTGTAAAATATATAGTATTCCCTATAGTTGCTTCTTAACACCGTACTTCCCGAAAGCCTGTTAGAAGACTTCCCAACGACCGTGCTATATCCTAAACGAGCTTAGTAATTTTTTAAAATAATAATTCGGGGTTCGAGTTACTCGGGGTGGCTGATCTTCTATGATTGTAACTAATTAAGATTGTGAAACTATCTTTGTGGGGGACTATAACATAAATCGCGAAAATCTGGCTTAATACAGGCTACGATTGTTACAACGTAATATAAAGTAATGACTGAACTACATTACTCAACCCTTATGTCAATCAACAAAATTTTCTATGATACTCACTGATCTTGTATGTTATAGTTTCAACGCTCATTTTCATATCTCAAATGTAAACTAATCTGTGGTCATCCGAGAACATAAAAGCCTACAATAATCTTCCTGTTTGCCAACGAAAATAATTAAAAAATTGAAAGTGGGTGCCCCGGGATCCGGTCATTTGCATAAGGGTTTAACAATGGTCCTAAATGAAAAACAAAACATTAGTAGACTTTATTTGAAACATTCATCGCGAGTCTAATTCAATTTCCCGTGTTGTGTTTCCTTGAAAGGAGTAATAATCCTGAGGTCATTCGAAGAAACTTTTTCCTTTAACAAAATATTCTCCGCGGCTTTGTTAAGGAGTCATTAACCAAAAACGCGGACCAATCAGGGCGCGGCAGCAATGGACGGATTTCGGCTCGGCCAATGCCAACGCCCCGTTCAGCGGGACCTGCCGCCATGCCGGAGTCCGTCTGCTTTCGTCGCGCCCTGATTGGTCCATGTTTTTCGTTAATGACTCCTTGTCGAAGCCGCGGAGAATATTTTCGCAAAGGAAAAAGTTACTTCAAACGACCTCGGGAATCGCCCTTTTCAAAGAGGTGCAACACTTTTGGGACAACCTGTATACGCCATTGTATTTACATTATACGTAGACTGCGGAAAATAAAAATGTTTGCATCGATCGCAAGACGCAGGAGCGAAATAAAAAACATTTCTTCTTTTAATTATTTTATTAAGTTGAAACCAATACGCTGATATTCTTAAATCTTTTTAATATGTCCACTGCTTGTGTTTACCCATTTTTATCATAAATGCCTAAAATCCGGAGTCTGATTATATGTGACAAAGATGAATTTAAATTGGGCCAGACATTGCCCGCGCAGTTTATACAGTAATCGTGAACGCGTTTCGAGCGCGAACCACAGGAAATCATGGAAGAAGCGTATACACGAGCGATTTTAGTTTCTTCCTCCGTGCATGAGCTGCGTACGATGTTGCCATTAAGGAAATCTTGCATTCATGTTATGGATATCAGACACGGAAGCCGAACGCATCGCGGAACGAGTCCTGCGGCTCGAATCTATTTCTCTCGCGGAGGCCGCGCAGCGTAGCGCGAAGCTCACAATCAGAAACGTCGGGTTTCGTGCTGAAATGAGTGCCTTCGCCTTCACGACTCTCTGGTCACCGTTTAAGGCGTGATACAGGACAAGCGAGGATCACGAAGATCCGCATTGCAACTGACACCGCGCAGTGGGCGAAAACGCGATTTCGGTACTCGAAAAGGGAAATTTTTTTGTTTTTAAATAAATGAGCGATGGGGATGTGTTAAGAACATTCCAAAGGAAGCAAATTCGAAAAAAATTTGTTATCCCCCACCTCCACGACCCACAGGAGGTCGGCAAAGTCTGAGGAAAAAATTAAGAACGTGAAATTGTCTCCTTTCGCATGATTTTTCCAATATTCAAGTTCAATTTAAAAGAAAACTACTAGAAATAGCTGAGTTGGGTTTAGACAATACGAAAACTTACATCTTCTAGGATTCAAACGATTTTGAAACAAGTAATTGCTATCACATTTTGAAAATTATAGTTTTTTCAAGTGAGCACAAGTTTTTCGCCGGAATTTAAACTATAAACATGCACATCTCAGCCGGAACCTAATAGAACCTTGCACCGACTATACTCTGATAAACTATGATTAGATGACCAAACAATGCAAAAAAAAATTCATTTGCTACAACTTGCTACAAATCTACCAAAAATTATAGATTTACTTCATGAATATTAATGCAGAGGAACAGGTATATTAATTCCACTTATTCTATAATTTGTTTCAAACCGGTGTAATTAATAAATACCGTGTAAATTCAAATTGATTTTACTTGCAATTTAAAGCTATAAATGTTACCTTTTTCGTCGCTCGAAATGTTCTCGCTAATGTTGCCGGCTGGTTTTAAGACTATGATGTACTACAACATCGTTAGAAAGCTTCTTGTCCGGGCGCTATTAATTTCTGATTGGGTTTTCTCACGTCCTCTTTGGGCAGGCCGCCGCTTTCTAAGGTGACGTCGGGAATGATAGGTCCTTATCGGATGCTGCGATCGTAGATAATTGCTTGATAACCGAAAATTTGGGTCGGGCCACTTTGACGTCGAACACACTTAATTGTCGAGAGCATAGATAGCTTGGGAAAATTTGTGTTCCCACGATTTGGGTGACTACATGTCTATGTTTCAATGCGAGATTTATCTGCGATCGAACGCGAGCGCCTTTGACGAGATTACTGTCCGAGCAATTTAAAAACGAAGAAAAGATATGGTTTCTTCTTAAGAGTAATAAATATTAATGTTTTTTTTTTACAGTTGATTATCAGCCTGAATTACTTACATTTAAATTCAAGGCTGCCGTATTTACATGGAACAGAATGCAGCGAGTCAGCGATAGTCACTTAAGTCTCTGATAACACCACTGTTTAAAAAGAATGACAACGAAATGAAAACTGTGAAAATATCATAGTACCGTAAATAGCTATTTTTAAATAGTAATGCAGCGTAGAAAGTGTACTATTAGATAATTAATAATATTAGGTTGTTGCTTAAGTCCGTTTTATAACAGTTGAAGAAACGTAACTTTTTCCTTAAAAAAAAATGTATTGATCAAAGTGGGCACCGTTGTAATCAACAAATTATGCCGACGAATTTACAAGATTTACATTGAATTTTTTAGACTCAGACAACAGTTCCCTTTCTTTCGCTCTATTCCTCAAAGCATACAAAACCAATGTACAGTGTTCTCCCGATATATGTCAACAACAGGGGTCTTGCCAGCGACATATATCGTCCAGGAGATACTTTGATTCACGCTACCTTGCACTCCTCAGCGTCCGAGGCTTCTCGAGCTTCGCAGCCCCTCACGGAGCATATCCCGCGGTAGCGGAGATAGTTCTGTGACTTTTATCAGCCAGATATTTGCGACATATATCGAGAATAAACTGTATATGTCTAATTCGTTAATCTACATTACTTATTACACTTGCGTGCTATTTTCTAACGAATTGCTCATCCATTATTTATTGCTTTCTATTTCTAAAAAAACTGTAACTAGAAAAGAATAATACTGAATGCGTTGAATTTTCGATTTACTCGTTCCTTTGTGACGCAGGATCTCTCATAATATTCTCTGATTCTATCTATCACGCTATCTAATAACCGAATATTTTTGTTTTTTTAATTTTAGGTAAGCAAACGCAGTCTCGGTCGCATACTGGTGGAGGGAGTTTATGTCAGTGACCCCGAGAGTGGTGAGTTTTGCATTATTCCCGCGTCCGTATCCTTCGCTCGTGAGTTACGGTAATCCGTATCGGTTACTGGCTACACTGTATTCCTTGATGCGGGGATACAGTTGGCGAGCCTTACTAATTACCCTTCATGGCAGCCAGTGGTTTTTCAGTTTGTTTGTACTTGGAGGCGTGCCATGTGAAGGAAATTATTGTAATTATTGCGGCGGGCAAAGCTAAATGGTCTCGGATCAGGATTCTTGTAACTGGCAGCCAACAACTCGACGATAAGAAGGGTTTGCTCGGCATTAATCCTTCGTCATCTCTCGCGATCATTCTGTCACTGGACCAGAACCCACATCGTGCTCGTTCTAATTCTATTTGCCCGTTGCGTTACCATGTCTGAACCGTTTTCAGATTTCCGATGTGGCAGCGCATGATTCTCGCGCTGTCCGTAAATATTATTTCTTTCCGAGGGGACAAACAAATCGTAAAATATCGACCGCGCATATTTTATTGTGACAAAAATTGTTTTCAGTATAAAACATTCTGAGGGGTACTGGTTTCACGATGCTAGAAAAAGTAGCAACGTCAGGATTCCGAGATTAATAATAAACATTTGTCGGATATACTTTTTTCGTTGACATACTTTAATCTTAGATTAGAAACTCTTACTTAATTTGAGTGTAGTATCGGTAAATTCCATATACGTAATTTTTAATTTAAAACGTTAGATCTTTCATAAGATACTAATAAAAATAAAAATCGATTTTAGTCACTGAAATAACTTTTATGCGGATACTTTTGAGCGGTGGTGTACCTTCAGGAAAAAGGATTGTCCGAAAATCGATTTTTTCAACAATTACAAGCCTAGGCGTGTCGAACTCACAATCGGTAAAAATCGTAACTTCCGTTAACATTAACCATTTACTTCCGAGGGTGCATAAAACGTTAGCTGCTAAAATTCGTATTCCAAATCGACTGGCAGGAGTTTCAATTTCGTAGCTCAAATTTCCCCCTGTAAGGGTAGTTTTTTAACGACAGTTTCTCATTCTATTAAATAAGTACAGTGAATTCTCGATATATGTCAACAACACGGGTCTTGTATCGTTCAGGGGACGTACCCGAGCCATGTTATGTTTACACTCGGCGTCTGAGGCCTCACGGGGTATACACCGTGATAGTGGGGATAATTCCGCGACATTTGTCATCGAGGCCTTGGTGACATATAAAGAGAAATCACTGTAAATACCAGAATTCGATTCTACAACCTCGAGACCCCATGAAACCATTCTGTTTGCCATCAACAGATTGCAGATCTTTCAGAATAATCAGCATAAACATTGTCTGCATCAATTACAAGAAATGGGGCCCGGATAAAAAGTTCTTCCTTCCTTTAACCCCTTAACGCACAATTTTTGTTTAAACCTGCCAAAAAAACTCAATTTTTGATGTACTGCGCTTTTGTTCCATGGAAAAAGGCTATATTTTATTCTTGAATAAATAAGTGTTATAGCTTACAATCCCATGCAAATGATAAATATCAATAAAACGATTTTTTTTTTATTTGATTTCACATTGTGATTTTCAATTTTCGATTATATTCGAGTGTGAAAAATTATAGTAGCATAAAACACAACGCCGCTCGAATTATCTCAAGTGTGCACAGTTTGGCCTGTTTAGCACGCTCGAATTAACTCGAGCGTGCAAGTTAAGGGGTTAATAATTTCCAAAAGTTGAAAATAGTACGTGGATGCTCCTATAATTCTCGTGATGTTCTTTCTGTGTAGGTAATTACAATGTATAATTAACAGAATTTGTTAATCTCTTCCCTGTGCGGCGCGTTCCTTCACGTGCAGAAAACGGAGATTTCGATCGATAAGCGTCGGCTCGTTCCTCGCGTAAGAGAGATAGATAGATCCAGAGCGAGAGGAGAGAGAGAGAGAAGAACAGGGAGACAGTTCGTGGAACTTAATATCCCAAGTTCTCCGAGATAGTTAGATTAAAAGCGATAGCAGGGGTTAACGAACGCGTCTCGCGATGATCGCGTTGCGGTTTCTCGAGGTCGAGGTATAGTCACGAAGGCAGCGGCGACGGGGCTTACAGATAGGCGCGACAGTGCGTGTGCAGGTTGAAAGAGAAGGCTCAATTCCCGGGATAGTTTCTCACGATAGGTGGGTCAGGCAGCCCGAAGGTGCGTTCGTATCGTCGATCTGTGCAGAATCCGTGCCAGGGAAAACGGTACTGCGAAACCTGTTATCTCGGCCAATAATTTCGCGTGATTATAATTCTGACCGGCCGGCGCGGCATGGTCGCTCGCCGCCGCGTACGTTCGACTAATTGTATCGTGTTTGTGCCCCGTATCGATCCTGCACAACGCGAAAAACGCATCGAAATCGCGCTTCATCCCCCATCGGGCCGACCACAATTGCGACTGAATTACGGTACCGGTGTATCGCCGGACGGCAATGTTCACCGGCGCTACACTATCCTAATCAACTCACCCTCGTAACTTAGACGCAAATTAGACCCATCAACTCGGAAGTTCTTCACCCTCTCCCGGTTTTACCTGCTTCGTACCCGCTGTTTCATTCGTTTCTTACTGGACCGGCGATTTTGCTACGTTTTTAGGATTCATAATTCGCTAAACTTAAGAAAATCTTTATTTTTTTTTTTTTAATTTTATTTAGGCGTTTCAGATCTCAGTCGAGATCTATTTCTGCCGCACCGAGGCAGTTTACAGTATACATACATATACACATTCATACATACACAGTCCACACTAAATTAAATCAAATTCGCAGCTTACATTTTTTCAAGGACTTGAAAATAAGAAGACAAGCCCCAATATTGGGTCGGGCAATCAACATTTCCAAATTTAAGGGCAACTGAAGGTTAATTTCACGCAACTGCTGAATTAGCCCAGATCGCTGTACATCGAAGAGACTACATTGCCAAACAATATGATTCATGTCCTGACTACCATGTCCGGAGACCCATTTCGGGTCACTAACAACTCCTACACGAAATAGAGACGCACTAAGGCCATAATGATCGGCTCTGCAACGATTAATAGTAACAATAAATTCTCGTGAGAGTCGTTCGTGTTTAAACCATGGCTTAGACCTTCCAGTATAATATTGGATAAAAAATATTTTCCCCTTCACCAAGCCTTGCTCTTTTATAGTCTTTTTGGTTTGCATATGCGCATTTCTGTTGAACTCCTCATACAAGTCAGTAAATGGGATTGGTACTGTTGAGGCACTGCAGGTTTCTTTGTGGCTGATTTAGGTAGACTGTCCGCAAGTTCATTACCTTGAATACCCTTATGGGAGGGGATCCAATAAAATTTCATGCCATTGCTGTTCTGATTGTTTTTTAACAAAATATTATATTTCCTTTTTATCTCGAGTGTGATACTGTTTGTTTTGATTCTCACTTTACAGCTAATGAGGCTTTGTAAGGCACTTAGTGAGTCAGAAAAAATTGCGAATTTACGATCCATATTTTTAACAGCGGTATCTAAAGCAGCGGCGCCCGTACCCACAGGTCGTCGAGTGGATGCCGCATATATACGGCGCTCCGCGCGAAAGGGTTAATAATATATACCCAAAGAAAACAATTTGATGGATAATTCCTCGTGGATGCATCTTTACAATCTCAATGTTCGTGAATTAAAAATCCCTAACGAAATGCATTCCCGAGAACGTAACCGGCGACAATTAGACTCGCGTTCTCGCTCCGAAATCCGCGGATCGTAAATTCTTCGCGTGACTTTCGCGCCGGAGCGTGTAATGCAACAAACTCGCGGAAAACGACCTTGTTGCGAAATACTCAGCGCCGCGTCTCTGTATTCGTAGTCGCATTAGAGCGAGCAGCAAGCCGTTTCATTTGTTCATTCGCATCCGCGAATTAGACGGCTTTAATGATTTCCATCTGGGACGATTCATAATTCACCGTGACGTGTTTGGGATCGGCCGCGATCACGAAACTCTGAAAAGAAAGAACGTTGGAAAATAGTGGTCTCGAAAGACGATGGAATTCTTTGGTTTCGTGGTAGAGCGGTATTAAACTCGCGCGCGCGGAAACGATGAGCTCCCTTGAGCGTGTCCGACTAATTTTCTGAATCGCGCCGAGAACGATAAGACAGTAGCCTCGTTAAATTCCATTTAATCGACGCGGAACCGCGGGAATCGTTCTCGTGCTTTTTTTTCCTGCCGACGTCGCCGCAGGTCAAAGGACAAATCCAATCAGAACTTTAGCCACGCCTGGATACGACTAATCAATACCGGGTGCTTTTTCTTCGACGTTTTTCTCGTCTACTTTCCTTAAACGACGGTGTTCATGACTAACTGAAACGCGATATTTGTAGCCTCGGATAATTGAATTCAGCGGGGCCTATCAACCAGTTTAATCCCTTTCCCGATTAGTGGAGAACACACTGTTTTTTTTTCTCTAATTAGCTAGCCGGGGAAGTCGAGATTATTGGATTCTTTTGTTCGTTTGTATTCTTCCATTGCGTTTTAATCCTCTATGCATTTCGTGGAAGATTCCGCGGTTTAATGACATCGTAATTTAACGACCTGGCCGTGTAAATTAATCACGTGACAAATCAATTTTATTCTTATGCAATCGCGTTTATTGAGCTTTCAACGGTTAATAAATCATTTCATTGACGTGTTAGTGAAATAAGTATCTGTCTCTGTGACTTTTTGTGCTATAGTGATTTCTCGATATATGTCATCAAGTGGCGGGGATAACTCCGCGACGTTTATCATCCAGGCGTTGACGGCATGTATAGAGACGAATCACTGTATTTATATACTCGATGTCCTATTTTACTTTTGTCGATTCTGAAAGCGCGTGGCACACTCTAGTAGACACGTGGTGCCGTCGAAAATATTCTTTTACAAAAGTTATTTGGTTGGAAATCGTGTTCCCGTACAGATGTAACGTGAAACGTGAATTCTAAATATTTCATATGGTTTTTAATTAAATTCACAGTAGCGAGAAAAGTTGAAATCTTAGCCGAAATAAAAAAACATTGCATCTGTTGACTCTATACTATTTTATAATTTTTTTATCACGAAAAAATCGTAGGTATCACGTCTAGCAACCTTGATAACTTTTTCTTTTTTAAACGTAAATATGCACATCTAGTTGGCGTTAATTTTTTGTACGATCTCGTAGAATGAGTTGGACAAAAATGTAAATCTAATTCTCCATGCTAGCTGATATTGTTGGAAATTATTTCATAAATAGAACAAAATGAATCTGTTATTTCTTTAGAAGGAAGGATCGTTGACGTAAAGACGTGTCTGACGACGTGCTATTAGAGAATCTATTGAAATATAATCTCTATTCTGTATACCGTAAAAGAGTGTACTTTCATTATATATACACCCATATCCCAAAAGATATTAACGTGGCGAAATGCGTTTATGTTGTCGCACGCCTAACCTACATTCACTCCCATAATTCGAATAAACTAATTCCAAGTGTCTCAGTAGGAGACAACCAACATCTTATCACTCGAAGTATGAACTGCAGTAATAGAAATGCAACAAAGAAAGCTGAAATGAAAGCCTATGGAACAGGCTTCGTAATATAATTTTCCACGCCTAATTAGAAGACGGCTATTAGAGCAAATAAAATTACTTCGGAAGTGAAGGCGATGGCACTAGCTGTGATTAAATGGATTTAATTAACTTCCAGCGCGTCCGGAATATAGACATTGAAGCGTTCCAATGCTATGTTTCTCTCTCTCGAACAAACCGCGTTCGATAAGGATCGCCGATAAAGAGTCGCTTATAGTTCTAATTAGCCTCCGATATGTAGAAACGATTACCATTGACGGACAGGTCTGCAGTGTCACGCTCCTTTGAGTTCACTCGCAGGCAATTATACGGATCGCGTGTTTTGCGCATCGAGAAGTTAACTCTCGTGGCGCACACTATCTGTCCCGAACAGTATACCATACTTACTTGCCCGTTCTTTTCTCAATTTTACGCGGACGTTTTTCCACGTTCGGCACCGTGCCGCGTGTCAGATTCTGCGATAATGCTAGTTCGCAACGTGGGAGGTTCCGTTGCGGTTCGAGGATCGATATTGTCGGATGTTGCCGCGGCATGCAAATGGCTGAACAAGTTCCGACGAATCCGCGATTCATCTAGCCCATAATCGGGAACCGATTTGCGGTGAAACTCTTGTCCCAGACGACGAGGTATCCTCGATTTTCGAGCTCGATGCCATCCACGTAGGCTCGTCGCTTCCTCAACTTCCGCGTAATGGTCAATGCACATCGAGAAAAATACGAATCCGATTAATTTGTATTGTTTCGATGCTCCTCGGGTATTTTAATACGCGAACATTCTGCTGGAAACGCTTCTATATAGGCTCGCAGCAATCATTGTTCCAGGAGTTACCTGTGGACTCAGCAAAATCTGTTTATTCATTATACTCGAGCGATTACTTCCAATTAAATTTATAATGCGCGCCTATAAGGATCGTGTATATTAGCAGCGCCCGGAAGAAGACACGTTCGTGTTTTGTAACAGGTAAACAGCGCAACTATTCTTCTTTCGAAGATCCCCAGATGATTATTATCTATTTTTGTAATGTATGGTACAGAAAAGGGAAAATAATAGGTATAATATAAATACCAACATCACTAGTTGTAATTTAAAAAATTCTATACGTTTAGAAACTTGAAGACGTTGTTCTCCGAGGAGCTTTTTAATCCTACAAATTACATTCTTCTTCGCGATATTACTCTCCCCGCGATATGTCAACGAACTATAGTATCAATGAAACGTTTATTTTCTAGAAAGATGGTACTAGAAGACTCCTGGAATGGTACATCAGCGACTAGTATCAATTTATTGTGTACAGACGTAATGTGAGAAGACTCTTACAGAAGTGATGACAGAAAAGTCCCATTTTACGTAAAGTCTAGCATTACGAACACGCGTACACCTATCATTTGAACACTTTAAGAACGTACATTGCCCGTTGCACGCGAGTAAATACGAAACGATCATCGCGCGTCTACTTTATCACCGGCATTATCGGCGATCATCGTCGTGACGTCCGCGAGTCCATCAGCCATAGGTTAACACCGCGCAGATTACAGATTCTTCCAGGACTCGCTGAAAGACGCGAGGAAAGGCAGGATGGACGACCTCGCCTACGTTCCATTACGCAATTACATAAACCCGACAGACATAAAGCTCCGTAGAATGGCTAGAACGAACAAGCTATCCAGCCGGCCAACGCGACCACGCGGAGGCCAACGATGTTAAATGCAAAGGCCTACTTAACTTCACTTTAGCCGGCTGGGTGTGACTGCCTCCGCCATTTGCACGATCCGTCGGTCTACGTGTTTCAGTGTCAATCATCGTCATGCTAATTGCCGTCGTTAGCCGTCGACGCGTGACTTTTCTATTCCGGTGATCATCGATCGACCTGTCCTTGCGCGATCCATACCTTTTTATCGTCTTCTTCGTTCGTGATGACTAATTGAGAGCTCCCAGATCACTATTGTGCGTGATATACAAAGTGGCTCAAAAGGTATTTCCTTGAAAAAAGCGATTACAAAGATCATTTAAAGTAACTTTTTCCTTTGCGAAAATGTTCTCCGTGGCTTCCTTAAAGAGTTATTAACGAAAAACACGGACTCATCAGAGCGTGGCTATAGCGATCGGATTACGGCGCAGCCAATGCCAACGCCCCGCTCAGAGGGACCTCCCACCGCGTCGCGATCCGCCCGCTATAGCCACGCTCTGATTGGTCCGTGTTTTTTGTTAATAACTCCCGAACGAAGCCACGGAGAACATTTTCGCAAAGGAAAAAGTTATTTATGTTCACCTCGGGAATCGCCCTTTTCAAGAAAGTACATTTTTTGGAGAACCTGTATACTTACTATGAACTTGCCTCCAAGACTGAAATAAAAAAATTCTTAGTTCAATGAGGATGTTACTTTTCAGAACAGTACTCTTCCGAAAATTGTTAGCGCTATTCAGAATATTTATTTGGCCTGTTAACCAAAGAATTATTGTTTAAAAAGATGAAAATACGTTCTACAAATATTCTTTTAATATTCAGGAAACTGATGTTTCGGCATCTCCAAGGTTTCAGCATCTTCGTCCACACGCTTTTCACGAGACCGAAGGCCGTAAACCGTGAGAATGTGTTACGTCAAGATATATCTCACATTTTTTCTCCGTTCCGTCATCGCTGGAATATCTCCCTCGATTCTTCTCGAGTAATCGCTCTGATAAAACGAGCTCGATTACCTATCGTTTTGCCTACCATCGTTTTCTCCCGTTGCGTTAATAAGACATGCTCCCCCCTAAGTTTGCGTGATCCACGTCGAAAAAGCGTAAGAAAAAAAGAAAAGAGAGCAGGATAAGCGTGATGGTATCGTGCTATCTATTGGCCGTCTAAATTGAACTCACTCTCGACTTGCTCGTCCAGTTTATGGGTGGTCTTCCGTGTGTTGGACACACCGGGACAACCTGGCGTCGTATCACAAGAGTAACTCGAGTCTTCGGGATGCAGTTTTTCGATATCAGAGCGCATCGCGCGTCGCAAGAACGAACCTGAGAGTTGTCTCAGCGAAAGTCGCCGCCGAATCGACAACAAGTATCGAGAAGAGCATCGTCCACGCAGAAAACGCATTTTCTGTTATCGCGAGGCCGCAAACTTCTCTTATGTGACCGGCCGTTGTTGATCCGGTTTGAAATCGATTTCCGATTTCGGGGCGTGAATTATTGTCCGTGGGAAGCTCAAAAACATCGTTTATCAGCAGCTTCTATCTGATCGCATATGGCAGGACTCGATAGCTTATCAAGTATTGTTCACTTTCACGAGTAAAACTCGTGGGATCGAGCATACGGTCTCGTCAAACTTTGATAACGACATCGACCGATCGAGAAGGCTGGCCAACGGTTGTAACGCCGAAAATCCGAAGGACCTGGGAGTCATTGAAACGGCTAAGGTCGCAATGACCCTGAACATGGAATCCGGCTGAGCAGGTGTGACGCGACAGCCGGTGCTCGGCAGACTCACCGTCGGCCAAGTTCCATTTTCGATATCTAAACATTGGTTTTTCGACTTTTCCAATTTTCGGCACGCTGAGTCTACTATTTATTTGATGCAGTGGGTTGTTGCGTGTGAAGTGTCCGATTTTCGAATGCGTTTCATTCCAAAAATACTTGAGTAAGGGGACCCAATTACTGCGAGGGTACCAATTACTGTGCCTGTATAAATTATACTTATTTTTAAAGCATGATTAATATTAAAAGACACATTATATCTTTTTTATTGAAATCAGTTAATGTATTTTGTTATGTATCCCTTTTTAAATGTTAATTATACTTTAAAAATAAGTATAATTCATATAAGCATAGTAATTGGGTCCCTCATCATATCATAGTCTAAACATCATTCGAATTTTTTGCACTACACTGTTCCTTCTGAGGCTCCACTAAAAATTAGTATGATATAATTCACAACAATTTCTGCATCGCTATCTTTGCATTATTTCTCGATTTTGTATGGACATAATCAGCCGAAATCGACACTGTCATGCGCGTACAATTAATTCTATAATGACCGGTGTTGGGATATGGGGTTTATTATAATAATAAGATTTTAATAAGAAAACTAATTTATTCAAAGAGACACGGAAGGATTCTTTTAACTCTTGATACCTCGATACTCTGGACGAGACTGACGAAAAATGTGCAACGGAAAACCGTTGCTTAGGTTTGGAACCAGAAACGAAAGAAAAGGCCTGGGCCTGAAATGTGTTTATGACCCACCCCCCCCCCCCCACCCACCCTTAAGAGTCGGGGTACTGCCAGAGACCCATTGCTAAGAATAATAATCAGGCGCCGCTGGCGTCTCTAAATCCTGGCACTCTAAAGTGTTTCGCAACACAGAGATTATTTTTGCTTATATATATATAATTAGATATGAAAAATCCAACAACCGGTTACATCCGTGAGGAATTTCCGATCAGGAGTTTCAAGCCTTCGGTGAAAATCCAAACGGTAAAAGTACTAAATAACGGCGTTAACTAATCGCAGGAATTTCTACGACGTCATCGGCGACCGTAATAATGTTAATGACCCGAACCGACGGTTTGTGTCGACCTAACAGAGCACTGTAAACAATTGTTAACTATAGGATCGGACATCGTCCGCGGAGCCGGCAACCAAAATTACAAAACTGCATCGGGCGGTTTTAACGATTCAATTAAAGGCTACATTACATCCGTCGATTGCTATAAGTTGCTGTGTAATTGGTGGCGATCGCTTTTAAAGGAAGCGTCGGTGTATTACGGTTAATTGGCGTCTTGCGTCGGCTGTCGGTGATGGGGAGCGTGCCTCGTAAAAACGATGATTCCAATTAAAACTCGGTTGCGCCGTGGATCCCTCGCGGGTGCAAGGAGTCATCGAACAAGTTGTCGAACATGGGGCAACGGTTGCCAAAGCTGGGAACAGTTAGTCCCGACGACGGTTATCGACACATGATGATTAGCCGCGGAGTGTCGTGCGACGGGAACACGCCTAACTAGAAGGATCGTTAAGAGCCAAAGGTAGTCACGTGACTTGGTAGACCCGTCTTGGTCTCGATCGGACGGGTCTTAAGTGTGTGACTAAACTTGTCACATTTCTTGCTTTGTATTATCAATATTACGAATTCTGACGCCAGATGCGTGCTTCAAGTTTTTGACTTTATTTCGCAGAGCATTAAGACAAAATATAGCTCAATTTGTAGCTGAAGATATTTTCTAGCGCGTGCTACTCTCGATTTCATCCAGAAAACTCATCCAATGGCATAAAAATGCTTGGGTTCCACGGCATGCATATCGTCAATTTTTGGCCTACTTCTAACGCTTGTATTACCAAATGTCCACATAATCTCGTCAGCTCATGACCAGCGCGCGCTAGATTGAACCTTCCTCTTTCAAACGAGCCCTTTCCCAGCGAAAAATATTCTCATATAAGGACGAAAAGTTGAGGCACGTAAAATCATTTTTCGCTTATTTTTGTCGGTAACGTGGTTACTCTACCTTATTGCGAATCTACGGAGTCTTGGCTCTTTAAAGTCTCCTTGCAGTTTCGTGGGAGATTAGTGACGAAACAACTGCCGAGTATGCACTTTCACTAATTTATTAACCCTCGAATTGTACCCCTGGGGTCTTTCGTGACCCCTTGAAAATTTTCTGTATTCTGCTTTTCTTCGATTCTTTGCATGATAATATGTTCTTTCGCACGTTTGGATTTTAGTCCTAGGATAGTCTCATAATTGATAGCACACACTTTAACAACTTCACTTTTTTTAGTCAAACTAGTTTATTAACTGTTAAGTGATGAAAATTGTGGAAAACTTGCATTTGGTCCATTCGTGAAAAAGATATTCCGATTTAGAGTGTGTGCCAGCAATTATGAGACTGACTGTACGCTATCCCATTTCAGAATTAAATATAACAAGACTTAATGTTCGACTTAATCCTAAATTCTTCGGAGTCGCGTATGCCCTGCAACAACAATCTTTTCCAAGGAATATGAATTTTGGCGAATTAATTACAGAATGTTATTGTTATAACAGGTTGCTACTATGGAGGCTATGGAAGATTTCAGAGTCTTTCACGAAGGAAAGACTTTCTCTAAAAAATAACAAAGTAGTGAACTGTGTACCGCGAAGCTTGACTAAATGAAATTCGCGTAACCTGAACACTGTGATTACGCAAAAAGAAACAAGCGTGACAGTCGCCGGGGAGAACGGAGCCAAACAATGATGGGACTCACGTTCACGACGATGACGTGAACGCGATAAAATGCGCTGCCGGCTTACGTAACCGCGGAAATCGTGCATTATACTTACGTGGCGGGCCGAACGGACTCGCAGCAGGTATAGGCCTCGCCGTCTGTCCGTCCGGTTCACCTTTGCTAGGACGGTCGGTGCTCTTCAAGGTCAAGGTGAAGGCCTCTCGTAACCCGTCGTCCCGCCACTCGGTCTAGGCCGTCGGACCGGATGGACGAACCGCCTTTTCGCCTTCGTCTTCGATTCTCCGTCCGGCAAACGATCATCCATTTGTTCTCTCGTCGCACAGTAAACCATTTCTATAAAATAAAATAGGAATTAATCAAAAAATGTTCTTCTCACGAAACAAGTGAAAACCAAGTCTTTCCGTAAGCTGATACTCGAGTAACATTAGTTCTTTAACAATCAACTCCACAATATTGTAAATTTCTTCTTTCTGGTCCGAAACATGCCAATTTTACAAAAACATAACATTAGACCAATTTTATTTCATATTTGAGGTTTGTTTATACACCGCCTTCGGTTTTTAGGAATCAAAAATATATCAAAGTAATTTATTCAGAGAGCGGTAACTGGGAAATTAAGATTCGCGATATGAATTATTGTTTCAATTTTCCACGCATTTCGTTATTTGTACACAAATATGGCACGCTCGATCTATCGGCGAAAAAATTAATTCTCAAATCTGGACAAATAATTCCTCATATCCAGGTATGCTTGACACAACAGTAAACACATTAAAGGATTATATGTAGATTAACAGTTCACTCAACACAAATAGTAGCAACGGCAAACGATTACAAGCCTCCATCATCCAGTCGAGCGGCTAAGACGTGAGATGCCTGCATAAAATAGAAACGAAAGTCTGCATAAAGAATCGCATTCCGCTAACAAGTCTTTGATGCATTTGAAATTCCCGAGCAAGGCAAATTGATTTCACATCTTTCGTTCCTCATTCATCAGGCTCGATCGACCGATAAAGCTCTTTGTTACGATTCCCCGTGCCACTTGATCGGAGAGCGCCTCGTGCACCATCTGACGTATCCGTCACGGTTGTCGTGTTCCTTCTTGCGAGGCTCGGGAGGAGAGTGCTCGTGACAAAGGTCTCGAGTCTCCGGGCCGGCAATCGATAATGCATTCTCCGGCGCGAGATAGAAGACGGTGACGTTCGAGTAATCGAACTAAGTTCCATCGAGTCCCACGGAAACTAGATTCCCCGCGATTTCCGCGTTGAGCACTGTTAGACGGGCCCCGGCTCGAGACTGAATAACTGTTCGAGCCTGATCGCGGCCCAGACAATCACGTTCCACGCAAATTGTTTTCTCTAATGGTCGCGGAATTACGGTATTAAACGTTCGCTCGGTTTAAGAGGGCATGCTGCTCGTTGCCGAAAGCCATTACACAGAAATTGAGTGACACTGTTCTCCTGCCGTTGTCTGTTCGGCTTGTCAGCTTTCCGCATTGTTCCCCGACATGTTTGCGGCGACTACGTTTTGTTCTTGTCCACTGAATATTTCTCAACGGTTTTTCGTAGAAATCGGGATGAAAAGCGTTTGCCCAGAGTAAATTGGTACTCGTGAAAATGTTCACTGCCAGTCGTATGTGTAACATCCAATCGAATGGATTTTACGCTAGCCGTTATTTAATAACACGTAAAACGATGTACGCAGAAAGTGTGAATATTTTATAAGAGGACAATTTTCCGAGCCCTGATAGTGAACGTGGCAACTTAAGGGAGCCGGCATGGTTTGAAATCCATGTACGTATGCAAGGGTCAAAATCTGGACAAACTTCCGCTTCAATATTGCAATGATCAGTTTAGAAGTGGTCAATTGTGTTTCCTAAAAGTCCAATCTACGTTTGTATAGAGCCTAAATTGCGAATTTCTACCTCATCGTGGAGTAATTTGTAATATTCGGCAGAAGATTCGAATTCTGAAGGCAGTACGACGTCGCAAGATGGCTGCCGCTGAGAGATTTAGCGTTCGTATCGAAAAAAGGCTCTATACAGACATAGCAAAGACATGTACAAGCACGGTGGTATACGTTTTTAATTGATTACTTCCTTACTTAAGACGTAAAATGTCTAGAAAAAGATGCACAGCGTAACATAGCGTGACTGTCAAGGCCAAATACCTGCCGGCCCCCTTAATGTACGGTAATGCCTCGATCTAAGCCGAACGGAGCTACATAGTTGTAGTCAGTTCGCCTATCTCCTACACGGGGGGGGGGGGGTAATCCGAAACGATCCATGAAGCATGAGCTGTCTTGGTAGCTGAGCAGTGTGAAGTGTAAACATGCGTAAAAATAATTAATAATAATTATAAACGACATTTAAATAATTTTATAAAGATAAGCATAAGGATAAGCATAAGCATAAAGATCCGATGTCCACTGATCAAACTGCTTAAAGTATCCTAGTTTAACTCAATTGACACGAGAGACCAACTGAAGTTTAGATATTCGATTACTTTTTACCAAAGTTTGAACAGCAAATGGTATATCGCTGGCGGCTATTAAAGCAGCGAGAAAATATTTGAAACCTTCGTAATTACTATATCCAGCAGGTTCGAAGCCGAAAGTTTAAGATAAATTTTTGCGACATTTCCTTTACGACAACCCTTGGCCGGACGATGATTCTTGAGAAAATTTATGTCCTGGTCGACGGTGTTATGGGAGACTCTCGAGAATAAGTATCAAATTATTTTATATCGCCTGTCGTAAAGGGAAAAATTCATGTTGAGAATATTTTAATAGCAGCCTCGAAGAATTCTTTTCCGATTGGAAGAAGCTCGATATAATGACGCCCGTGAAAGGAAAACCTAAGTCCCCTGGACGAAGCTGGCTCTCGCGGATGAGCCCAGCGTGATCGGAATAATGTTATCTTACAAGGACACATCCCGCGGCAGCTTCGTTTAGATTTCTCATTCCGAGCCGTGGAAGTCCCATCCCGACGAGGATCTTCGCACCTTGTCGTTCCTCTTCCGGCCGTTTCGCGTTCGGACATTTTCCCCGATTCGCAATAAACACTATCGAGGGTCGATCCGGGGAAACAGAAATCCAATAATCACGTTTGACATTTCGAAGCGTCGAGAAATCGAACCTCCTGGAATTCGCAATTCGATAGCTACAAAAACGACCAGTTTTTGCGCTTGACCTTCTCGGACGGCGATAGAAGCGAAACTTGTTTGACGCCATCGATACGTGTATACTTCGAATTGACACTTGCGCGCAAATCTATTTTACGGATCGTTTCCGAACAATTGGAAACGTGATGCAGCAAATAATTGCTGCAACGGATCAGTGATTTTTCAACCCAGAAATTATTTTTCTTGCATACTGTTCCTTTTTCAATTCAAGAACATTAAGTTCTATGGTGCTGCTCATATATTTAATAACTTATTATTAGATGGTAGAGGTTCACGTGTGTATTGCTCACAAAAATATTCATGAATTTATTATCGACAAGCTTATTCATTGAGATAAAGGGACCAATGAGAGAGTAAAATGGTACAGTAATTTCTCTATATATGTCGTCAAGGTCTGGATGATAAACGTCACGGAATTATCCTCACTACCGCGGAGTGTATCCAGGTACATGAAGGTCGAGGGACCTCAGGCACCGAGGAGTATAAACATAACACGCCTCGGGCATGTCTCCTGGACGATACACGACGCTGACATAATCGAGAATTCATTGTATACCACTGTTTCTTTCGTCGAACAGCGTGTCTACATTGAATGTTAAAAATTTATGAAACGCAATACTAAAAAGCTAGTACTGTCGATATATCAATGGCGGAGAAAGCGTGTTGCACCATCATTCGCGGAGCTTAATTCATACTTGAAATTCAATGACGAACGGTTTCTTCGTTCTGTTGCCGGTGATATTTACGCGATCGTCCACCACTATGTCGTAAAACATCATACTCGATCGTGTAACTCAGATTTCCGCTGTCTAACTCATACAGATCCGTGTCAGACTGTTCTGGAACAGACACAAGCTTAAGCACCACAATTTCGCTGATCATTTGCAGCATAGCTGCCCGACTTCAACATGTAATTGCAATGACTCGAGCATTTCGAGCAAGTTCTGTAATTTCGTTGGAGAATGTCCGCGGTGAAGGTAAGGGGAGAGCATTCGTAATTAACGGTGACTTTTATTATGGACTGCTGGACCTTTGGTATCGAATCATTCGTTGATGTTTACTTCGAATGCGATCACTGGAGCACTCTCAGTATGAACATGCACAGGGTAAGACAAATATCTCTACAAGTTCTCATCGGGAAATACAGTGTCAAATTTACATGTCAAATACAATTAATTCTCGATACATGTCAACAACACGAGCCTTGTCGGCGTCGTGTATTGTCCAGGAAACATACCCAAGTTATGTTTACACTCCTTGGCGTCAGAGGCCTCTCAAGCTTTATGACCCTTCACGGGTTATAACGGTAGTGGGGATAATTCTGTGACGTTTGTCATCCAGGTCTTGGAGACATATATAAAGGAATCACTGTGTATTCGTAATTTATGTTATTTAGTCAGTAAAAAATTTGTTGCATCGATTGCGAGAAATAGGTGCCAAATAGAGATTTATTTCTGCGTTTAACCGTCTTAAGAAGTTGAAAACAATACATCCAGACTTTAAATTTAATTTATAATATATGTAGCCTCATTTTTGTCGAATTAAAGTAGAACATCATATGAACACTGGGCTTATAACTGTAACAAGTATTTATACAAAATTTGATTTATAAACCTCATTCCTAGTGCCGATTTTATAGCTTTAAATTTACAATTGATATTTACATTATTTTCATTAATATCGGCAAACCGTTGCCTGCACAAAATAACACAATTTGTCTACAACTTTTCGTTCGTATTTAACTGAAATGTTTGTAACTAAAAGCCACTGTACTCCTACAATATTCTCTCTAAATTATATTCAATTTTACGTTGATGTGTGTAGAAACGTTTGAACCTGCCATGAAAGTTTCAAGCATCGACAGGCGTCAGCCACAATGGAACATTTCAACCTTTCAAATCTGTGACGTTACGGTTGCGTGAACGCAGCGTGGCCATTCATAGAATGTATCTCCAATGTTCATTCTTCCAGCGCAACAATGTCTTCGCATCCAAACTGGTTGCGCGCGGGATCCATTAGGTTACTATTAGGCCGTTCAAGTTATTTTTAAGATGACAAAAGGATTTATACACCATTGTCCGTCTTTATACTTTCACCTAACTGTTACGGGTACCGCAGAAAATCAATATAACCACGGAACATAAAGCACGCACGATCTTCTGATATTTAAACATTTCGTAACCGCGGGGGAGGGAATCTAAAATGAAATTTAGATTCAGAAAATTTTCAAAAATTCAATATTCCAATCTCTAAATTTCAACTGTATATACGATCAAATTTTTACACCTTTAACGCCATATTCCTTTCTTTTAAAATAAAGTTAGAAACTCTTGTAATCTATATTTAACCATGAAAGAGAACACGTGTATAGAATAATTTTGTTCCCGATTGGGAAATTATTGAAGTTGGAGAAGTTGTAATTAAAGAGGCCTTGAGAATGTCCTATATGCATTTTTCTGGACTTAAACAAGATTTGGGTTACAATATTTTAACACTAAAAGTACAGATTGAGACGAATTTATTCTCGCAGGAGAACTTTTCAAGCCTTCAACAATTTATTTCTGAAAAAAACAATGAAAAGACGGGTTTTCTTAGAAAAAGATTTAACAAAAATATCACCACTAATTTGTGTGTTGCCGCCGGTACGGGAATCGGTGTGTTTCCGTTAGCGGCCGAAGACAAGGCGCAAAGTGATTCGTCTAATGAAGGAGATATCGATTAATGACTTCGCAAACACATCGGCCGGTTGGCAATTACGGCGTACGTATCCGTAACGATTAAATATAGCTCTGGTTTCATAATAGACGGTTCGAGGGACGATACTCGAACGATCCGAGCCGCCGGGAGGGGGACACGTCGGAATCATGCTCGAACGAACGGTATTCCCTGAATCGAAGCGTTTACGATCGCGGACGATTCGCCTGAGAATCATCGTTCTTGGTACTCCGGAGAGTACACTGCAGCGCTCGTTAGGTTCAGCAAAATGTTGCGGACTTATCGAGCGTTACATAACCCGCGATTATTCTTAAATAATACGGTTATCTTGCCCTGCGGTTTCGTTCGAGGAGACTGACCAGCCGCGGAGGAATTTCTTCTCCCCTCCACCGCCGCTTGGACACCTCGCATTTCCGTTTTGGTAGCTCGCCTTGAACTTGCCCTTCTTACCGTGGAACCTTGAAGCCGCCCCATAACACGTCCCCGGGAGAACGCGCACGCGAATTCGCGAGAACAGTCGAAAGAATTCGAGCGAAATCGCGCGCCTGTTTCCGCTGTGTCGCACGTCGGCTTCCCCGCGGCTTCTTTCATTGTTACGAGACCGGTTCGAAGTAGATCACCGTGTTTTATTGACCGCAGCGTAGGGCCATCGGGGGAACCTCGTTTAATGGAATTAGATTTCTGTTTCCTTTTACTTGCGGGCCCGGCTATTTTTGTGGCCGGACGCCTCTACGGGTAAAGCCTTTTAATGGATTTCGGAGATTTCTCAGAATAGAACGGGTTTTATGCATTTATACCACTGAAATGGAACATTTTATTTTTCACTGCTTGTCGATTGAAATTGATTGGTTCGGATGCGAGAGTATGTGGTTAAATATGGATGAATTTATTTTTCTAATGATATTCTTATTCAAACGCCCTTAACTCTTTGCGGCACAGGATTTCAGATGAAAAATAGACCCATGTTGCACAGTAATTTTATCGGGTTTTAAATTAAACAAAATTGGTATATTTTTAAATTCGTCTGCTAGAAGTCGTCTTGAAGACTGCCAGGCTGCATGACGGTTTCTATTTTCAAGAACGAAATCAAAGAAACGGTTCGTTCTAACGATGCAAAAATAAAATGACACCGTGTCCAATTTTAGTAAACTTTGTGCCAAGTAAATTTTGATGAAATCACTTTTACGTGCGGTGTCGTTTAACTCTTTGCGGCACAGGATTTCAGGTGAAAAATAGACGTATGCTGCACAGGAATTTTATCGGGTTTTAAACGAAACAAGATTGGTATATTTTTATGAAGGTATAACATCATGTAAAATCATAACAAAATAGTAATAGTCAATTAAATTTGTTGTTATTGGGCGCGGCTCAAATAGTCCCACCGTGCCACATAGAAAAGACGAAATATAAACCTATGCACTTGCAAGTTATTGCAAGATTTCGAGGTGGGACACTTTTAATCCCACCGTGCCCTAAAGAGTTAAGAGCCATGGGTAGTCACGTAACTTTTGCAGAATCGGCAAGTCTGTAACTGCAGTATAATTTCCGTTCACAGTCTTCAGACACTGACTTAAGATCCGTCTTGGTCTTAATCCGCCAGGTCTCAAGTCTGTGACTAAACTTGTCACATTTTTTGCTCAGTATTATCGATATTATGAATGTTGACGCCAAAAACGTGCTGCAAGTATTTGGCCTTATTTCGTAGAGAATCAAGACAAAATATAGCTCAATTTTAGCTGGAGATATTTTCTAGCGCGCGCTACTCTCTATTTCATCCAGAAAACTCATCTGGTTTGGATTCCACGGTACGGGCATCGTCAATTTTTGGCCTACTTCTAACGCTTGTATTACCAACTATCCGCATAATCTCGTCAGCTCATTACCAGAGCGCGCTAGATTGAACCTTCCTCTTTCGAACGATCCCTTTCCCAGCGAAAAATATTCTCATATAAGGACGAAAAGTTGAGGCACGTAAAACTATTTTTCGCCTATTTTTGTCGGTAACGTAGTGACTCTACCTTATCGCGAATGTACGGAGTCTTGGCTCTTAAAAGTCTCCTTGTAGTTTCGAGGGTGATTAGCGATGGAACAACTGCTGACTTTGCACTTTCAATAATTTATTAACCCTTAAATTGTGCTTCTGGGGTCTTTCGTAACTCCATGAAAATTTTCGGTATTCTGCTTTTTACTGACTATATGCATCATAATATGTTTCGTTTGAACTTTTGATTTTAGCCCTAGGATAGTCTCATAATTGATAGCACACGCTTTAAAAACTGCACTTTTTTTGTCAAACTAGATTATTAAATGTTAAGTGATGAAAATTTTGGAAAAATTGCATTTGGTCCATTCGCAAATAAAGTTATATTAAAGTTAAAACCATTTTTCGCCTATTTTTGTCGGTAACGTGGTCACTCTACCTTATCGCGAATCTATGGAGTCTTGGCTCTGAAATATATTTAGATTGGAAATTCCGTAAAACTCAGATCGAATTAGGTTCAAGTCTACATGGAAAAGACAAGGGAGGGACAAAAGAATATACCCAGAATAATTTGATTTTAATATTTTAACAAGACTGAGTATTAATACTATCGTTCTGTATTGTTCAGAATTGTATGATACACGAACTTCTCATATTATTATAATTTTTTCTTCATGTATCAAACATAAACTAATTCTGTAATCACCCAAGAACAGAAAAATGATCTCGAAATTTGTCAATGAAAATATTAACACTAAACCCATCGAGCATTAACAGTATCCGGTAAATATTGCCTTATAAAAATGGCAACCCTAAATTTATTGAGATTAACCATAATTTTCAATATAATGCTGCTTGGACAAGGAAATGTAATCCACTATTTTCCATAAATGAATTTTTATAGTTTCAACAATTCTAAAATATAAAACCGGTCATTTTGACCATGATAGCTTTAGCGTTATAGAAGTTTGAAAAAAAAAGAACTTCAACTCTGAGGGTTAAGAAACTTCAACTCATGGGGTCCTCAGAGGCAAAACTGTAAGAAAATACAAAAAAAAAGATTTTTTAAGCCGACGCCGTACAGACCTTGAAGACTGAGTCTGGAGAACGGCTTCGCTCGAGACATTTAATTTCGTTCTGAGGGAAAGAAACGGCGACAGTCTGGGATATTTTTTCTCAGCGCGATGATCCTGTCACGAAGCCGTTGTCGCGGCGCGAAGGAGCGGCCCGGCCTCGCGATTTTCGGGGGAAGCACGCGTGCCGCTCGTTGAAAGGAATGTAGTCGTCGGGTCAGGTTCTGGAAAGCCCGAGTGCGAAAATAGCAAACGGCCGGCGGCCGGTCTTGTTGCTTTTCATCAGGGCTCCGTCGACATTCGTTCGTCGGCGCTGGCTAGCGGTGTCTCGGGCGTAATTCCGCGCGGAGAGCAGAACCGCGCGTTATCCCTGAAACGCGGCATGACGCTCCTCAAGGTGCGCCCGCAAGAAACCCGGCTGTCTTCTTCGGGCCGACAATTCCAGGCAATCGTCCGCTAACTCTAATAATATAATGATCCTGTTTTAGAGGAGGCATGTACCTTCAATTACCGAACGAGCGTCAGTTGTCTGGATTAAATTACACTTTTTGCTACCCGCGCCGCGCACCGTGCGATTCTTCTTCTTCGGCATCTGGGACCGGCGGAATTTTATCAGCCGTGCTCATTTTATTCGGCCAATTAAAAGTTTACCATTTGTCCGCGATGGTAATCTACGCGCAATCCTGTGCGCGCGAGCACGGCGCTCGGCTCGATCACTATTCATGGGAAGATAGACAGGATGATCCTCGAGCGCGTAGCAATAAAACAAAAATAAGTACTTTCAGCCTTAATTGCAACAAACTCGAGTGAAATTGAAATCGATTTACTCTCTTAATAGACCTAACAGGTTGGAAATGGTATGAAAACATAGCAAGCTTCTGAACTTCTCTTTACAAGCTTCTGAAATTTTTACTACTTTCTGTTTCTTCTATTTGTGAGGTAAATGCGTGCAATCCGCAATCTACTAATGACCAAATCATTAGACACTAATGATTCTAGTAGGTTACCATAGATATAAACCCAAGCACATATCATTTATACAGGGTGTACTGTACAAAAACGTTGTACTTTTTTTCAAGGGGGTGATTACTTGAAGTAACTTCTTCCTTTGCGAAAATTTTTTTCGCGGTTTTGTTAAGAAATTATTAAAGAAAAACACGGACCCATCAGAGCGCAGTTACAGCGGACGGATTCTGGCTCGTCGAGAGGTCCCACTGAGCGTGGCGTTGACATTGGCTTTGTCCACTGTAGCTGCTCTCTGATTGGTCCACGTTTTTCGTAAATAACTCGTTAACAAAGCCGCGGAAAGTAATTCCCCAAAGGGAAAAGTTACTTCAAATGACTCACCGCTGTCAAGGAGGTATAACATTTTTGTGACACCCTGTATACGCAGAAATGATTAAACCTGTTTCTCGCATTACCAGCGAACAGTTAACTTTTTAGATTTAATTCTTTCCTTCCGGCATCTAAGTAAGATTTATAGAATCTATAGGATATCTTTTGCTGTTCTTATTCGAACACCTGAGTGTACGCAATTTATTCGCAGTGATAGCAGCTGTCATAGGTCGTTGTTTGCCGATCGATTCGTCCTCCATCCGTGGACAGGGGTTTAAACTAGATCCGTATCGGTGCGAAACAAGACGAGATCCCCGGGCACGGGATAAATTATGGTAAACGTCCGCGGTCCAGACAAGCCTTTATCGCGACACCAGCCGGCGAGATCGGAAAAACGCGAAGCCGGTAGCCAGCTTGCAACGGGCTGTAACAGTAATGACGATTTACGAACGATAACTACCTCGTCAAACGACTTCCACGGCGGAGTCCGCGTTCCTAGCTGATACTGTTCCTGCGATCGACACGCTGCCACTCATTGTCCGTTAGTCGCGAGCAGGGGCTCTCGCGTATTTTTATTTCACGCCAATTTGTTCGAGATCGAACGATCGAGCCGAAACGAGACCCAGCCAGCGTTCTCCCTGCAAACGAGATATTGCAAGCCGCCGTTCTATATTGTGCGATAAGTGTCGCCTAAGTGGTTTCACGACGTAAAAGTTACAAAAACTATCGTATAATGTGTCCATTCAGCGATCGCCAATAAAGCAGTGTCGGCCTTTCAAAATAGAGTCCCTTGAATGCGTGTACAGATTTTATTGAGTGGGCTACCCATATAAATTTTTATCAATAACATCGAACTTGCGTCACAAGTTTTTTAACATTCCTACTACCGACCCAGTCGAAATGACCAGTTCCTAATATTTTATTTCACAATTACAGTGAATCCTCGATATATGTCAACAACACGGGTCTGGCCAGCGTCGTGTATCGTCCAGCAGATATACCGGAGTTATGTTTACACTCCTTAGCGACTGAGGCCTCTCGAGCTCCACGGCCCCTCACGGGATATACCCCGCGATAGTGAAAATAATTGCCCTTCATTTATCATCCAGGCTTTGGCGACATATATAGAGAAATCGCTGTGCCGAAATTGTAAAAATGTTTTCATCAGAAATTCTTGAATGAACTTCCTCATTGAAGCACATACTACAATAAAAGTTCTGTGAAGCCTGAATGGATAAAGTCTTGTCACATCATTTATTGCTCGGCAGTTCTGGCGTTAATTAAAAATTCTTAGAAGCAGCATATTTGTATCAACGTCGACCTTTTTAAAATCGATCAAATTTTACATTTACATTTGCGTGCTAGAAAAGACCGACTATGCCTATGAGAGTTACAAGCGTCGACAGGTTCGGCATACTTTTTATACCGTGTACATGCCCCGAAACCATTGCCGCAACACTTGCCACAGAATTCGCAACTACCTGTACAACTGAGCGTCGAACAGCACTCTCGCGTGCGCACTCTTTACCAGCGAGTTCCGCGTGTTTCAGCGCACGCTAAATTCCGCTTTGAAACTATGCAACGTTCGCCCGGTATATTTAGCTACGGTGAACGATCCTCGCGGAATTTTGTCAGATAGCCGGCATTCGAAGCGCGGTGGATCGGCAACGGGCGAACACGAGACCGGATAAGGTTGCGTCAGGACTCGGTTTCCCGATCTCTTATCGGCGATTCTCTTTCTGCTGGCGCGCAGCCGGCCAACAAGGAATTCGCAATTAGCGGCGCGATCGATAGCACCGGCTCGCTTTACTTGTTTTCCCTTGACCCACTACTAGCGCGAGGTTCTTCTTACGACTGTGGCGAGTTCCCGCTCCTGGTGGACCCAGCTCTTCCCCTCTTTTTTTCAGCCGAGGTGGAAATATGAAAACGTCGATCGGCTCTATCCGAACGGCCAACGTAATTTACGACTCCCTTTCGACGAAGCTATTTTTGGGTGGACACTTTCCAGACCTAGTCGAAGCATGTTTATTAGAGTTTTGTCCCAAAGTCCTCAATAGCAAACTGAGACCGTCGTAAGTTAAGAGACGAACTGAAGGGCACTCGAAGCAGACCCAACGGTCTATCTACACGTGGGCCAGGCGTGGGTGGCCCGGAGGAAAGTCCCATCGCTCCCTCCGATCATCTCGTCGTTCCGAAAACAAACACGCCAAGGGTGGAAGGAACAGGGGTGAGACGAAGAAAGAGAACAGCTCTGATTGGAAGGACCCAAAGCGTGGGTTAGCCAATCAGGGTTGTTTAGAATTTTTACCAGGGCAAACGAAGGCATTAGAGAATTGGTACGGAGAGTGCGTCGAGAATCGTCCTGAGTTATACAGTGAGCGTAAAAAGTATTCGTACACCTCTTATAGTTTTAAAAAACCATATATTTCTTTATGTAATTGTACATTCTTTTATAAAATAAAATCACAATTACGATTATAATATGTTTCAACTACAAAATGTGACATGAATAAACTAACGAAAAGTTAACGTTAACGAGATATATTAAAAACAGTCACAATAAGACGCCTTTCAAGTGCATTCTAGTACCAGTACGAATACTTTTTGCACGCCAATTTAAAGACACTTCTTATACTTTTTAATTTTTCTCGTTAATGTTAAACTTTTTCGAGTATATTTATATAACAGTATGTAGTCAAAATATATCACAATTACAATTATTATTGGTTTTATAAACGTGTGTGCAATTACATAGAGAAATACATGGTTTTTTAAGCCTACAAGAGGTGCACGAATACTTTTTCCACTCACTTTACCTCGAGATTCAGTACAGAGACAGTCGTCCTGAGACATACTCCGAGACACAGTCATTGAGTCGTCCTGGACAGATCGTGTTCTAAAAACCGCGAGACTCAGAAAGTTTAATACTAGTTGTAAACACGGTAAATAAACTCAGTTCGCCAGTACAAACACTGTTCAGTTGTAGACAGACTATAACCTACCCACACCATAATTGGCACACTCTCCTGTAAACTCGATTAGTTCACTCAGTTTTTCTTCCCCGGATTCCACCGTCTGTCCGGAATTCTCGCGACTGAGTTCCTTGAAAGAAGAGACTCGAGTTCCGTTCCTCATCTTATCGGTCGCATCTTCGCGCTGCTATCTAGCCTGGTCTCCCACGATTCCCCGCTTCCCAGCTTATGTTTTTCTCGTGTAGACTTTCTTCTCGCTCGGAAGGATGTGTCCCGGATGTTTTTTATCTCTCGCTGTTCGATCTTTTTTTGTCACGAGCATATCGACGTTAGAGTGGAAGGGGGACACGTTCGAAGATTTCGGCACGGAGGATCATTACGGACCGCGTCCAGCGGGTGCAATAAATTAGCCTGACCACAGGGCTACGTACCCGTGGAATCCGCTGGGATGTCGGTGATTCTGCTTTCTTGATTTTTTTTTCTTTTTTGCCGAGCGAGGCCTACCGGTCCACCGCAAACCCGTAATTTTCCTGTTTAATCCCGTCTTGCCGGCAGATTCTCGACGTTCCTCGCGCAAACGACCAGAAGCTTCTGTAACGTCGAAACTCGAGCCCCGCCGGGTCCTGTAATGTTGATGGAATATTTAAATCCGTTGTCGAGCGGAAGCGCGGCACCGTCTCGACGTCTGGATTGTTAGGGTGCATTGAAAATTTATTTCCGAGCACGTCGGCCGACGGCAATCGCTATCTTCGGTAGCGTGGGACGTTCTGAGAGCTTCGGAGGATGATTGAATTGCGCAATGAGAGTTCGCTGCAATAACTCGTGTTCGGCGAAATTTCAAAGATTCCAGGAAAATTCAGCGTTTCTACTTAATATCTTAATACAGGGTGTTCATTTGAAAAGTTTCCAGCCAAATATCTCGAAAAGTATGAAAGACATTAAACAAGTGTAATACACGTGTCCAAGTATTTCGAATGGGGAAAGAGGGGGGGGGGGGGGCAACTTTGTTTCTTCAAATGGAAAGTAGGATACTCTTTTTTATCCGCGCACTAGTTTAGGAAATATTTAAAGAGAAGTAGAGTGAGTCATACTTACACTGCGAGAAAGTTTGTAATTTCTTTATAACTATAACAAATTTTCAAAAGAATACACCATTTTATACAATTAATTGTACTACGACATAGTATCTCTTATCACGATGTTTCACACTTGACTAAATAGTACAGTCTTATATTAAAAGATAGACAATATAAACAAGAGATCAATAGAGGACAGGATTTTGTTTTCAAACAATACATGCTAGTACAGCTGGAAAACTTTACACAATAATATGCCTCGCTCTACTTGTCTTTAAATATCTCCGAAACTAGTGCGCGTATAAAAATAGTATCCTACGAAAATTGCTGGTGTTTTTACGTACAATAAGATCTCATAATAAAAAATGTAGATTTCCATTCGAAAAAAAAACAAAGGTGACCGTCAAATGACCTTGAAAACACATAAAAAACTGATACTGCCCCCTTCTTTCCGCTCGAAATCCTTGGACACGTGTTTTAGACTTTTTTAATATCTTTCATACTTTTGAAGATATTTGGCTGGAAAGTTTTCAATTGCACACCCTATATACAAATCGGTAACGAATATTTCCGATGTATAATCTTTCACAGGATCATGTTGTAAGCGTATGGTGGCTTGATAGACGGCCGCACGATTCGGAATAGGATTCAGTAAATAAACCGTAAGATGCACCGAGAAACACCGAGTGTCCGAGTCCGTAAATTCGAATGTAAGACGGACAACTCCATGCGATGATATAGTTGCACATACGTCGCTATCAGAGACAGCGATCTCAGAAAAAGTTCGGGACGAGCGGAGCTAGACGCACCGGCCGAGGAGCGCCATAAGGGCAGCCAGATGCGAAACACCATAAAAGCACGCGGACACGAGACTGACCGCTTTAGACAGGGATGTAAGACGAGGTGAACGCACCCGCGTCCTTTCAGAGTCCTTTTATATATCCGATCCACTCTGTCCTACCGTGTACCATTACTCTCCATTCCCTCGGTTATCGATTACTCGGGTTACGAAGGCGGCGCGTATTATTTTTACTGTATTCGCGCCTTCTAGCCCGCGTTCGGCCCGATTGCTTCCGCTAAATCCAAGCTGCCAGCAACAACAGTATGATAATGTTCCGAAACTGTTCCGTTGAGAAAAAAGTCGATAGAAAATGTAGAACAGTCGATTTGTGACGCGTTATTGCTACGAGGATCGCGCATGGAACCTCGAGGGCAGGTAGAAGAAAATACTTCTCGCGAACGTGAACTGCATAGTTAGGCATCGCTCACGCGATAACATCGAAATGGGTCGTTGACACCTGATTGCAGCACAATGACAACAATACCTTGTCCCTTTCAACACGTCAGCTGGTAGATGAGGAGGCGAGCTCTCGGGCTAGCAATAACTCCGATCAGCTTCGTTTCGTTCAAGATAACAATCTGCGGAACTAATCGTCTTAGAATTCTTTCACCTTCAATCAGATTTTACACGAACACGAGATTGTTCTGAGAGATAGCTGGAACGGCAATTTGTGAACATTTTAAGTACCATAACTTTCCATCTTGAAAAACGTTTCTGTGCTGTTTAACGATCCATCGGAAAGCAGCAACGAATCGTCAGCCAATGACGTTTCAATGATGAACGTTTCTGAGTTTAATCCTCCCAGAATATGACAGCTTTCCAACTTGTCTTCATTTCATGACGCTGAAAATTTCTTGCTAGCAATTTTGGGTAAAAGTTCGTATACTTTATATGGGATTCTGCGTTCCCCTGTTTCAAAAGACATCTCGGCTGGATCTACGGCGTTGCCGGGTTATCGTGCCACTCGAGCTAACCACGCTCGGAGTCTCTTTAAACGATAGTGCCATAGGGACGCTTCCTCAAGCTGGAAGCAACCGATTAGATTTCGATAGGCGGCCTCGGAGGCGTTAGGTCGCCTAACATGGGAGAAACGGCTCTGATTTTTCGAGGTCAAGGGACCGGCGCGGCGTATCTGCGTTATCAGCGTGGGAGGAGAATCCCGGTGAAACTCGCATAAGCCGGGTCCCCATCGTTGTGTTCGCCATTCCCCGTGATTCGCGGAGGTGGATCCACGGCGAAGCGGCGAGGTCGGACCCATAAATCGATCGATCGACCGCGGTAGCTCCGTGTCTCGAGGCCTCAGTGGCGTACTTGCGAGGGCTCCCGCGTTCGCACAGATTAGCTCTGAAAGCAAGGTCTGACGCGAGGTTAATATCGACTTCACACGCTCGATTGACCCCATCGCGGCGATTTAAACGTGCGCCCGTAGTTTCTCGCGTTATAGATTCGGATTTCGGAAACTATCGATCCGAACGCTGCTGAATACCTAACGACCGTGCGCGAATAATAGAGCACCTCGCAGGCACGATCGGTGCCTCGAAAAAACGATCGATTTCGATGTTCTCACGTGCCTTCGATGCACTTCATGCGCTTAGAAGAACCTTCAAGAGTTAATCGAACGCTCGCTTACATGAACCTGACAAATATAGCTACAACCCTTCACATCCAGTTTGAATCCTTCAACAATTTTTTACGTTTTAACGAGTACGAAAACACGTTCTTTGAACGCTACAGTGATTTCTCTATATATGTCGCCAAGGCCTGGATGATAAACGTCGCGGAATTATCTCCACTACCGCGGGGTATACCCCGTGTGGGGCCAAAAAGTTCATGTGAGGAGTGTAAACATAACACGGCTCGGGTATGTCTCCTGGACGATACGTGATGCTGGAGAGACCCATGTTGTTGACATATATCGAGAATTCACTGTATTAACCTTAGGATGTTAGAACATTTAGGACCAGTCGCTCAATTTTTTAAAATATATTTTTCAAGGTACTACTTGCAGGCACGTTAGTCTTTCCATTGTCTCTTTTGTCTGAGAAATTGTATGAAAGTTTTGATGCTCTCGGTCAAAATTGTTCATTACTGTAAGTAATATAAAACGGTCTAAACCACGAACAGATTACGGTGACCACTGTAACATCGGGCAAACTGGGTCATATAGAAAGAAACCAATAGTCTAAAGTCGCCCACGAAAGGTTAAAAACAACCATAACAATCTCTTATGAGAAAAATCAGTATTATAGAGGATAGCTAGAGAAGGGTGGTGCACGAGGTGATCCTTCCTGCAAAAATAAGTAAAAAAAAAACAAGGACGAATGTTTTCTTGGTTGACGTTTCGTTTTGGAAAAAATCTAATTCGAAACTTTACGAGGTTTACGGAGTACTAAGAGTGACTATTTCACGTTGTAGAGATAACAAAATTGTAATTATTCAGATTTTCAACCATTTTTATTGTAATAAGTACTATAAAAAAAAAACGAGCCTATTGAACAATTCATCGCAAGTGCGTCTCCTTGCACACTTAATAATTGTAAATTTAAAACGCCCAGTCCTTCATTTAGATGGGTCCCACGAATCTAGTGAAGGCTCCGTACATTCGCGATAAGGTAGAGTAACTAAGTTACCGACAAAAATAGGCGAAAAATGATTTTAGGTGCCTCGACTTTTCGTCCCTATATGAGAATATTTTTCGCTGGGAACGGGCTCATTCAAAAGAGGAAGATTCAATCTTGCGCGCGCTGATCACAAGCTGACGAGATTATGCAGATATTCGGTAATATAAGCGTTAGAAGTAGGCCAAAAATTGACTATGTGCATGACGTGGAATCCAAGCATTTGTACGCCATTGGACGAGTTTTCTGGATGAAATCGAGAGTAACGCGCGCTAGAAAATACCTCCAGCTACAAATTGATCTGTATTTTGTCTTGATTCTCTGCGAAATAAAGCCAAAAGCTTGAAGCACGTTTCTGGCGTCAGAATTCATAATATCGATAATACAGAGCAGAAAATGTGACAAGTTTAGTCACAGACTTAAGACCAAGACGGATCTTAAGTCGGTGTGAGAAGGCTGTGAATGGAAATTGTACAGCAGTTACCGACCTGCTAACTCTGAAAAAGTCACGTGACTATCCGGGGCCCTTAGTAGAAAAGAATCGATCCCGCGCACGGTTCCGCGAAGATCTGATTGACGTCACAAAGATGGCGCAAGTCGTGACGTCGCGTGGTGGCGAGCCGACGGCCGAGGGACGAAAGAGAGACGGGCCACTCGTCAAGGTCTTCGAGGCGGCATCAGGGGCGAGCAACCCTCGTCCAACACCATCTTCTGGTTCCCCATACAAACTTCGATCGGCGTTGGTTGTATAAGAGAGAAAACCAGCCTGGCGACGTGCCTATCGACCACAGGGACGCCATTTGCCGGCGCCGTGCTCCGTCGCGACGCCAAGTTCACTGCGCTCCCCTCTGTGTCGGGTCGTGGAAACCGACTGTGTGCGTTTCCACGCACGAGCCGCGCCGAACGGATCGTCCACGTTTCTCCCGAATCGCATTCTCGCGATTTTTCCTCGGCCGATCGTAATCGACAATGTGGTGTTGCAAAAGGCTCGATGCCTCCGATTGGCCCGTCACCACCATCGTTCGAGGTAACACGCTTCCTTTTTGCACGCGGACGCCTCGTGCAGCTCGAGGAACGAAGCTTTTTCACCAGCGCTTTTCCGGCTTCTACGACAGCTCTTCACTCTGTTCCTCGCGTCGACGTGGTTCTCGTTGACGTCTCGCCGATTCTAGAGGCGCTCTCTCTCTCTCTCTCTCTCTCTCTCTCTCTCTCTCTCT
>CM052131.1:15534791-15595851 GCA_028454255.1 Halictus ligatus
ATGTTTCCTATCGAGAACTATCTTGACAAAATATTCCAGAAGGGGATGTTTTGAAGATTTCCATATTAAGAAATCGTACGGTGATGCTCATGCTCTGTGCCAGTTGCGTCCAGCCGGAGTACAATCATTAAACAAAGGGGCCTGTTGGGACGCTTTTCGTTCTCAGAAGAGAGATTAGAACGTCTAAACGAAAATGAATCGTGGAGAAACGTCTCCATACGTAAAAAGGTCACGATGGAATCACATCGAAATTCTTAGATCTGCAGAGAAACACGTCTTTATTTGTCTACCTTGATTATAAAATTTTAGAGACAGGTGTCGTCTGAGGGTCATAGTGTCATACATAGACAAATGAAACGTACAAACAAGAATTAACCAATTTTTGTTTGCGTTTAATTCACACCATCAATCCGTTGAAATTATGTAAGAACTTGTTTACTAAAAAATGGTCGTCTGGTTTGTATAATGTAATGTACACTGTACCTATAATATTATATCCTCTCTTGACGATATATGTGATCTGTACGCAAAACATGAAGTTTCCACAATTTTTATAAAGTGAAAATAATGTAATATTATTCTTTATGTATCGTAAGGCCTTCGGCCTTTCGTATTTCGCTTAATCATGTTCGTCGCAAACGCATGAGATCCGTAGTTTACTCACCACTTGAAAATCAAGTGGTTTCACACTTCGTTCACGAGTCCGAGTGGCAATATTGCGCAGAAACGTCGATTATTTCGTTTCATGTTTGTTCCACAATTTTGATTTATCTCGGGACGTACGATGTGCAATTAATATCGCGCAATTTATCGATGCATTTCATCCGCTGGTAACCGCTACGTGTCCCGGAATTAAGTGGTCTGTTATCTCCGCACAAATACATCGTCCTCGCTGCACGTGTACTCTCGTATTTCAAAGTGTTTCAGATAATTTACATTTACTGTTTTCCGAACAACGCCGTCGAGCGTCGGTAAAGTTGCAGCCGTTTAGCTGAAAAACTCTGGAACGCGAAAGATACACGACCAGAGTTTTCGAACATGCATCCGGTCCCAGCATTTCCCGCAAAGCGTTCCATTCGGAGATAACGTCCTCCATTTCGCATTTGGTGCCGAAAATTCCAGTATCCGCCGTTACCGTTCCGGCTTTTGTTCTAATCTCGCTGGGAGTGCTCTCGGCGTGCTTCGTCTACCGAGAACATCGCGTAAAACGTGCTTATTTGTCCGTCAGGCTTAAGTGTAGACTCCGTATCCCGGATCCGCGGTGTTTTGCTTTCCCACGGTCCGTTATTTTTGTCATTCGTAACTGGTTATTGCCACCGTTCCGTCTCGCGCGGTGAATATTATTTTGAAAGCAGGCGTCACGAGCGTTTCCCGTTTCCCGGTCCCAAGTTCACGGACAACAGCCTCCGCGTCGGGGGAAACGAGAAAAAGTTGTCCCGGGAGCGTATCGAACTGGTCTTCGTAATTGATTTCCCGATAAAAAGGTCCCGTCGACGTCGAGAATGTTCTTTTTTCGCGAGAAACGAAACGAAACGTAACGAGAAAGAAATAACAAAATGAAAAGTAACAGATGAGCAAATAAGAAACAGAGAATCCGGATCGAGGGGTGAGTCACGGAAAATGGAGCACGCCGCAGTGCATAAGCGGACGAGACGTTATCTAGCACGAAGCAATGCCCGGCGAATCGATCGGCGTGCACGCGAGCGCCACGGTGTCTGCCGGGATACCCCGGCGTTCGTTCACGGACACGTAATAACAATTATATCGTGACAACGCGAGAAAGATCGAGGTCGCCGGTAGGCAGACCCTGCACAAGCTCTCGTGCTCCCCAACCGATCGCTTACCTCGGAGATCCTCGCTGCTGAATCTCTTAGCCCGATCGCTTGACGATCGCACATCGTTGCTTTGCTCTGCACAAAATAAATCATTTAATTCGGGATGCAATATCGATCATTTAAGGGCCAAGGGTAGTCACATGACTTTTGCAGAGTCAGCAGGTCGGTAACTGCTGTATAATTTCCGTTCATAGACTTCAGACACTGACTTAAGATCCGTCTTTCTTCTCGATCCGACGGCTCTTAAGTGTGTCACTAAACTTGTCACATTTTTTACTCTGTATTATCGATATTATGAATTCTGGCACCAAAAACGTGCTTCAAGTTTTTATTTCGCAGAGAATCCAGGCAAAATATAGCTCGATTTGTAGCTGGAGATATTTCCCAACGCGCGCTACTCTCGATTTCATCCAGAAAACCCGTCCAATGGCGTACAAATGCTTGGATTCCACGACATGCACATAGTCAATTTTTGGCCTAGTTCTAACGCTTATATTACCGAATATCTGCATAATCTCGTCAGCTCAAGACCATCGCGCGCTAGACTGAACCTTCCTCTTTCGAACGAACCCGTCCCAGCGAAAAATATTCTCATATAGGGACGAAAAGTCGAGGCACGTAAAACCATTTTTCGCCTATTTTTGTCGGTAACGTGGTGACTCTACCTTATCGCGAATCTACGGAGTCTTCACTAAATTCTCGGGACCCATCTAAATGACGGACTTGACGTTTTAAATTTACAATTATTAAGTGTGCAAGGACGCACTAACGAAAAATTGTTCAATCGGCTTGTTTCTTTGAGCACTTGTTGCAATAAAAATGGCTGAAAATCTGAATAATTACAATTTTGTTATTTGTACAACGTGAAATAGTCACTTTTAGTGCACCGTAAACGTACTGTTACATAGAACGGCTTCTTTAAAATCCTGATCGACCTTCCTCTTTCGAATGAGCCCCATCCCAACAAATAACATATAAGGACGAAACGTTGAGATACGTAAAACCATATTTCGCCCATTTTTGTCGGTAACGTGGACACTCTACCTTATTGTGAATCTACAGTTCGGTTATTCAATTTTTGGATTATTCATTCATCCGCACAGTAAAAAAAAATTAGTGTCATATTCGTCTAAGCAGTAAAATTGATAAGAATAGGAAATATATTAGAATAGTTATATTATATTAAAATTAAAAATCAAAAATAAAAAAAAAAGAATAGAAAAAAATACACTACCGGAAAGTATCCGGACACTTGCGAAATATGTATTAGCATTGCATAAAAGTTATTTCAATGCCTAAAATAGTGATTAAAATCGATTTTTATTAGTTTCTTATGAAATATCTAACGTTTTACATTAAAATGTACGTATTTGTAACTTACCAATACTACACTCAAATTAAATACAAGATTCATCGACGTATCCACCGTTTGGATACTTTTGAGCGGTAGTGTATATAGTTCGTAAAAAATTTTAGAATTTATCGTACACATTTTTCCGACGCTGTTTCTCTGTGGGAAATGGAACAATATTGCTCAGTGTGGCGTCATAGTCAACGATTTCGTCTAACATATCTTCCTCCTGGTACCAATTTTACGACTTTTCTTCGTAATCCCTAGCGGACAGTTGGAAATTTCTGCTGAAGAATCGAAAGGATAATGTTCGCAGAAGAAAATTCCGGATTTGAAAATCCGCGAAAGGATCGAACAGTATTACATAAAAATGTAACGTAACTTCTTCTCCGGGCCACTTGAACCATTTTTCTATATGAGCCAAAGCAGCTAATTAGAAATAGAAATTTCTGTCGAGGGATATAAATAGTAATATTCTCGGAATAAAATTCCGGAATCGAAAATCCGCGAAAGGATCGAACAGTATTTCTCAGTATGGCTCAGCCTTTACATAAAAATGTAACGTAACTTCTTCTCTGGGCCCCTTGAACAATTTTTCTACATGAGCCCGAGCGGCTAATTAGAAATAGAAATTTCTACCGAGGAAGAAAAATGATAACATTCGAATGTATCTCCGCGGATATTCGAACAGTATTGCTCAGTGTTACGCCACTTGGGCTTGCTCCAGGTACAGATTGCGGCATATTACGCGAGAGGATGGAAGCGATCGAAAAGCTTGGGTGGCATCTATATTCATTAGCTTTCTAATTGCCAGCCGGTCGAAGCTCCTCGGTTAACTAGGCAATTACACGTACGATAGAAGCTTTCATCTGTCCGGGTGAGTCTGTCTCGCGGACTTGCCCTGGGAACACGGGGAATTAGTTACACCGCTGTTCAAACTTGTTCCCATGAGCAAATCCCCACCATTGTTCAGAATGCAGGGGAGCGACAATTAATTTATTTATTTATTCGTTCATTTGTACAAGGTAGAATCTTTCTGTAGACAAGTTGCGCTCGATCTAGCGAGATTAACAAGACGTCGTGTGTAAATCTGTCAGAAGAAAGTTACGTGAATTATTTACGCTCATCTCTGATTTACGTGGCACGTTTTGTACGCGAAAATAAGTTCGATGTGCCATGCCTATTCATGAGAATGCAAATCATCGCCTTATAGCGTCGAGAAAGTAAGAGACATAAAACTTGAGTTGTGAAACACAACCGTTTAATGACAGTCGTTTAAGTCGGTGATTAAAACTTTCGCTATCAGTGTTTATTTCTTTGCTGATTTTCACATTGAAAATGTTTTAGTGAATGCAACGTAACACTTTTTTGAAATATTGAAACAATTCCGCTGAAGTTGATCACAGAATTTCTGAATATTATTTTTGCTGTACAGCGTTTACCCGATATATGTTCAGAACACAGGTCTAGGCAGGGACATATATCGGGCAGGAGATGCTATCCTTTGATCCACGCCGAACGTAAAAAAGCACTACGAAGCTCGAGAGTATTCAAGAGGTATACCCCGCGGTAGTGGGGATAGTTCTGGGACTTTTATCGGCTAGGAATTTTGGACATATATAGAATAAACACTGTATGCTATGATTTTAGAAAACAACGCCTAATCAATTATTTTGACTGTGTTTAAGCAAATAACTTTCACATTGTTGACGTTATCTATTATATAACGATATAAACTAACAATAACGTTATATACCATACGCGTACTAATAAAATAAATATCGCTTTTCAAGGTATTTCGAAAGAAATATCAAACAGAAGTTGGATATACTATGCTCGCGCGTGAGGAAGCGAATTATTGCAATAAGGTTACACGTCCGTTGCAATTAAATTAATTAAACTAGTTCGGGATACAAAAAGACTATGGAAATCTTGAGATCAGTTCGAGCGAGGAATGTAATTGAAGGAGTTGCCAGAGCTAGACAGAATTTGCGCTTCTAGTTGTGCACGCTTGAGTGATTACAGACTTGGGAGAAAAACTATTTTTGGAGCCTCGCATTATAGCAAGACATCAGAATTACGCTCAACGTTAACACGCTAACACGCCTATCCTACATTTTGCGCGTCTCGTGCGCTATTCAAGATCCAGTTTCTAACTTCAACATCAAAATTCCGTGGCACCGACTCGAAAGTCTTGGTTCCAAATTTGGGAGTGTACATTGTACAACTCGAATCTACGTGCTGCGTCACCTAAACTGAAATCTTTCGGCTAGTTGCTTATCCTGTACAACCGCTTTCATCTGAAGCATAAATTGTACACGTGTTCGTGCAAACGTTGATTCCATCTCAAGCTCCAACATTAGAATTCTTATCTCACGTAAGGATGAATGCGTCAGTTTTGTGCGGTACTATCATTTATATTGCAGGCCCGCATTGTTCAACCGTCACGAACAATTCGTAGGAGCTTGGCCGAATTTAATTTAAAATAGAGACAAGAATACGAACAATTTGTGAAACATCGAATTGTTATATTAGGGGTACCCATAAGAAATCAATTATTTGCAAAGAATTTGATTTGCGTTTAGTTCTGTACCGATCGTTGAAGAGGAAACACGTATTCTTTTACATTTTTACAGTTAATTTTTTTTACCATCCTGTAATGAAATGGCGGCATCCGTACCTTCCGAGGATATTATTCGTCATTGCATACTTTTTCATTTCCATGCGGGATTTAATGCAATGGTAACAACAAAGAAATTTTGCAATGTTTATGGAGATGTGTTGAAGGTCAACAAGTGTCAACGTTGATTCAGAAGGTTTGTTGCTGGTGATTATGATCTCTCTGACAGGCGTCGAAGTGGACAACTAGTTGAATTTGATAATGACACCCTAAAATCTCTAGTGGAAGCTGATCCAAAATTAAGTATACAAGAATTACCGAGAAGCCTTGGGTCCACATGGTCAACTATACAAAGGCACCTAATATCAATTTGCAGAGATCCATTTCTTAGCAGAATCGTTATCGGAGATGAAAACTGGATTCTCTATGATAACATAAAGCGTTCCATGCAATGGCTTTCTGCAAATCAAACTGCAATATCAACCCCTAAACCTAGCTTATCACTTAGGAAGGTGTTACTGTGCATTTAGTTGGACTGTCGTGGCATCATTCACTTTGAATGGTTGAAACCTGGAGAAACAGTTACTGCTGAGTTGTATTGTCAGTAATTACAATTGCTGTATTCAGAACTATTGAAAAAGAGGGAACCTTTAGTCCACAGAAAAGGTGTAATACTGCAAATTGGCAATGCCCGGCCCTGTACAGCGAAACTCACTCAGGAAAAAATGAAAGAATTGCAATGGGAAGTTTTACCGCAGACCCCGTACTCACCGGATATTGCTCCCTCTGACTATCATCTTTTCAGATTTTAGGAGCATTACTTAAGAAATAAAACCTTCACTTCTATAGAAGATGTAAGGAGACACCTTGAGTCATATTTTGCTACTGGAACCCTGGATTTCTATAAGAGGAGGATCGAAAATTTGTAGGAAAGATGGCAAACTGTCCTTGATAATGATGGAGATTATATAATAAATTAAGAAATAAAAACTTGAATTTACTACAAAGTTTGTTTTAGATTTCAAAATAATTGATTACTTATGGGTCCCCCTAATATTAGAAATAACATAGGCAGAGTAACATACCGCAAAAAATATATCCTGGCCATTCTTCACCGGGAATTTCTACTTCCGATTGCTGGTCGGGCTCACGAACGAAAGTCGTAAAACCGAAGAGGTTACGTTAGACGAAAGGGTTGTCTGTGGCAATTAAACTATGCAAATGCAGGGATCGCGAAGCGACCGAACTCGCAGCATGTTGTCCGATCCGCGTAATCGTCGGGGCAAGTTACATCGAGATTATGGTTAATTAGCTGACCCCCGGAACGGGGGGTTATTACCGCTGCGCGCGGTCACGTTTCTGCAAATAATTCTCATCGTGCAGCCGGTCCTGACTATACGCGGCGACTATTAGCAGCGTATCAGGACGAACAAAACCCTTCTCGACGATTTTTCCAGTCGTCCCCGGACAATTTGTTCGCTTATTGCGCCGGTGACGTCATCGGGCGTCCCACAGGTGGTAAAGTTCACTTTTAATCGTTCCCGCTCAACAAAGGTCTCGGGTCGCGCAACTCCGCGCGACGCTCGTTAACGTCTTCCCTAATTAAAATAGCAATTGCGCGGGGCTCGCTGTTTCTTGAATATCAGCGGAGCATACGGATTGTTTGCTCCTCGGCCTCCGTAAATCTCCGACAGGACAGGGCGCGTGCGCGATCCCCCGTTAATATTCGCGAAAGTGAATCTAGAAAAAGGTCAGCTCGTGCCTTGGCTCCCGAGATCGCGTCGCTGATCGCCGGACCTCTCGTGGCTGCTTATTGGGAGCCGGCCTTTTATAACCGTTAATTACCGCGGTTGCACTCGTATTTCCCTTGTTCCCTTTCCCCTGCCGATGTCTGTCCCCGTTCACGGCGTGTCGCGCATTTGCATCCATTGCGGAACCGTTGCTAGTAAACCGCTGCTCGTAATTGGGCCTGTAAACTGCGGGGACTTTACGGTGTTAAGCAATTACACGAAAAACTTCTCGAATTCTTCTGCACAATGGCTTCGTCTCTGCCTTTCTTCTGGGCCGCAATGGTTCCACTTAGTCAGCGAGCCAACGTCAGCTTCTTTGATTAGACTGTCGGTGATCAGAGTTATACAATACCGTAATACAGTGAATTCTCGATATATGTCAACAACACGTGTCTTGCCAGTGTCTTACATCCCCCAGAAGATATATCGTTCATACCCGAGCCAAACGTGTCATGTTTACACTCCTCGGCGTCCGAGGCCTCTCAAGCTTTATGACCCTTCATGGGGTATAACGGTAGTGGGGATAATTCCGTGACATTTATCACCCAGGTTTTGGCGACATGTATAGAGGTATCATTGTACCGGGTCCATTTCAGAGAATGATCTGAATATTAGATTATTTGGCGTGGGATAGGTTGAAACAATGTTATGCGTGCCCCCCGGATGCAACCGAATTATGTTAGCGCCGTTCGTCGAACCTCCTCCGTTCGTTTGCCTCCGTTAACTGCTAGAGAAGCGTCGGCTACTAAATCCACAACCGGGTCACTCTGCGGACGTAATACCAGAGTTAACAGATTTAATCATAGAACGGTAAATGGAGCGTCGCGCCGTGTTAGGAATTCCATTCTCCTCACTCTCTCTTTAGCTTCGTTCCGAATTCAAAAGGAACCTTGTATCCTACGAGGCTTCCACCATCCATCTTTTCGAACCTAAATAGCCTGGCCATGCGTGGGGCGAAATTCCGGCTGCAACTGTACAAATATTTATCTCGAATCTATTTAAATATTTTCATTTACAATTCTCGGCTTTCCATGACCAAAATGGGAAGTTAAGACTGGGCTGCGGATCTTCGTGCAAAATGAAAACTCTCCGAATCAGTGTCAATCGATCTCTGAATCGTAATGTATTTCTTCCTATGATAGCTTAGAAATAATACAAATAGTCTCGAGTTCATATAACATATTTCACCATTGTTGTCGTAAATTCATAAATTCTGCAGTATAGTGACGAGTTACATTTTAACTTGCTTTAAACATATGTAGAAAGGAAGAATCGACTCTTTGAAGCTTCAGAAGACCCCTTTGCACAGAACTAATCGTAATCAAATCTCCGAGGGCCCTTTAAAGCCGCCAAATATTTCGAGTGCAGTAAACTGTGCAAGCACGAGAAAAGAAAAATCCTGAAGAAAGAAAGGGCCGAGCACGAGGGAACGTGAAATCCCCCCGGTCCTAAAACGAAGAAGCAAACATCCGAACGAGGGTCCCATAAAGTCGCATTAGCCGGGTTAAAATGAACGTTCGGCCGTATAAGTAGCGGCGCGTCCGAGAGCCTCCAATTTGGAAGATCGTGGCTTGTTAATCTTCGCGGGGCATCGGTCGTAGTTCAGGGCCCGGGGCCGCCTCGATAAACGATCTCCGTTTAAAGTGATAAATGCCCTTGCACGCGCCGCGTCGGCTAGGTAAACAAAAGCACTGTGAATCGAGGCTGCTCTGACGCGCGCGGACCCGTAGACCCGCAGAAATAGGATAAACGTGGGGGAACGCGAATCTCGCCGGGCATGTGTGGATTCTAATTTTACGAACGGCCGGCTCGCCTCTGGCCAATCGAATCTGCCCTACAACACGGCCGTTCTAAAACGGCCTCCGCGCAGTGTGCGCGCCACAGTGTTCAAATAGGTCCGGAAGTTAGCATTCCTTCCGGCAAGTATCCGCAGCGCTGCGACCAACCCCGATACCGGGAAACGCCGCAGAACCGACGACTCCTGAACCGACGAGAAAAACGATTTTCTCGACGGTCGGCATAGTCGGTACCCTGTGTATCGACCACGCTTTCCACTGTGATTAACGGTCGGTAAAAGGTGCCTCGTAGCTGCGACCCTTTTTATCAACTCGGCTACATTGTTACTACCTGTTTATACAAAAACCTGTTGCCGATAATGGTTCGTTTACACTTGTAATCACTACTTTCTGTCATTTGTCGCGACTAAGTGATAAATACTTATTTAACGTCGCAAATATTTGCAAATCGTGGTATGTTGGTTCTTACAGATGATAATGTATGCTAAAGCACGACGTCAGTTAACTAACTGTCAGTTACACGAATATGAGGGGAAGGGGGATCAATGGCGTTCGGCTACAAGATCTTGACCCCTCTCTTATTAGCCTAAGGCTGGTCACCGGGATGGTATATTTGGAGTCCTCCAGATCGTCCCTTTGGGGTGCTAGAGGGCCCGGGGAGTCCCACACAGCCCCATCTTCCACCCCAACTCGTAAAAAAAGATTACATAAATATGTGGAGGCAATGGTTTGTAATGTTCAACCCACTTATTCATTATCTGTATGCAAGTGGTTAAAAGTATGGAGGCTGCAATAAACCCGGATTAGACTAGGACACTTAAATGTACTATTTACTGCCAAGTAGATGTGTAATATATCGTGTAATAACACGTTCATTAGTAGTCCGGTGCTCGTACTAACTCCCTTTTGTAGTGAACTTGAAACCCCTTTTATAGAATAGCTATTATTTAACTTTTTTCACGTTTATTAAAATTTTGAAATTCTAAAATCTTTGGATAAATTCTTTCCCGAGGAGTAGTTTCCCTCCCGAGGAGTAGTTTTATAGTGATCGACCGAACGCTGTCTCACCTTTGCGCGAATGACGTGGCGCTGGATGGTGATTTCAACGCACGGCACCAACACCGTTACAGTCCTCGGAGCGTCGTAGGTTCCCTGCGAAGATGACTGACCAGAGTGAAGGAGAAACGTCGAAGAATAGCCTGTTGGGTTCCAAGGAAGTAGAAGAATGGCGTCCGTATTCTCGATTCGGCGTGGCTCGGATGCTCGTTAAGCGGCGGTATTGGTTGCACGGTTCCGCGAGCAATACAATGTTTTATTAATTCTCGTGAATCCGATGGTGTGCGTGTTGATCATGCGGCCGTAACGCGTTGCCTGTGGGACCGAGGTACGCACGCAATCATCTGATACGCGCTTGAGCTAATTGCCGCGCGCGGAGGGTCAACCGCGAGACTATTTTTCTTTTTTTTTTTTTTCAACGTAGCGGTTTTTCTGGCCGGTTTACGATTGACACGTGTCCGCAAACGATTCAATTAAATTTCCCCGTGGGAGGATGCAGTCGGCCGGTTTGCCATCGTGTAATCAACGAGAACAGTATGCACACGCGTGTGCGACGCACTCTCCCTCTTCTCTCGTCACGTACCGCTGGTTCCGTTATGATCGGTGAACATCAACGAGATGTGTTTGCACGGTGGAAAGCTTTTTCTTAATGCCGTGTTATCAGGCGATCGTAACGGTGATAATACCGGCCGAACCTTGCTCCGAAACACCTGACCATTCATGCGTCTGCTCGCGTGTAATGGTAAACTCGAACATTATCCTCGGGGAAATGTTTCTGTTTCCGAGGAAACTATTCGAAGTATGCATTATTTGTTCTAGTTTCTTAAGCATTCATTTGTTTCACCTAATTGTACCCCATTCCGATGTAACAGTGGGTAACGAAATAATTAGAATCACCTGTACAAATGATGAACGTCTAGTTACACACTGAATTCTCATCATTTTTCAACCGACTTCGAAAAGGAGGGGGTTATAGTTTGTAGATAACAAATGTACATTCACATTTTATTTCTGACTCTAGTAATATTTAGTACTCACTGTAGAAGCTTACCCGCGTTTTGTTCTTATTCAGAGTGAAAAGTCTCGTGATCTTTGTTGGACAATAATTTTAGAATCTCATAGGGCATTGACATTTTCATTTTTAACATTTTGTATTACTTGTAATGTATGATAGCGACTATCCGTCTTATTAGTACGTTTAATAACATTAATAAAAAATTCGCTTGGGATGACATTTCAACCATGTAACAGTTCGGAGAAATTGAAGACAGATAAATCGACGTTATTTCGCTTTCGATTAGCTTGTGACGGGAACAGGAATCGAGTATAACTTTTTAAGCCGCATGTTTTCTAACGGATAAACTCCAGACGATGGCTGACAACCTGAAGTTGCACAGGCAGCAGATGTGATCCATTGATATAATGGTTTGACAGTTAGGAATCTTCAGGTATCGACAGTGACCTGATGTTATACCGTTCGCTTAAAAATAAGAATATTGTTGCTAAAAGATCTGCCCACGTAACTGAGAAGGCGAGAGCGGCTTCTGCTAAGAGGAACCAGTGCTTGGTTGCTCAAAAATGAAATAAACATACTATGAAACGTAAATGTTTTAAAAATGAAGTCGAAATATTCATGAAACAGTCGTGTAAAAATTCCACACCTGCAACATAAGCCTTTTCAGTATCAAATTATTGTAGCTAACGGTGAAATTAGATTATCATTGTCTTTTTTATTCCAAATCGATAAATACGATTTCCAGAGAGCGATACTTTCTCTATAAATATATTTTTATAAGTAACACTGTATAGCGGGTAGAAGGTGCGTGAGGAATCCGGAGAAAGCATACGCGTACTTCATAAGTAAAAGCAACGATTTCATAAATCTTGTCGGGTTCAAAGGTGCACGCTCGTGAAAATCGTCAAGTGATTCCGAATTAAAAGAACGTGCAGCCGATCGAGGCCTCGCCCATTGTGACTAAATTCGATAAACGTGTTATTCGAGTGGGCAGAACCACGTCATCCTCTCTTTTCTTTATCTGTCTTCTTACGCTCGATGCAGACTCCGCCATTACTTCGTTGCCTGCTTAACAAAACTAATGGACTACTTCACCCCATCAACTCAGTAGAACAAACACAGTATTTATGTTCAGAAACTCAATTCGGACACCACTTTTTGGCCAACCACTTTTTGATCGAACTCAATTCGTCTTTTCGTATGAAATTATTATAATGTTAACAATTCAACTACCTCGAAAATGACAGCAATGCGGTAATGTGTGACAAAATTAAAAAAAGGTTATTAGCATCGTTTGTAAGTAATAAATTACTGAATCCGTTCTAGTAGATGCCAATGCAAATTATGTATATGTGGGTGAACAAAATTGTGTCATGCATTTGCGTATTGAATCTTCTTCACTATTTTCTATTCAGACTGCACAGATTTGGTGCGTCTCTCTCGATTTTAGTATTCCAGAAATCTGAAGTTTTGTATCTTTTTCTATTATCTTTTAATCACCGAAATCGAAATAATAGTACAAAAAAGTAGACATAAGATTGAGTTTTGAGACTGAACTCACGAAAGAGAAATTGTCATGGAAGATTTTGAACATGGTGATTGCAAACTGAAAACACCGGAATGGTTTTCAGAGAACGGTGGAATACGTTGCACAAGTGAATTGAGTCGTGTCTTTTCTCTGTTACAGGTGAGTCACGGCTTCGCATAACTTTGACATATTTATGCGCGGCACGATCGACGATCCAAGTCGATCGTGCGCACGCCACGAGGGTAACGCGGAAACGTTCAGCCGAAAATCAGGTAATCGAGCACGATTTCTAGATCCACGTTTGCCGCGAGCCCGCGGTGCCGGGCCATCTTTGTCGAAAGATGAAGACGTTCCGCCGTGAGACGTTATTGCCGCCGCGGAAAAAAGTAAAAGGGACTGGCATTTACGATCACGCTTTCACCGGGACTGATATTTAGAGACCGCCGAGGATCGGAACGGAGAAAATAGCGGTCGGAGCCGCTTGACATTTATGCGTTTCGACCTAATAAGCGTAACGCAATAAATATTCGTCATGATGAAAATAAATTAGTGGAACGCACGAGCGTGTGCGTCGGCCTCGGACGCATCATCCGCGCGCGAAAGTCATTATGAAACGCATTACGATCGCTAGACCATTCTCTTTTATTTGATTGCGCCGCCGATCCTTTATCTCTCGTTTGGCCTTTTAGCTGCGTTTGGCAACGATCGCTGCTGTGATTAACGAATCAAAATAGATTTGGCTTCGCAGCGAATCGGTCGTCAGCGATTTCTAGACTCTTTGTCTTAGTCTTGCTTCATCGATGTTTGAACGTACGTGGAAGGTCTGCGTCTTCCACTTCACGCGGTTGTGGTTAATTTAGATGTGACGTTGCATTACGTGAATTCGCTCGTCTCTGCAATTGTTAGTCATTGTCTACCGGAACGCTCGTAGTCGCTAGTCCTGTTATTGTATATGCGAAGCATTTGGAATCGCACGAGTAACTTGGTACAGTGATTTCCCTATATATGTCGCCAAGGTCTGACTGATAAACGTCGCGAAATTATCCCCACTACCGCGAGGTACACACTGTGAGGGATCACGAAGCTCGAATGACCTCGGACGCCGAGAAGTGTAAACATAACACGGCTCGGCTATGTCTCGGGCAAGGCCCGTGTTGTTGAAATATATCGAGAATTCACTGTATTAGGTTGGCCAAAAAGTGGTGTCCGAATTTCCGGTGAGGTACAAGCGAGTGTCAACGCGGAATTTTTTAAACATCTGAGCAATTTCTTGTATGATTTATTACTTTAAGTGTACTGAAGATTTAGTTCTTATCAATCTCAATGGATTTGTCAGTCCATTTGTCATCGATGAGAGTGAAATTACCATTACTAAACCTACTTTGCAAAAATAAGAAAACATGACGCAGAAGATCGGAGCTTCCGTCGCTCGTCCCCAAACTAAAATAAGCGTTCAATCATTTAATCGAATGTAATGAACTTGAACGTGATGAACTTGTACTTGATGTACTGAATTTTTAATCTCATCTTTCCATGACCTTTTTTGTTTTAGCCGGACAGTTGATGCAGCAAATCTGTGCGGCATAATTATTTTAATGGAATTTCTGCGACCCATTTAACGTAATGTGTCGAAATTGCTCGTCTGTTTATGCTAGTTGTCCAAGCGAGTTAGAGAATTTAGCAGGTTCAGTGGCTCAAGGGATAATCAGAGATCAAGCCAAAGTTAGAGCCATGCACGTTGAGAATTCGAGAGTGTGAATTTGAAGTCCCAAGATGCATATTCACCTACACGATTGTCAGAAATATTCCCAGCTATAATTTTGCAAATTTTCTCTGAAACGATCATTTACTACTCCCTTCCAAGCCCTCGTTTAAATAATTTTCTGCCTATGTATCGACACATTTTTAATAAAAACTCCGGAAATATTTAATAAAAATAATTGGTACAATCTGAGGATACGGTGTTTCAAAATAGTAGAGCAAAGTGAATTGCTCTAAATCAGTGATACTCCGAATACCACAATCATAAATAACGCAACACTATTAATATTGAAAAGAAAATCTAAAAGTCGGAGCATAAAGTTTTCAAATGAAGCAATAAATATTTCTGGTTGCGTGGAAATTGGAAAGTTCTCTCAGGTTTCTCGAACAAATAGAGTCTAGATTAGATTCTCAGATTGGCGAAGTGTGGTGTAGAGTCGAACGTAAAATATTTTCTCAAATCATAAGAAAGTGTGTTTTACCGTTCGTGTAACGGTAGCATTGAAGTTGACTTATGGTTAAAAAGTAAAACATCCAACGGCAGAGATTTGCGATTAGGTTACTTGGAGTTTGAACGGTTGCGAATTATTATCCTCTAATTTCGTATTTAAGAAGAGAATTTTTCTTTTCCCTCTCAATAACAAATGCGAGAAAAATGGCTTCGAATTTTTTCCAGAAAGTTAAGGGCCCGGTCTTCGTAGGTTCGCGATAAGTAGAGTGACCACGTTACCGACAAAAATAGGTGAAAAGTGGTTTTACCTGCCTTGACTTTTCGTCCCTATATCAGAATATTTTTCGCTGGGAAAGAGCTCATTCGAAAGGGGAAGGTTCAATCCAGCGTGCGCTGGTCACGAGTTGACGAGATTATGCAGATATTTAGTAATATAAGCGTTAGAAGTAGGCCAAAAATTGACGATATGCATGCCGTGGAATCCAAGCATTTTTATGCCATTGGATGAGTTTTCTGGATGAAATCGAGAGTAGTGCGCGGTAGAAAATATCGCCAGCTGCAAATTGAGCTATATTTTGTCTTGATTCTATGCGAAATAAAGCCAATAGCTTGAAGCACGTTTCTGGTGTCAGAATTCATGATATCGATACTACAGAGCGAAAAATTTGACAAGTTTAGTCACAGACTTAAGACCTGTCGGATCAAGACCAAGACGGATCTTTAGTCTGTGTCTGAAGCCTGTGAATGGAAATTATTAATTAAAAAAGTCACGTGATTATCCCGGGCCCTTAAGGGATATAATATCCGATGCTGTCGACTGAAGCAAGAATAAAAAAGTATGTTACACGTGGACACGTTCCGAATAGTTCGGAGATGCGTGCGGAACGCTTTCTTCCGATTCTTTCGCGCTGCTCACGACAGGCGGCGGCGTTTTAGAAAACGCGAAACATATTTCGACATCTCACGGATTTTCTGCGTGCTGGAAAAAGCGGACTTTCTCTTGTCAGCGGCGGCGGTGGCGGCGCGCCATCATTAAGAATAAAAATACAGTTCCCCCGTTCTTTTGCTTCTCTCATTAATAACAAACGCGTAGGTATACTGCGCTCGACACTTGCAAATCCGGAACACCGGCTTTCCGACGGTTAATTGTTACCGGCTGGTATGCAAAAACAGATGATACGATTGGCGATGGTCAATTAGCTTTAATTATGCCTGTTAATTACTATGTTACCGGACCCGGTTCTATTACGCTCAAACATACCTCTGAACTAATTATTGTGCGATACACGCTGTGATTCTCCTTGAACCTCGACTAAACATTATGTTCGCTTTCTTTAATTTCCTTCGTGCCTCGCGATTTTACTCATTACTAAACATTAAAATGCTGTCGAAAGATTAATTTGTAATTATTCTATTTCATATACTCAGCAATTTATTTGCCGTGATTGGATAGGCCAATTGACACTGTATCGAACAAAAGAAAAACATTTATTTTATCGTTAAACTGTAAATCGTTGCCTTATCAATAGGTTGATCGATCTTATACAGGGTGACCCAAAAATGTTGTACTTACTTGAAAAGGGTGATTCCTGAGGTAATTAGAAATAACTTTTTCCTTTGCGTAAATATCCTCCGTGGCTTCGTTCGGTAGTAATTAAGGAAAAACACGGACCAATCAGAGCGCGGCTATAGGGGGTGGATTTGGACCCGACGACAGGTCCCGCTGAGTGTGGCGTTGACATTGGCCGAGCCGGAATAGTAACAATAATTCCTTAACGAAACTGTGGAGAAGATTTTCGCAAAGGAAAAAAGTTACTTCAAATGACCTTGGGAGTCCACCCTTTCAAGGTAGGACAACATTTTCTGGACAGCCTGTGTGGAATTTCTCGTTTGTCTGACCGTGCATGTGAATTTACCTAATCCCGCATTCTCTCTACAGGATCGGCTCTTCGTATTTATCTAATCCGCCACCCCCGACTCGAGTTCGATTATTTTTCGTCGCGTCACCGTTCGTATTCCCGGTCAAACGAATCCGGAACGGATTTTGTCTTCTTTCATCCGAGTTCTTCCCGTATTTTGTCGGTCGCCAATCTGTCTGGAAGCGTTTTCTGCTCGTTAAAGATGATGAAGACCGCGTTTACTGTAGTCCCTGACATGGAGCGTTATTTGAGTGTGTTTCTATTAAAATTGCTTCAAGATGCTTTTCAATCTTCTTTGAGTAATGTCCCGTTTCGTGCGACGAATCCTGTGACGTAACCGTCCGTGTACGGGTCGGATCATATCTGACGCCGTCCGGACACGACAGAATTTCCATGCACCATATCTGTCGGAACCTCGAAGGACCCATCGGAGGGTCACTTGAGAGGCGCTTGAGATGCTCGCAACAAAAGCTAAGAGCCGCGCACAGCGGGGGCTTCTACCTAACACCAGAACAGTTTACTCTCCTCTACCCCCGGGTATGCCTACGAATCCGCTGAGAGCTGGGTAGTGTCCGATTTCGGCCGGCGTATCCCATCGCCGGCCAGCGTATCCCATCATCGGACATCCGATGTCCGATGCCACGGCGGCGCCGACTCCACGGGCCGCACAGAATCCATTTTCGAAGCAGGGAAAAGAATATTGTTCATCTGAGTTGTAATGTTAATAAGTAATGGTTGAAACCATAAGGAACAATAAAATTCAGTTTCACAAATAAATTTTAGCATTGTTAAATTATGTGTTTAGCTCTGTCTTCCCTCATTTAAATTCTGTGAATTCTAAAGCTTATTTCTTTATATTGTGTTAAATCTCCACGCTTTGTATAATATTTCTGTTATGTACAATTGTACCTTGATGACCAGAATAATGAAATTTCAATGTCACAATTGCTTTCGCGATTACGGATGAGCACGTATACAGTTTAATAAAACAGGATTTCGTAAAGACAAATTATTTTATCCCACTTCCATCTTAAATAACTGTGGTGCCTTTCCAGGATGGACGGAGAATTGTTCATCTGAGTTGTAATGTTAAGAAGTAATAGTTCAAACTATAAGGAACAATAAAACTCAGAACAAAAATACTCTATATCTTATAAATGATCATGGAGAGGTGATGCTGTTTCACGAAGAGGCAGGAACGATTCCTATCTCCATAATGTTGTAGAGGAGAGATTCCGATAGTTTACCTAAGGAGCTGTAGAGCCCCGAAAAACCTTTTTTTTTTGTGCCACGCACAACAGGGAACTGTCAACGCGCTCTCGAAGGGGCATCTGGTAATGATCAGCGCTCGCCGGGCAACGCCGGACGGTGGGATTCTGTCGAAATAGTCGAAATTCTGGCACGAAGGCAACAGAATTTTTTTTTACATAGGGTTAGGCCTAGAGTCCGGCGGGAGAACCGTCCGGCGCCGTCAGATATGAACCGACCCGTAGGGTCGTAAATGTATCATGGAATGTGATTAGTGAAGATTCAGACTATTTTTTCAAACGTTCATGTATTTACAAATCAATTAAAACAAAGAGGTACAGTGAATTCTCGATATATGTCAACAACTTGGGTCTTGCCGGCGTCATGTATCGTCGAGAAGACATATTCCCTCACGGGGCATACCGCGCGGTAATGGGGATAATTCCGCGACGTATCATACAGGCCTTGGCGACATATATAGCGAGATCACTGAAATGAAGGAGCTTTTGAATAGCTTTTTAACATATTTATAAATTTTAATGTAATTTTATAGCGTTTTAAAATTTTATTTTTAACAGGACTGTGCACGTAAAGTATTCTATTTATTGAGAGAGTTTCGTTTAATCCGATCGAACCGTTCCCCGTAATTTAAAACTTTCATTTGCGCGTTAACCTGTCATTAACTTGAACAACAATTTGTATTCTCCGACTGTTACATACACACAAGAAGAAATTAAAAGATCGCCTACATGACGTGAAACGCATTGCTTTGCAAAAGGAACAATAAATACAATGTGAACAATCATGTACTACTTACTCGATATTAATCTCCTTATCAGTATCATCTATGTAGGCATAATTTGATATCATAAAGTTAATTTGATGCAGTTTTCACGGTAATTGACATGCAAATTGTGTAATTCAAGCTAACGAAGATCTTCAGATATAGCTAAATGTGAAGATCATTAACCACGTAACCTAGAAAATACAAAATTAGCGAGCAGAAACAAATCGATTAGCACTTGCAGAATGATCGTTCACGGCATTGTTTCTTTTTCTCTTGGAGACCGTGTTTGTCTAAAGCAATTAAGCAGTTTTTCACAGTGGAATATGTCAAATTAATCCGCAGACAGCGAAAGTTTGCAAATGCACACTTTTATCGCCAAATTAAAAGAAATTGTAGTCAAGTCCAATTTTCTTCTCTGTTTCCTATGTTTATTGCAACTTCAAACAAAGCAGTATTACATTCTATTCTATTCTCTACAATTCTACGATCTACTAGTGTGCATAGATCGTGATGATTTCTATTGGTCTAAATGTTTTAAAAATCAAACATTTTTCTATTTATTTTTGTGCCAATTTTTCCTAACACATTTCCAAAATACTGGGCAAGTTTCCCTTTTCTTACGTGTAACATAATGCAGAGTTTGGTCATTGTTCTCGAGTTGTCCGCTGGACACAAAGGTTATATTGTCGGCTCGCTATGAACTATTTCGGGGTGCACGAACGCTGTCAACAACGACCGCAAACCACTGTTTAAACGGGACGAAATACCGGTGGTAACAGCAATATTGCGACGTTCCAAAGTTTCGTTGTAAATATCAACCGGTATGGAAGATCACGAGGAAGTGTGACAAAAGATCGAGCCGCCGATCTAGCCGCGCGAAGTTTCTCCTTATGGGGTTGCACGCCTCGCGGATTCTCGCCCGTAAATCACGCTCGAGATCGTAATCGATCGATGCCGGGACGCTTTAGATGGAACAAATTGACCCACATAACGATTCCCCGTTTCAATGATACCGATCACAGGGAAATCGAGGGTTTCTACGACTCGGCACGGGGGAACAGCTTATTGAGACATTATTCATATCTGCTGCGTCTATTGCTATGGAACTTGATGCTCGCTGACAGACGATCGTGATCCGAAAGATCGAAGATCCTTCTCGATTCTTTCTCAGCTGCGATCACGTCCTTCAGATAGTTCCATGAATTTTCATCGTTCTTAGCGATCCGATTATGCAACCCTTAAGGGGTTATATACAGTCAGGAGGCCCCAAAAAAGCGATTTTTTAAGAATTTTTCCTGAGAAGACTTTTACATTTATTAATGTAAATATTTCTAAACATATTATGGTAACTTTGAACTGTATTTTAACATTTTCTATTTGTAAACATAATAATTTTGAAAGCTGCTATAACTGATCTCCAGGAGCTCCTTTCAAAAAAGGTGTCTTGCAGTGACCACGATATCTCTGGACTGGATCATCTAAAATGAAAAAACCAAACGGATTTCGTTACAGTAATGTATAATCTTGTAATTAATCGAAGGAATAAGCAAAGTAAAATTTTTTGACAAAATGGCGGCTTCTAAAAAAATCGATTTTTCACCAAAATTTTGGCTTTAAATTGTTTATAAAAAAAGAAATATTCATCGGTGAGAGAAAACCTTCGATTAATTACAAGATTATAAATTACTTTAACGAAATCCGTTTGGTTTTTTCATTTTAGATGATCCAGTCTAGAGATATCGTGGTCACCGCAAGGCGAGAGGAGCTCTTGGAGATCAGCTATAGCAGCTTTCAAAATTATTATTTTTACAAATAAAAAATGTTAAAATACAGTTAAAAGTTACCATAATATGTGTACAAATTTTTACATTAATAAATGTAAAAGTCTTCTCAGGAAAAATTCTTAAAAAATCGCTTTTTTTGGGCCTCCTAACTGTATGTAACCCCTTAACATCTTCTTTTCACAAACGCTTGCGTTGTGTTGAAGTACAGTAAAGCCTCGATCTAAGCCGAACGGAACTACACGATCTTAGTCGGTTCACCTATCCCCTCCTTTGGGGTCATAAGCTGCGAGGGGCCGAAAAGCTCAAGCTGTCGCCGAGTAGTGTAAACAGAAGTGTAAAACTTCATTATTTGTCAATATATTTTTTATGGGACTTTCACCAACTTATTCGTTACATTTTTCTTATTAAAATTACACCAAACGCGATATAATTTGAACCGTATTTAGTGGTTTAATTGACGTAGTGTGCCTTCGGTCGACGCGGTGACAAGAAAATAATAGCCCTACACGATCTATGTCACAGCACGAGGATTGGCCTTGGATCGAGGCTTTACTGTACCGAAAAATTCTTGCTGTCAAGTGTAAAAGAGTGTTACTACATTTACTTTAATTCGTAAATATTATTTACAAAATAGTAGAATTTTATTTTGGCCTAAAAGAAAGGTATAATATTCATATTTAGCACATTCTCTTTGAAGTTTTCGTCTGACTCGTTGTTACACGGCAAGGAAGTAATATTATAATTTTCTCAAGATCTCGAGTCCAGCAACAAATTTATTGAACAGTATTCAAATTTATTAAATAAATTCTATTTCAATCGCATTCCAGCGGTTGTTTCGCAAAACATTAGCTTTTGAGGCAGGACATTTGCGATGTTAATTAAACTGAAAATTGGCTAGCAATTCCGAGCTCTATTACAGTTTACAGTTCACATAACTTTTAGTAAACATGTATGTCACCGAGAATGAATCCATTTTAACTGCGTATAGCTCGCATTCTGATTCCATTGTATCGCCCGATTTACGTTAAACAATTAAAGACGCCCGAGAATGTTTACGAGTGTGATCGCGCAATTTATAACTGGACCGTAATATGTAGTACCAATTTTCGCTGGTGCCACCTCGTCTGTGTGTCCTACATGTTTAACATACTAAATCATACATGGTCCGTTCCCCTCGAAATATCCATTTCATCCCTATCGATTTCAGTTTTGAAACAAGGAGCCGGAATAACCCTTATTGTTGTCATACTATTTGTTGCTACATGTCTGCTGAGAGGCCCTCTATATATTGGGCAATGTAGGTCGACCAACGTTCGTCGACTGTTTTCAGAAGAATAATTTTCTTAACTAAGCTACTGTCAACCAGTGGAATCTTTGTCATTTTTTGACAGTGACCGTGTCAAGAAATACAATTTTTACTTTGATTAAATACCTCAAGTTAAGTTAAGAACATCTTAGTGTTTGTGTGTTGGACACCGATGGAACAACAGGATTTTGGAACAATAGAAAGCCTTTTGTGATAGACAATGAAAATCTTACTGGTCTCTAATTATGAAAATACTTGCATCGTCAAGAGTCCCGTAAGATTTTCGATCAATTTGTCCTTGCTCCCATTAGGCGCAACAATGCGAATACTAACATTCGCGAGACGAATAAATGCCTCTCGACAGTGCATTATGCAACAAGCTATTGTGCCAGCTATAGAGATGCGCACCGACATTGAACCGTGAAAATTCCGAGTGTTCTGTTTTCGCCGTCTTTTCTTGTCGTTACTCGCGTTTCCTCGATCACGAGTTTCGTCGTCCAAGGATCTGGCAGCTATTCCGGTCAGCAATTCGGCCATCACGTTTTGACGGGCAGCAGCCCCTAACAGGGCGAAAGCGACGACAGCTACGACAGTTTCTAAGTAAACCGTCGTAATGAACCCTCCGCCACGTGTGACGGGTCTCGTGACGCGAAATCGGGTCACTCTTCTTCCGTTGCAATCGCGATAGAATCGAACGTAGGGGGAGCCGATGTGTATAGAGGCGAATAGCAGCTCGTTCGACCACGCGTGATCCACTCTTTTGTGGACACGATCTCGTGCCCGTCACGTTTCCATTCTATTTGCATTCACAATAAACGCTCGATCGATGAAGGGACGAAACCCCAGAAGTCGATGCTGCTCCGCGCGATCGATGATATGTACGTGGTATTCTTACGCGTCCCCGCGCACAGTGGTCCGGATCGGAAAAATAAGTGACATTTACCCCAAAAACGAACTTTCTCGTATCGATATGGATCTCGAAAATGAAAAAATTAGTTCATTTTTATCAATATTACGGTTGTAATAAACATTGAAACTTGGACGTTTTAAGAACAGCATTTTTTTCCACAAAAATTGTTTCTCTCTAATGAGATATTTTATATATATTATACTAATGAGATTTTTATATATTTTTATATATATATATTATATTATATTGTTCTTTTTAAATTGAAGGGCAGACTTTCGCGATGAAAAGTCTTGTTTTTTAATAGCAATTCATGCACGTATTCTATTAAAGAAATAATGTTGAATATAGTAGGGAAAATTTGCGAATTTTCTACATTAACAGAGCAAGGGTCTCTCACGGTCCAAAAGTTGTATTCAAATGTCACTAAATTTTCTGATCCGGACCACTGTGCCGCGGTTCGATCTGCTAATTGCACATGCGCACCGAGATGGGCCCGTTTGCCATACGCGCCGCGTGCTACGTTGAATCTCCTATTGGACGAGCCAAATCGACCGACTAAATCACGGTCAATTTTACTCGTCGTTGCAGAACGCCCACGTGCGGTACGCCTCTCACAGAAATTCTTCGATGAAGTGCCTTCCTTTGCCGTTGCAAAGCCGATTCGATGATCACTGATGCCACTGTGCACAGTGACTCGATTACTCGTACTCGACAAAATTATTTTCTCAGATTTTCACTTCAGGTTTTGATATTAATTCGGGTTTTACTTGTTAGGAGGAGGTAAGCTTTGTATTTCAATTTAAAATTTCATTAAAGAGGTTACAGATAACAAAAAGTGATATTTGAAATCGATTTTGGTAGGTCTATTCCTTGTAAAAAGTGAATTCTCGATATATGTCAATAACACGGGTCTTGCCAGCGACATGTATCGTCCAGGAGACATACCCGTGTTATGTTTAGACTCCTCGGCGTCCGAGGTCTTTCGAGCTTCGCGGCTGAGTATACCTCGCGGTAGCGGGGATAATTCCGCGACGTTTATCGTCCAGACCTTGGCGACATATATAGAAATATCACTGTACCAAGTTACTCGCTCATTGGTCGCTTAGTTCGATAAATAAGCTTGTCGATAATATTTAGATGAACATTTTTATGAGTTATAAACACGTAAACCTCTACCATCTAATAATAAGTTATGAAATATATGAACAGCACCGCACAACTTCATATTCTTGAATTGAAAAAGAAACAGTGTGCAAGAAAAATAATTTCAAGTATTCGTCACGACCCTGGCTCGTTATTATGAGATTAAAAATCATGTAATATTTGTAGAGAAATTTATATTTGTAACAAATATGGTTTCTACCGTATTCAGGGGAAATGTTTGAACGCAAGTTTAGTCTTTACAACCGTTTACATGACAGTATAGACCGTCGGATTCGTCTTATCAATATTCAACGTCAATTTTTATCGCACACTTCACTTATGGTGCTCGTATTCCGCAAGCTATAGCTCTCGCTTTCTACCCCGACGCTCGCTGAATCGGTTATACTAATTCACTCGTTGACGCTTCCAATCGCAGCACTTTTATATTGCTGTCTTCACCTATAATAATATCAATCACGCTGTTCCACAGTTATGTGAATCTGTATCTCCGAGTAAATCTTGAGAACACGTCTGTGAGTATGGATCTGTACGCCATTTTCAATTCTTGCGTGTAGTCTTCGAGAGAACTGATTTCATACATTTCCAACTAAATAACTGTTTTGCTAATTTCGCAAATTTTCAACTGTAGAGATGTGCCTCAGCAATAATATTTATACAGTTCTAATTTGCACAATAGTATTCTGCAATAGTGCTCCATTGTGTTACTCGTATGGAAACATAGTTAACCAGTTAACTGTTTTTGACAAGTATACTCGTCATGAAGAAATGGCAATATTTTGTTTTATGAGGAGTATATTCGTCGAAACAATTTAGGTACACACTTTTCAAAGAGGTCGCAACAGCTAATTGGTTAACAAGCGCCGTGCTGGACACTGGTGACCGACAGTAACCTTTCCGTGCAGGCCGCGTCGGTCACCTAAATTGCACAAAATTGCAAAATGATGTCTTAATTGGAAAATGGTGACCTTGCGCCTTGCTTATCGCTCCGCTGTATCAAACAGCGTAAACAGAAAGTCAAATAAAGCGGGCGGGGTGCTTAACGCGTTAAAGAATGATCCAGTGATTCTCTTGCCTTGCAACTTAACTCCAAGGTTTCAGATTAAAACGTACGATTTCGCATCATCCGGCGCTGTAAACTCACATCGACGGACAGTAAAATAATTCGTGTCCCTTTGAATTTTCATGTCCCAATGTAAATTTTCTGAAACAAGTGGTCAAAGGCGCTTTGAATATTGAAAATATTAAATATTAAATATGAAAAAGGCGCTTTAAATATTCCAATTTTTGCTGATACCCCCTGAATTATTCGATCCAAATATGTGAATTTAATGTTTAAATGGGGTCAATTTAATGTTTACGTTTTCATGATGGAATCAAATCGGCAGTTCTCTCAAAACATCCGAGGCTCCGTAAAACATCGGTTCGCCAGCAGAAAAGGGATAAAAAAAGACACAACTAACCATACAGGAGAAAGTGTGTTTACTCGACCTAATAGGAAACGAACGAAACAGTTTTGCAGTGTTCCATTGAGGTCTTAAACAATTCCAAACGAGGTCGAAGGAAGATAAAAACCCTGTATCCCGATAAAATACACACAATCCGCGGCGCAACAATAGAATTCATCGGGAAGAATATCACATATTATCGATTTTACTTTCTGGGTCGCAGGATTTTTATCTCTGTCCAAAGTGACTCTTATGCGAATCAATTCGAAGGAAAAAATACAACCCTGCGTCACTGTGTCCGAACAGGATCGATAGCGAGCGGATTTTGTTCGGACATCCCGAACCAGACAAACGTAACGATACACGGGTCTATGAAACCTGAACACCCTTGTTAAAATTTAAACATGTCTCGGCAACACGAAGAACGCTCAGGTCCCTGCATTCCGATACACATTCCGCGATCGCGTCCCAATTAAATTTTCATTGGCCTGAGCTGGCCCGACGACCCTCTGTAAATCCGTTTTCGTTGTGCGAGCGGATTTACACGACCTCATCTGACATCTATTGTTACGGCTCGCGGGCCTGAACACAGGTTCACGTGAGCCGTGAAAAGGTAGAGCCAACCTTGCTCACTACCATGCGTAGAAACCTAGTTAACTATCGGCTACTCTCGTGATAAACTTGTAAATCTATACCATCCTAAACAAACTTCTGCCGGCGCTCAAAATCACGATGCAAAACCCTCCGGTCGTGATTGTGACGTTATAAACATTTACGGCACTTTAAACGATATAGTGATATCCCGTATAAAGCGATAAAAGAATTTATTTAATTTATGTACCATCTATGACGTGAATGCACATCCTTCTTTAACAATTTTTTGTACATTCACCGTGCGCTTACTGGCACATAAAATACCCATAATTCAACGCCGCATAAAATGTGGAATAAAATTTCATTGTGCGGGGCTGCATTCGAGAAAATCGAGTTTTGGAATTAGTCGTGTGCGCATGCTAATGAATAGGAATCTAGAATCTACTGCCACGTCTGTTCGCGATCTGCCTGTTCTACTTCCGGAATGAATTACTACACTTGGCGAAATTTCAAAATCAATTTCCTCGAAAAGAGAGTCTCTTCGAAGCAAATTCGATTCCATATTTTCGACGGATTTTTCCGTGCAGAATCTGGTTCTATCGTCGAATCAGAAACACCTTGCTCGTACTGTAACACAACGAACCGCGCCGCTGATGGTCTTCATGCTCGGAATATTTTGTTACATGCAACGTATCTTCTGGAAGGAATAAATAAACCAGAATTCAGCAAAGAAGAATATTCAGTTCTGAATATTACGTTACACGCAACGATTGTAGGCAACGATGTGCAGAAGCTTAATTAGGTTTTCGTCGTGTAAAATATGATATCGTAGTCATCATAAATATGTAAGGCACGTGGCAAACACGTTAACCGTGAATAAATTTACTAATCCCATTCTGTCCACTATGCATGCACGTATGGCTCGATTTATGGCTAATACTAGCGTTACAGTTGCCCCGGATTGTACAATATTTAGGTATGGTAACTCATCGGTTTTGTTCGATAGAATAGCAAAACACTTTTTTCTGATACAGTGAGCTCTCGATCTATGCTAACAACACGGAACTTGCCTGTGTTGTATATCGTGTAGGAAACATACCCGTGTTATGTTTACACTCTTCGGCGTCCGAGGCCTCTCGATCTTCGGGACCCCTCTTTGGACACACCCAACGGTGGTGAGGATAATTCCGCGACGTTTATCATCCAGGCCTTGGCGACATACAGTAGCGGACATAAATTTAAGACGATGACACGCGATTTTGATTATACGCGCAATATACAAGTACTGTCTTTCTATTCTGTTTGATATTTCAAAGTAAGACAGGTATATGTTTCACCTCCTTCATCTCAATGGTGTGATCGTCAAATGTAAACAATGTAGAAGTTTCAGTCGTTTGTTTCCTCTGAACGTTTGTGCGCAGCGGACATTAGTTTAAGACGATCTGTCTAACAAGCAACATCTATTACGTTCTGTCTGTAATTTTGTCGGATTCACCGCTTATGCGAAAGGGACCGCTTTCGTTCTGCAAGTGATATTGCAGTTGAAATAAACACGAACAGTGAAGACGTTTGGAAAATTTCCATTTAAGAGGACGAAGACCCCGGAAAAAACCAATGCTTAGTTCCAAAAATCGGGAAACGCGATTTGCGTTTGCTAAAGCTCACGAACATTGGACGAGTTAAGATTGGCAAAAAATACTATTTTCAGACTAATCAAAATTTAATCGTGTTGCTTCTGATGGGTTACAATATGTAAGACGCCGAATTGGTGAAGATTTGAAACCACAATGCGTTTTATCCACAATTAAACACGGGGGTGGTTGTGTTATGGTGGTGGCATGTTTCTCTCGCAACGGCACTGGACCAATACGTCGTGTACATGGAATTATGGACCGTTTCCAGTATATAGACGTGTTGAAGAATACCATGTTACCATATGCACACCATAATATGACTCATAGTTTCATATTCCAACAGGATAATGATCCAAAACACGCAGCCCGAACTGTGAAAAATTTTTTTCGTGAAGAAAATATTAACGTACTACCGTGGCCTTCGCAGTCACCAGACTTAAATCTGGTTGAAAACTTATGGAGTATAGTAAAGAAAAGCGTGGAAAATTATAAACCAAAAAATCTTAATAAACTTTACTCTATAATACAAACGGCTTGGAATAACATTCCTGTTGAAAAATGTCAAAAATTAGTAGATTCGATGTCGAAAATATGTGCCGAGCTGATAAAAAATAATGGATTTTGGACAAGTTATTAAAATAAAACAAATATTTCACACATTTTTCGAATAAAAGGTTTCTTTTATACACATAGTCTTAAACTTTTGACCATGAAAATATAATGTAGATTTGTTTTTCTTTTGCATATTATTACTATTATGCTCAGAAACATAATAAAAATTTTTGTTGTCAATATGTAAACAAACTATTCATCTGTTACTACCAAAATAAAACCAATGTATTTATGTTTTTCATGTCAATTGAATTATTACTTCCTTCTTTTCTTTTCATCTTAAACTTTTGTCCGCTATTGTATATAGAGGATCACTGTATTTACTATTTCCAAAGGGAACGCCGGTAGTAACGTGATTAAATCTGTAAAGTTTTGCATTTCCGATGCGAAAATTCGGGATTTAATCTGATATCTGTTGGAACCACGTAGCAGGTCCTCCCGATCCTCCCGCGATCGATGGAACGCACCAGGAGATCCAGATTTCACGGTCCGCTCCGCGCGTTCGCTCCTCTCGCTCATTGTTTAACCATCGGACAGAGACGGACTGCGACTGTCTGTGTCTCTCGGACCGATGAAACATTGTTACATAGCGGCAAACTTTCGAAAGCGTCTAATTAGTTACACTTTCATCGAGCACCGTAACTGGGGCGCGGTGCAGCATGGGCAACTGCACAGGAGGGGCCACAGGAGATGTTCACAGGGTAGTGGGGGTGTGCACTTGGCACGCGCTGCTACAGAAATCGTATTCCGCTCCGATCCGGTTGCATCTCACGTCCGAAAAAATGGGCACCGGTGCTCGGCTCCTGTCCCGTGCGAAATCGCTCGGAAATCTGGACTGCGGAACCGCTGCTGCCGATCGACACGGATCACTTAACGAGACCTTCCGCGTTTCCGTCTGACGCATTTTTTATCGGCGATCTTATGCGCGAGTTGCTTAATCCTTCGAGCATCGATGGGGCCATTGAAAAGTTCATAACCGCTTCGTTCGCCGTCGAAAAAGCGTCTTTGTTCTGCATACGATACCCTGTTTTCTGAATTTCTTACTGCCAGTTGCCATTATCGTTCTACCCCGAAAAGATCGAAGCGAGAGCGTTCCTCCCAATCTACAACAAAATGTAATACTTAACTACTTACTTGCTACTTATAACTACTTAATTGGGATACATTTTTAACTCAACTTCGTCACACAGGTGGAAAGTATTCTTGTTCGCTTTGGTAAACTATTTTCCGAGACGATGCTTGATTAAATCCTTTCGCTCTTCGCCGGAAAGGCCGTATGCGGTAAAAAATGGCGCAGGATTGCTCTGAATGGTCCATTCAAGCCCGTTGAACTTCCGCCGACCAATTTCAATCGTACGTCTTTTGTGCCGGTAGGAATACCGATGGAATCCTTTAAATAATTCAATATAAATATCATATAATATAATTTATATATTATATAAAATAATTAAATAATTCCTTTCGTTTGATGCTTTCGTGTACTTCTTATTCTCTCGAAACGTTAGACGGGATGATCCTTACGCCGTTCATTAGAAAGACGATACGCAGCCAAGTGTGGTACAGTGTCAGCTCGAAAGACTTACTTTTCCCGTGCTGGAATTTTTAACGATCATCCTTTGTTCGGCGACAAGGGTCCGCCGGAATATTAATGGGATCATCGGGAAGTTTGGAAAATTTTAGTTCCTTTTCCACAGTTTTTAATCTTCCCTTTGGTACATTCCTCCAATTTTATTTTCTATTGCATTTTGCTTTCTCAGTATCTTTTCGTATTTCTTTCTTTTTTGGGAAGGCTACTGCCACGCATTACATATTCATGCTGATCCTCGTCGTCTACTACGCCCCGTGTACGTGACATAATTTTACATTTTTGGGTCGGGAACTAGTTCAAAGTCAATATAACGTCACGTGATAACGCGACACGTTGCCCGAACATCTTCGGTAAAAAAATATATATTACATTGACAAATGTGTTCTCCGTAAAACGAAGATGTGTACATTGTTGCAAGGGTTTTTCTAAAGGGACGAGCACCGCTTATTTCTGAAAAATAAATCCGCTTCCGCGCCATCGATTTTTCCATCGTCACAGGAGCACCTAACTCCGACCCAGTTTCTAAAATCGCCCTCCGCGTCAATGTCGCCCAGCTGACGCGTCTAAACTTCTCCATTACCGATACATTTCGCCGATCTCTTATCTATGCAATCTACTTATCTGCAAGTCAATTCACTGTTCAATTGCGATCGCAACGGCAATAGTGGTGCATGAATCATCCCGTGCCTTCGTGAATCATCACACCGGGAAACTGCAATAACAGCGTCTTCATTTTCCCCGGCTCGAAATTTCATTTCCTTCGATTGACTCGCGCCAACCTCTGTTTCGAATCGAGCGATTTTATAGCACTCTCGCGCACTATCTGCTGTCTGTGAACACCCGAATATCGATTTCTATTCCTACAGGACGCTCGCTATTTCTTCCGTCATGCTCAAGTTAAGATTTGATGTCTACCTAACCTTTTTCATCGCGATTTTTGTTACATAATTCACAATTATTATTCCTAAAATGTAATATTGTCCCACTTTCATGAAACGATTTCAACAATTGTAAGGAGGCCTTTGCGCAAAATAAAAATGTTAACCCAGTTAACTGCGAGGAACACTAACGCTAAACCTACCACGGTCAGAATGTCCGGTTTTCTATTTCACAATTATTGAAAGTATGAAAACGTTTTCATAGGAAATTACTGAATTGAGTTCTTTATTTAAGTAAATTCAATCTGCTCTAAGACGTTTCATTTTTATATGTGTTGTGCTTGCTAGGTTTAGTGTTAAATGAAATTGTATTTATTCCTTCAGTAAATTTGATAAATCAAATATAATGCAACGATAGATTTTTCTAACATCTTTACAATTTTGTATTTTATCCAGGTCGGTTTTGTTCAAGATCCACAAGAAAACTCTGTCCGTAGGATCGGTTACCCTCATCAACGAGAGAGTTAACCAGGCCATGATCTCTAACGAATGCCATTTCTCCTACTAATTGTCGATTCGGGGACCGAGGATGCTGCACGATAGATGATGAACCTCTTGGCCATAAAAGTCGCGGTATTATGGTCTGATTTCACGGAATCGGGTCTCGACCTTCTCGGTGTAGCGTTCGCGAGGAACAAGTGGACGTTCATCAGGGTCTCGGACGGTCGTTCGATCGTTCAGCACGAGCGAGCATTGTTCTCGACCTTATGTCCCCCCCCCCCCCCCCAAGCCTGTTTTTCTGCGTAAGCACACAGAGAGAGTCACAGGTGCATCCAGAAACCATGTGGCCTGCCGTTTATGCGACCGGTAGTATCGCGGAGCAGTCGCGTTTATCTGACCTTAAATCCGGGATTCCATTTTTCCAGTTTTTATCTGATCGGCCGGCAGATCGAGCTGGCCACGTTCCACATCATACGATAGCTTCCAGGTGAAAGTCTCCTGTTTCTTCTATTTGTATTTCGTGCATGTTAAAATTAGTCTGTTTTTTGCCCCCCCCCCCCCCCTCCTGCTGCCAAACAATAGAGCACTGTTCTTCTTTTTCCTTTTTTCTTTCTCCTCGCATATTCCAAATGGGAGACGACGAACCGAACCGGGAGATACGGATCGACGGGGTCGATGGAATAGGATATTATTATCTTTATGCTTCCACGTAGTCGTAACAATACCGTCGACTCGTTGCCGAGCTTATTTCGCCGGTTAGCGGGACGCATTACGCTCGTAAAGCCGCTTGGGATCGGAACTTCCGCTGCGATTAGCCGCGGTTTTATCTCCAATTGTTCGAATTACTTGCTTCGCGGCTCGTTTGCGCAACAAATTCGTTTCACCCGGACCTTCGCCGGCCTTTTGTCCCGGGGCATCCAGAGTTTGCACGAACGCGTTCTTCGGGAAGTCGAGCGCGGAATTGTCGGAAAAGTCGCGCTGCTTTATGCTTCCCTTCGCACAACTATAGTTTCCGAGTGCTTCTCCTAGAAAGAGCTAGCCGATTGTTGCAACTCGTTCGAAAGCGAACGTTTCGGTACTTACGTAGAAATTGGTCTTCAGGATGACCTTAAAATATGTCTTCAAGGTCACCACTCTGAAAAATTTTTCTCTATACATGTTGTTGCTTCCAACATTTAGATTTTTTGTTTGGAAATAGTCGTAAAAATCATTAGAATCTCTATAAGGAACTCCGCCTTTTCCCAATGACCGAATTCGTTTTTGTTGGGCGATGGGGATGGGGGGGGGGGATTTACATGACTTGTAACATGCATTGATGGAGATATGGATGCAAATTAATGCAATGATGAGGACCAGTATATTTCCGACGCAACGCGTCGGGTAAATTACTTTTCATTACGAACTGCTAATTATCTGCTACTCGTATCTGACGTTGATTTAATGAGAATCGTCACCGTTGTATGATCAGAGCTGACAGTCATGTTAATAGCTTGGTGAGCGAAAGGGTGGATCCGTCTTTACCATGAATGGCACACCACAAATGATAATTCATTACCATAAATGATGGAACAAGAATGTTTATTGTGTACATTTTGTTTTTTTCGTTTAAGAAAAGTAATAATTTCAATTTTGAATTTTATCTATACTTTTCATACTTCGCTCAATAATTGTTGTAGTACGTTGCAAAATTTGTCGATGTCTGTGGAGTCCCTTAAATGTTAAAGATTACGCAAGGAGAAAAACCATCGTCGATTGTTTATCTTTGCCTTACGATGGAGAAGTATCTTGAGGAGAAAACACCGTAGCAGTCGGAAAAATAGAGATTCCACATAGCTGGAAACTCATGGTTTAAAAATCAAGAATTTCATAACAGAAGTTTAATGCCTATTTAACCAGTGAACTGGGGAGTTTAATTTTAAAAATCTCTCACGGGCGCGGAATTGAAATCAAGCAATGACAAGTATACACGTCGAACGCAGGCCAAACGCCGCTATTATAAATTTTACGAGAAAAGTAAAACAAAATGAGAAAGAGTTACATTTCTATTTACGAAATTAACGATTCCTTAGCGTCAACCACACCGCAATAGAGTTTTTAATTGACGTGTGTTTGCGTCGAACACAGTTAACTGGTTAATTGTGCAAAAATTCGTAATTGTAATAAAATTCGATCCTACAAAGAAGGGTAAATAAATTAATAATTGAAAGTTCGCATTTCAACACAAAAGAAATTGCATTTCAAGACAATCTCGTAAACAAACAAATATTAAAACAATGAAATCTCAAAGATTGGAAACAATGTATGCAAATAACCCCGTTATGTTATAAACAACAGTTTCGTCAGCACAATAACAATAATTGAAAACGTTGTACACAGACGTTGAAATTCGTCCCGAACAAAAATACGAAACAATTCCCTTTCAACCGGTTCAACAACACGATTCATAATTTCATCTTTCAATTAAAATGCCTGAATCGTTCCTCGAGGTCATGCGATTCAAAAGGAACGGTCCATTGGCAGGCATCAGTGCTCGAAGCCCGATTCACTGTTCAAGCTCCTATATAGAAGCAAGCCTAGGTCGCTTGGGGAGCCTGTTTGTCAAGCTCAAGGGCTCGCGGAAATAAGCGTCGTCTCCGTGCTATAGCGTTCGTCGGACTCGCTGGCGAAAAACTGTCGTGCCGGGAGCCTGACCAAGATAAATTCGCGAAGCGTCCCGTTTTCGCGACACTGGTCTCGCGAGTACAGTGTGCTGTACAGTTAAATTTAATTAAAACTCGCGCGATTAAATTTACACGAGTCAACCCCACACTTCTCTCGCTCACGTATCTTCAGCCCGACGAATATCTCGGTAGACAAGGCTATAGACTGAATACAATGTACGCCAACGCCAGGGCTGGAAAAAGTGCACGTGGAACAAAGAAAATTTTATTTCGTCCTCTTGCCTTTATTTTGAGAACTCTGGTGCAAGTCGATTTACTCTATTCGTTTCTCGTTTCCCTACAAACAGAGATAATAAAGAGTTCTGGAAATTTAATCTACCCAACCGATTTCACGAATGTATACAGGGTGTCCTAGCTAACTTGACCACCTTGAATGTCTTGCTTAGTGTTAGTAATAGAAGGAAACGTAATAGGACAATATTAACCTAACCGAAGGGGCAATATAATGATTTGGAAAAAACTTTTCAAGGTCATTTTTTTCTAGATATCAAGGTCATCAATTTTTTTCTATGGAACTATATATTTTTTTATCGCGATGTAATAGTAGGGGTGAAGACCTCTTCAATGAAATATTACGCAATGACCTTCGTGTGACGTTGGGTATGAAAATCCAAAATGCATTACAGGTATTATCAGTGATTAAACTACCCTAATTGGTGTGGTGTTAATGGTACACTAAATGGTAACAAATATGCTAATTTTTCAACTGAAGGTTTGCTTCGCCTATTGGAAGAAATACCATTAGCTCGGAGGATCGAGATGTTGTATCAGCATGACGGATGTCAGAAAAGTTTCCTCAACGTTGAATTGGGCGAGGCACAAACGTTTTACGTCCTCCTTGGTCACCTGATCTAACTCCGTTAGAGTTCTTTTTATGAGGAACATTTAAGAGTATTGTTTATGAACATGTTCCAACAACAGCCGAAGATATGAAGATACGTATTAGAACTGCATGTTCCAATATTAGCAATGAAACTATTAGAAAAGCCAGAGAATCATTTATTTTCCGAATACAACAATGTATCGCAAACAATGGTCATCGTTTCGAACAATTATTCAAGTAGAGTAGTGCAATCAAACCAGTAATTAATCTATTAATCTAGTCTAGTAATTAATCACTGATGATACCTATAACGCTTTCTGGATTTTTCATACCCAAGGTCACACGAAGGTTATTATAATAATATGTCATTGAAGAGGTCTTCACCCCTACTATTACATCGCGATAAAAATAAATTGCTGACCTTGATATCTACAAAAAAATGACCTTAAAAAAAGTTTTCCGAATCATTATATTGCCCCTTCGGTTAGGTTAATATTGTCCTATAACGTTTTTTTTTCTAGTACTAACACTAAGATATTCAAGGTGGTCAAGTTAGCTGGGACACCCTGTATACCGATTGTATGTTCTGCTCGCGAGACCGGCGTAGATTCAACCGTGTGCCAACTGTGCATAAACAAAAGTCTCGCCTCGGGGAGACCGTCGACGGTCTTCCCGGCCGTACGAGAAACGAATCGGTGACGTCGACGTCGTCGTATCGACCATTCCTGGTCGGGCGCCGGTTGGCGTCACCCTGGCAACCCTCGCCCATTTCCTTTTGCATAGGAGAACCCGCTCGCCGGCTAAGACACGGTGTCGACACGCGACCAACCGCACCGCGATCTTCGTCTCCCTCCTTTCCACCTTCTTCTCTTCCGGTATTTTTTGTCTAGATGCCACTTCATTAGCGGTAGGACCATCGGCGAGCCGTGCGCGCCTCCGCGACTTCCGGTTTATCGCGACGCACAACCGGGCCACTCCAACAGGCGTTGGCTCCGCGACGGAAGTCTCGTTGGATTCGCAAACCGTACACGGGCTTTCCGCGGCGAGCGGGCTTTGACGAGACAAGATCGTCGTTAGAGTCGCTTCGACGACCGGATCGAGATCGTCGTTAGCCCCCCGAGGCTAGGTTTGATCTCGAGCGGCCGTGCTTCCGTTCGCAACCCTCCGGCCACGCCGTTTCTGGCACATTTGGAGCATTCCGAGTGGCCCAGAAAGCTCTCGCACGGCTGATCACGTATTAACAGGAAGCGTAACGAGATTGTTTCGATCCCGGAAACTGATACGGTAGACAATTCTGCTCGCGGAGACACCGGCGCTCGGAATATTCTGATGGCGAAATTAGGGGATTGGACTACTTCGGCGACCTCGATGGCTTCGATCGTGTGGGGGAAGCGAGGGAATTTACGCTAGGTTACCGGGCCCGTCAATATCACTATTATTGTGATTGCAATGATCCAGGTGGAATTTTTGTTATTTTTAGTAATGTAAAGTAGTTTCTCTTCGTGCTCCGTGAACCTAGCGTCAAGGGGGCTGTTTTTAATGGGGCCTTGAAGAACAGGAAAATGGTTCCTTCTTCACTTATATTTATTTCACAAAACGGCCGCGATAGGGGCACATTTGTACACATATTTTACAAACTTTTTCTATTTTTGAGAAGCGAACGGGTTAGTTGCAGTATATTAACTCTTTACACTCGAAGCTATTTTAACTCCAAACCGAAACATTTCATCGACCCTAGGATATATTTTCGAATCGACCTTCTACAAACAAATTTAATAATACAAAAAATATTAAGAATTTAGTGGCGCCTTACAAGGTAGGGATTAACACTAAACCTACTACGGTCAAAATAGTGGAATAAATTATACTGAAAATTGCGGACAATCTCAATGGGGTTGCCATTTTTATAAGGCGGTATTTACCAGACACTGTTAATGCTTGGTAGGTTTAATGTTAAACCTTTCAATGCTACGGGATAGTATATGATCGCATCCACAAATACTAACAGCGTAATATGTGCTCAGCGAGTAGCTTTTTTAAAGATTGAATAAACATGCTGCCTCCACGTCGAGCAAAAATATTCAGTTGCATCATGTGACGCAGTTCATACATCGCGCAATAAGTCGGAAACATTTGGCATCGCTAAAATTCCTGCTGCAGTTTACATTTCAGAACGAAAAATTTGTGCGAAAAATAACACTTTTTATTGAAACGTCTACTATCATGTCGCAAGTCAATGCTATTAAAAACTTGTCAGCCTAGCATTCGTAAGAAACTTTAGTAAACATTTGCCGAGATAAGTCTCCTCCGATTTCAGTTTTTTTTTAATCTTCATGACAATGGCCAAAATTTTCTACGACTTCCAATAATGTTGTGATGACCTCATCATAAACATTCATAGTAGTTAATTTCTAGATACTCGGTGAAACTTCACAGTAGTCAGTCCCGTAATGCTGAGATCATCGTTCGTCACTTTCATTGTTAATTTCTTTTTTAAATTGTGCAAATAATTTCACCAACAATTGATCGATTCTTGCGAGGGATTTGAACGATTTTAAAACCAACACTTGACACCGGTTATCAAATTCTGCTTCCGTTTCAATTCCCTTTGTAATTTTAGTAAATTGAAGAGGCCGAGGGATCCTGCACAAACGATTTTCATGAAGATTGCAGAAAGCCAGATAAGAGAAATTGGTTTTTCGATCCGGGATAAAGTAAATATCCCTTTAACAGGATCGTTTACGAAGGGTTAGACCTTCTCCTCGAGAACGGGGACTTCTTGGTCGGGTTCCTGAATTTTGCATGCGACCCGGAGAGAAGCCTAGTTACATGGGACGCGCAGGTGTGCAATGCAGATACTGCACGTGTCCATGATTTCGGGCAGTCGAACAGCATGTCCCGGTCGAAATTCCTATAGAACCTGTAATCTGAGCATGAACACCTTCTACATGCGATTTCGTGGATCGGTTCGTTCGAAATCTGGAACGAAAAGTGGGGAAAGAATAGATTCTGCCGGTCGTTGCTTCGAGAATATCGGTCTACAGAGACCTCTGCAGAGAAACGTCGATAGTATATCTCGGTAAACAGCTGATACAGAAGTCTGTACGCAACATACGTTCGCGCTGAGCAATCACCGTGCAAAGTAACAGGAAAAGAATGCGTAATCCGAGCCGGCGAGTGACTAATGATGCTATCAGTCGCGCGAAGGACGATTATAAACTCCGTTGCAGCGAGGTGTTAACCGTTACTAGCCGCGAATATTTGCATTGTAACTCCAAGCAAGATCGTTGCACGCAAGCATCATGATCGGTACGATAATGCACGATCGGAAACCATTGTAATCGGCTGACGCAGAAGCGAAGCTTTCGACGGGTACAACCGCTCAAATAAAAAGGTCATCGACTACGAAATGTCATATTTTATCTATAAAATTGACATCCGAGCGATTTTTTGGCTAATTTTTGTTGCACTACCAATTTAGAAGCACGGCGAGGTCTTGATCTAAGCCCAATCCTCGGGGACGTTCTTTGACATAGATCGTGAAGGTTACTATCTTCTTGTGACAGCGACGACCGAAGGTGCACTACGTCAATTAAACACAGTTCAAATTATGTCGTGTTTAGTGTCGTTTTAATCGGAAAAATTCTAACAATAAGTTGGTGAAAGTCCCATAAAAAAATATTGAAAAATAAAGGAGTTTTGTAATTGGATTAATAGTGGTTCACGCTGATATACCTGCACCGGTTACGCGGCATGCTTACACTACTCTTTACCGCGAGGGGTAAAGAGGGGTAATGCCCCCAGAGGAGGGGATAGGCGGACCGACTAAAATCGTGTAGCTCCGTTCGGCTTAGATCGAGGCTTTACTGTATACCATACTCCTTCCAATTGCATTGAAGCTGAAAATTGACCAGTACAAACTTGCCTTTTTCAAATCATGTTTATCATATTTTCGGAAGGAATTCTCGGGAGACCTAAACGATCGGATCTGTCGCCGTATTGGCTGGTTATTATCGACCTGCAGGCTACCGGCAGAGAGCATCGATCGTCGGCCGCAGGCTAGGCGTTTCCCTGTGATACTCGTATCAGCCACGATCCATTATTCACGATATTGTGCCGCGATTTATGTCGGACGGTAAAAGTTGACGGGAGCGTATAAGTTGCTTGTTTATTGCCTCCGCGGGCAGGCTTGTTTATAAACGCGCCCGCTGATATTTCCTTGACGTGCTCAAGCTTAGGCTGTCTGCGCTATTTAATGTCATCGTAGTGCGTATGTGCACTCTCTCGGAGTAGTTGTTTTTGGCAGATGCGCAAGACGACAACTAGGTCGCAAATTTTCTTCTCGTTTTTTCCGTCGCATTCTAGAGGCCACGCTATGCGATTAGTCGTTACGAACGATCTACGGGGAGCTTTAACGGATTTTCATTTATTTAATCACCGGGATTTCGAGTTTTATGCTGTATTTATGGCAAGCATGAGCTCGTGGGTGGAGGAGAAAATAGAAGAGCTTTAGATTCCTCTTTCATGTACCCCTTTTTCAGTGGCTTCAGGTAATTATAATGTGGAGTGAAGATAATAAAATTGGGGGGGGGGGATGCCTCGTGATTGGTCATCGCGAGCTTTAAAGATGGTGGCGCTGTCTACGGTGTTCTTTGAGAAGAATGCTGTTTCATGAGCATCATGTTTCGCAGTGGTGCTCCATGGGGGGTCCTCGAAACCTTTGAATAACCTTAGATCTCTAGAACATGTTAAAGGATCCTGTGTACTTCATGCTGTCCTGCGGAAGGACTTATGATCTTTGATCATTAGACTCCATCCTAAGTTGGCCTATAAGGTGAACGATTCACCTAAACAGGGAATTTGTTTCAGAACCACTAACGTTGCCGGATACTTCGAAATGACCCAATCTGGATTATTTATATCGTAAGCACTGAAACCAAAAGGAGCTTTTAAGAGAAAATTATTACGTAAATACTCGTGTTTCTAGTAAACGTCCTGTATAATCTCGGTAAAGGAATGTTAATGTTTTACAAAAAAGTAAAAAGCCAGGTGCTTCGGTAAATAGAGTGCTAATCAAACTTGTGAGAACTCTTTCGCCGCTTTATGCTACCCTCCAGAGAATCTCGAACACCCTTCCACTCCGTCTCACGTACATTTCAGTATTTTTAAAGACTTTGCCACTTCGATAATATTTACTGTGAAGTATTATCTTCTTTCCTACCTGTTCGTAGCACGATTGTGCTGTTTAAGACTCCCCTGAGATCCGCCGTATCTGACTTCTCTAGAAAGACCAAAGAATTCGTTTCCTTTGGAGGACTTGCGCGGAATATTGGCCAACTTCTAGGAACCGAAAACTGTTTTTACCTGTATCCCCGAATCCTCAAGTCATCTACATAAACGTATCTGACTCGTGGAGGCACAATAGAATATCTGGCTCACGGAGAATCTTAATTTTACATTGTGGCGGCACATATGATTTCACTCTCGTCCCACATTCTTTGCGAAATGCCAAATAATTTTCTTTTGTATCATATTTTTTCCTAGGTTTGCTAGTTTTTCGATTTGTCGCGCTTAACAGACTTTCGACCTCTCAGGGTCGATTTCATCCCCTAAACCATTCATCGATAACAAAATACAGTGAAGTCTCGATATTTATCAAAACACAGGTCTTGTCAGCTGTTATATTTACACTCCTCCGGGCCCCTCACGGGGGATACTCCGCGGTAGTGGGGATAATTCCGCGACGTTTATCATCCATGTCTTGGCGACATATATAGAGAAATCACTGTTCCTTTGAAACATACTTGTCAAATATTTTTGATTGAACTACATAAACTTGTACTACAAAATAAGAATGTTCTATGTTCATTGTGACTAACAGAACTACAGATATATTCCTTCTGTTAATAATTTTCATTTTCACAAGAATATTTTAAAATTCGCGTAATACTTTTAATCTTTTACGTTTCGTTTGTTCATCAAATCAGTCGTTCAATGGATGTCAGTTAGGTGATGTTCCTTGTTGGTAAAGAACAATACCAAAATCGGATTCTGTGGACCAGGAAACCCTTGGGATTGCGTTTGCAAAGATCACTGTACAACTATAATAATAAAGACAACCATAATAATAGTTTTCGAGAAAATTAAGCATGTAGCGTAGCCGTTGATTGCGCGCCCGTTATCGATAATGATACAATAGGTGCGTACACTAATTTTCGTCGTGTATGGGCGAAGACCGCGGATGCTGGTAAATTGGGTCGTCGTTTCCTCTTCCTTCGTAGCTCGCGCTTCCACACGATCGGCGAGGTGATTTAGTGCGATACTCTTAATTGCTTCCGATTAGGCTGTCTCGAAGGCGCAAATGCCCAGCCTCGAGTAGAAAGACGGGAATTAACATACCGCGACGTCACGGAGGGAGGAGGAACACAGGTGCAGCAGGAAGTCGATAAAACGTTGCGCACCTGTACGGATCGTTCGTTCGGACGTGAAATCCTCTGCTCGCATGGATCCTCGACCTCCCGGGAGGTCGGCTCGGTTAATTGTCGCCTCGTTGATTAACGGCCGCACTGTATTGTTGACTAACGTTGATCGGGACCGGTATCACGCGAGTTTCTCATCAGACACTGTCGCCGGTTCATACGAAAGTATGATGACATGCTGACAAGTTATTTATTTGATCGGCGATGGAGACTCCATTTATTTACACGGTACATTAGGTCCGTATATTAATTAGGCGCGACTCAAGGTCGTGGCGCGTCTCCCTTTGGGGGCCTTTCGCCCGTGAGTTACGTGCTTTTCACACGATCATGTGAAATTTAGTGTTTCTATTTATCTTCTTTAAGCGTGACAAGAGAAGGTTAATTGAAAGTATTTGTACGTTAATATTGGTCAAGTGGAAGTGAAAATTTTTTCAGTGCGAATACTAATTTAGAAGCATAACAGAAAATAAGGTTTTAGAAGCTGCAAGTGCACAAGTAATCGTAATGTAATTATTAGAGTGTAAATAATCTGCATGCATTTATAATATTAGAAAATACTTTAATAAAACGAAAGTTTATGCTTAACCCACTGAGAATGTTAATGTAGAAAGCAACATTCTGTTTTATTCAAGATTCTCGATGCTCGACTATAAATATGTAACTTTGTGTAAGCACTCACCGTCGATTTGCTATGTTTCTGTTGAATATAAAACTCTGTTATAAACACTGTTCGTGCACTGAATTTCTTTCTCTGATGTTCTCGTACGGAACAAAATTTCGCTGTGTTGAAAATGTTGCACATGTTTGATGTACATGTATCTTTGATTTTTCCCCCTCTTATCTGAAAACGTCGCAATCAGCTACCCCGAGCGAATGACTCACCGCCGTATAAATTTGTATATCTTGTATCTCGAATCCACGCGATATTAAAAGGAAACGCCAGTCATTTCGTAACAATCGATAACCATACACACGCACATAACCAATCATGTATTTTTTCCCTGTTGGATACCAATATAACATTGGAAGAAACAAATGGCAAGCTAATTTTCGCTTAGACAGAAAAAAATTACATTAATACATTCCATTATTATTAGTGATCGTATTTATAAAGACTGAACCGCTCAGGACTAATAAATCTGTTGGGACATTTTCCAAACGATGTCACTTAATTTATAATAAAACTTCCTTCGTGACTAGTCCGCGGATTTTATGCATTATGACAAAAATGAGTGGATCAAATGCAAGACGGTAAAACCACGTAAAGAATTTAAAAATAATGTTACATTTCTTTCAGCTCGCTAATATTCTTAAAAAGAGAAAAACAAGCAAATCTGTAGCGTACAAAAATGGTGAAAATCGTGAAAAACTATTATTTTTGTACATACATTCGAAACAAAGCTCCTCAAAAGCAAGTACTGTTTCCCTCTTTGTATTAGTTCCTTGCTATGTAAACCTGATATAAAAGGACTGAAAATAATTTATAATTTTCTTAAACAATGTTCCGTTAGAATTTAGACACAATGTAAACCTATTTAGTGTTAGCCAAATGTAATAACACTGCACTTGTTATATAAACCACTTGGCTTAAAGCAACAAATAAATAAATAAATATTTTTGTACATACCGTCAATTGCATCACTAAATACAGTTCAAATTACATCGTGATTAGTGTCATTTTCAGGGCCGATAGGCGAACTAACTAAAATCATGTAGCTGCGTTCGGCTTAGATCGAGGCTTCACTGTACTTTTGTGCAGGAGTGCACATCATGTTCCGAAGAAATTGTATTCAAACGGATTTGCCTCCGAGCCGTTCATATACGGTTCCGAGGGTGCACCCTAATGGAATTGCGCGTGATTTGGTGCATCTGGGATGCAATTAATCGGCGCCACGGATACAGCGCCAATTCGCAACCTCCCCCGCGATCGAACGAGCGAGAATAACAAGGGCGACGGTCCGCGTTACTTTTAATAGAGTTGGACGCGTATCGGCGGTCGCACGAAACAGGAAATTGACAGCGGCGCGCATGGAAAATTATGGTAATTCCTCATCAGTTATTGCCACGGTTCAGCCTTGCCACCCTCGTGCGTGTACAGGATCTCGGCATTGAATTTTTAATCCCGCTCCCCTCTCGTGTCCGCGAGCATCCCACATTCTCTTGCGAGTATATACGCGCGTTGTCTCGTCGAACGTAGTTCCTTTTCCTCGATAATAAAACGGCGATATACATCTCGCTGCTTGTTCTTGGTTTCCAGGAAGTAGGTACGTTCACTTCCATGCTTTGAACTTACGTCGAAAACTATACAGGGTGGTTGATAATTCAATCCACGCGATTTTTCAGACGTTCCCGGTAGTCTGACAAACAATTGTTTCGTGCGAGCATTCTTTGTCTAAATATATTGTTAAACCACTTAAATAATTTTAGTTAAATGATTTATAAAATATTCAAAGGATTTAGCAGGGGAAAATCGTGCAATCTGAAGTCGACAATAATGTGTACAAAATTCATTTGATTATATGTAATCCCGTGTCGTATGATTTTCTTAATGGCCATCATGCTTAGAACTTCTCTAATAATTTCACAGGAAAGAAAATTTATATTTATTGTATGCCCATATTTTTGCTTTAAAGCCTAAATATTGGTTGCAAGGGAATAGAATTTTTCCTATTTCCGGTTCATAAAAATGCTCAAAAGAAGGAATACATTTTCATTTAATCTCAGTTTCTCACAATCAACTTTATATATTTTTGTTCCGCATAATGATCCGCGGACTATGACCTCTAACACAAGCTGAAAGCGATCGGAAATATTGTGTTAACGTATTAAAAAAATGAAAAAACGACCACAGCTTGTGTACAGTTTATGCTTTATTTCGTGAAGCAGTAGGATGCACTCTAATTGCGATGCTTAATAATGACCGACGGTATCCAAGTTTAAGCTTCGCAGAGGTATACTTAATGCATCCCGTCGAACGTAAACGACCGTGTACGTGAAATATTGATCGAACTATGCGAACAGTTGCTTTTACCAATGCTTCTGCATTATTTAGGGCAACGTACGTATGAAGAGCCGGTCGAAAGGCGACGATCTCAATGTTTCACGCTAAACTCGCGTCCTTTTGTTTAACAACGATGCGCGGTCTACTTTGACCCGACCGAGCGGTTGCCGGGAAGCCCTCGACGTATAAGTCTTGCACTGGAATGCAGCTCATGTTGCTGCGTGCGTAGTCGGTTGTCAGCCCTAATCCATTTACCAGCGCGCAATTTCCTGCGTGTTTATAGGGATGCTGTATCATGAACCGCGAATACCTGTAAAAGTTTCCGAAACTGCCACGCCACTTTTCTTGTACACATTTTTCTAATGATTTCTTTTAACGCATCGTCAATCGGGTTTATCTCTTACAAACGGTACGCAAACGTCGGCTTTGGAGACCGGGAAGCGACGCGGTTTGCAAAATTGGGGTACAAAGTTCTTCGAACGTCGAAGTCGAGTCGCAAAGGGAAAGTTCGAACCTCGAAGCCTACGAAGTATCGCGAACTGTCTCCCAACTTATCAAATTAGCTACTCCGGGCGGTCGCGAGGACAAGTTTGCAACGAACTCGTTGTTCGAAGGCCGCGAATGTCAAGGATACTCTTCCGGTAAATTAGAAAATCCGATAATTCATTCTCGATAGCTCGTATCGGAAATCTTGTTCTCCTGAAACCGATCGTCTCTAGTATACCGTTCTCGATCAAGTTTTTCAGAAATATTAAGGGTACTCATAAGTAATGAATTATTTGAAAAGCATTTGTTTTGCCTTTAGTTATGCACCGATCATTGAAGAGGAAACACGTATTCTTTTACAGTTTTCGGTAAAGCAGCCACTGTTCCGAATATTCTAAAAAGTATAATTTTTTTTATAACTGTTGGAATTTATTTTATAAATGGAACAAAATGAATTTTTTATTTTCTTTAGAAGGAAGAATCGTTTAAATCGGCTTTAGATATACATTGTATGTTGTCCCAGGCATGGGACCCTCGATCCTCTGATGTTTATATTAAACTGTTGCTTCTCTGTTTCATTTCTTGATTCACTAGCGACGTTTCTCTGAAACAGTAAAGACGTGTCTGACGAAGTGCTATTAGAGAACTTTTAAAATAAAAACCTCTATTCTACATACTAAAGAAAGAGTATGCTTTGATTATATATACACCTATATCCCATTAATAACCCTGTAATAAAATGGCGGCGACCGTACCTTCCCAGGATCAGTCATTGCATACATTTTCATTCTCATGCGGGATTTAATGCAGCGGTAACAAAAAAGAAAATTTGCTTGAAATCTCGAAATCTCCCACTCTGTGACATTTTTGTTTCCGTCTTTTTCCCCCATTAGAGCGTAGCTTCTCCGTTTGCCAAAGAAGAGATCATAGAGCGGGAAGAGAAAATGCGTAACACAGATCTTCTTCGACCGATAATCGGCGTCTCGAGTGGAAACCCCGTTTCCTCGAACGGTATGTAAATCGTTGCTAATTACGAGGTAATCGTGGAACAAGGATGGCGGTGATCGAGTGAATTCCACGAGTTCGTTGATTAACCGCGGCCCGTATCTCCGGCGAGTTCATTAGCGCTGCTTCAAACGTGATGGTGCGAGATCTTGTAGTGGAAGGATAATAAAAGGGATGTGCACGCGAGGATATAGGGGGGAGGGGCGACGTTAAGGAGGTGTACTGGAGGGGATGGAACAGGCAAACCTGACCCAGATGAGAGATCCAATCGATGGGAGGAGGACGGCATCCTTTTGGCTCGCGTTTAACGCCTACGGACAGCCGGGCAAGTCGTGAAAAAGAAAAAGGGAAAAACAGCCCCGAGACGCTCGCCCCGCTTCGAGATATCCTGCGTCTCATCCTCGATGTCACTCCTGCCGAAGGACACAGATTATGCGCTCCGCCGGGCGGACAACACAGTGTTTCTCTTCCTAAACGCGGAAGTGAGGTCCTTCTACTTGGCTTGTTCTCCAATATCATCGATAGAACCTTATCTCCCCGGCATATTACTTGACATAAATTCACTCGGATACCCTGTTGCAGCGCAACGGGTTCGCAGGATGTGATTTACTCTATCTTCCGCTCTGTATTTTGCTACTATTAATTTACCCCGCTTACGGGCCGGTGTAGACTCGAGAAATTTTACAGATAAATCTGATTTAAGTTCTTTAGCTTCTGACGCGAGGTAAATTCACCGAAGTGGGTTAGCTCGTTCAATGCACCCGTAGGATACTCGGAAAATCGATACAATAAATTTAATGAAATGCGAATTGTAATCTTAAGAGAGCGTTCCCGTTCCGGGGGGTTGCAAAACCGATTTTTCAATTTTACTTTCTAAAAGTGTAACATGTTGAATGTATTCCCTTAAAAATTTTGCGAATTCATCGAAGCGGTAAAGCTGCCATTTAAAAGCTTCAAACGCGTTTTTGACTGCCATGATATTTTTGTTAATTCCTGGGTCGTCTTGTTCGTGAAGTATTTTAATTGGAATAATTTTTTGGGAAAATACATGAATTTTTAAACAAAGAATTCTTTATGTGACAGACGTGCCAGTCAAACTGTTAATATGCTTAAAAATGTTCGTTACGCAATCTGATATCTTTGTACGCTTGTGGTAAAAATAATTAGACTGGACGCGCTCGAAAGTTCCTCGAGAAGGAAGCGAGAACTTCCATGTAGCTTATCGCATATTTTCGTGAGAAGTTTGTCAACTTGTTTAACCTATTTGCACGAATAAAACTGGTTCTCCGGTCGACAGTGATTTCGTCGCAGCAGCAGCAGCCGCATGAAGCGACGTGCAAACAGAACTGCAGGGAGTTATTCGACACACGGAAGTAAGCCGCAGCGAAAGCCAAGTGTGCTGCAGCAGAAAATCGAGGTTCGCGGTCTCGTGATCGCAGTTCCTCGAAAAGGGTCGCGCGGGTGGCTCGATCTCGAGTCGAGATGTCTTCAGGAAAGAAACTCTCCGGTCGGGCTTTGCATTTGAGCACGTGACAACGCGCGAAAGACACGCGATTCCCGTGGCCACTTTCTTCTTCCTCCGGTTTCGTGCGTCGCGTTGCGCCTCCGCCACGCTTAATTAGCGCCACGTGTCTCCGCTCCTTTTTCTTTTCGTTCCCGGCGAAACTCGTCCCACCAACGACTCCTGTCACGAACCCCGGCTCCGGCTGTCGAAAAATAAGACCACGGTAATGCCTCGCTACAGGTTTCGTACTTCAAATTCACCCTTTTGAAAAAATGTAAGCTACGAATTTGATTTAATTTAGTGTGGGCTGTGTATTTACGAATGTGTATATGTATGTATACTGTAAACTGCCTCGGTGAGGAGAAATATATCTCGACTGAGATCTGAAATGCCTAAATAAAATTTTAAAAAAATTCACCCTTTTGCAAATCAAATTCATCCTTTTGCAAATCGAGTTCTTCTACAAATTTTATTGTAATAAAAATAAAGTTATAGAATTTTAGCGCTATAGCACTAATTTTATAGTGAAATTAGAATAGATAGATTATGTAATTAGATTAGAATATAGAATTTTATAAAATTTTATTGCTTGTAACACTATTAATAGACGGCAGTACTTTATGCGAGACAAAAATTGTCTGCATCGATTACGAGAAATATTAAGTACGTTATTTCTTCACTTACTAATTATAATAGATGAGAAGTAGTATATTGACATTTGAAATTTTAAAAATATTCCTACAATTTCAATATCTACTCAATCTTATTATAAATGCACGAAGATCCGTAGTCCAACTATTAATAACTATTTCATGTTCGAATAATGTATATGCACAGCTTTATCTATAATGGTTCTCCTATCAGTGCTCGAGATACATTTCATGTACATATGTATTTATCGTACAATCATTATGACTGATTGTGATTCCTGAGAATTCACGATGTACCACCATCCATTGGATCCTCCATTATCCGTACTAATCCGTGGAATATATCGAGATATTACTGTCGCATATTGTGAAATTCATTGTTCAAACGTCAACTCAATTATCGAATAGACGTATTATATTGGTGTTCGCCCTACTGTTTGATCGAGGGAATCAAAATGATCTTTAGATCGAAGCTATTCGCTCATTTATATTTCATTGATTAGTTCCGATAATCGAGATCCTACTCTATCTTGGCTCGAACATGTAAATATGATTCGATACCATATTTGGCCATCCAATGTTGAAATATAATATAATATTTGAATATTTGATATTTTGTTCAATTTTTGTTGGAACCATGTTTGGTGCCATTTCAATATCAGATGCACTAATATTTTAGTAAAGATTTAATTAAAAGTCAATTTAAATAAAAAAGGGATTGTAACTAGATTAGTATCGTTTCACCGACACACTTGTGTCGATGCACCTTTACTCGCTATGCTTTTCTACAATCGACACTAGGGGCAAGAGATCAAGAAGTAGTGTCTGTATCTTCGCATACATGGAGACACATACGCATGCGTGTATGCGCGTATGTACGTATCTTACTGTATCTTGGCTTGGACATGTACTTAATCATGATTCGATACCGTATTTGGCCATTCAATATTTGAATATAACATAATATAATATTTGATATTTTATTCAATATTTGTTGGTACCATATTTGGTGCCATTTCAATATCAGAAGCACTAATATTTTAGTAAAGATTTAATTAAAAGTCAATTTAAATAAAAAAGGGTTTGTAACTAGATTAGTATCGTTTCACCGACACACTTGTGTCGATGCACCTTTACTCACTACGCTTTTCTACGATCGACACTAGGGGCAAGAGATCAAGAAGTAGTGTCTGTATCTTCGCATACATGGGCGCGTATGTATGCGCGTATGTACGTTCGATTACGTCATCGCTCCGCGGAAAAATCCGCGATTCAAGAGTTTCCACCGGCGGTAAATCTTCTAATTAAGTGAAAGCCTATAAGGATAGCATACGGCACGCCTACATCCTGCCCGCGTCGCCCGCGATTACGATGTTTAAGGAATCACAATTTCGAATAATTGGCATCCAGGACGCGATTCTAGCTACACGACGACCGAAGATCGTCTCGGAATAAAATGAAACTGGTTTTGCGAGGCAGGATTAAAAACATCGGGTATATGGGTCACAATTCCGCCGGTATATTTGCGAAAGACAATTGCGTTGTATATTCCACCTGCGAACACGGTAAGCCGACAATACCTCTTCCCGTGTATCCTGTGTTGTTAAACGTTCTCAAAAACACACGCTTGTTATCCTGGCAAACATTCTCGGATCGGTCGAATCATTTTTATTCCCAGCGGTGTAGATTGCAGCGCGAGGTTATAAACATCGGTTCCATTGAAATATCGAAAACACAGGCTCGCCGTGCTGTACCGTATTAATTGCACAGGTTCTCAGCAGGGGATTATAGAGAGGAATGGATGCGATTCTACGAACGTTTCATTGGAGAGAGCTTTGCTCGCCACGCCTTTTGGTATTCTCATTTTTTTTATACTAATCACGTCATAATCAGTTTTGCCTGTCATTACTTTGCGGAACTGTGAGCGTACATGGTATGCGGAAATCTTTACGTTACTACGAAATATTTTACCGTATATTAATTACATTTTAAATTTCTATTTTTCGTTAATCGAAACTGTTTATGATGGAATTAAAATTTTCTGACTTCGTTATCTTTCAATTTATTCGTTCAGTTAGAATCAAGTAATTTCGTGAGCAGTAATAATGCTATGGCGACCAGTAAAATGTGAATATGCGAAGGAAGCGACTGTATACGTCCAAAGTTATGGCGCTTTTGTCACGGGAAATAGTTCAAATTTTTGGCTTCCTGTTTCAGCACGTCACATTTTAATTTTGCAAAGACGAAATACTCTGTACAGCATATTTGGTCACATTTAAAAAATGTGTTATGTATAATGTAATGTGTGTTATGTGTAATGTATTTAATGTGTTTTCCTAAATTACTTAAATATTATTAAATTTCTGAAATTTCTGAAATTCTATTAAATTTCTTGAATTACAGAATTACTAAATTACTAAATTACTAAATTTCTTAAATTGTATTAATTATTGAATTTCCATATTTGGAGTAAACGTGTTCCCGTACATATAAATCCAGTGAACACAATCATACCGTTCTCCGGTAAATGTCTTTGTTGTAATATCAAACGGGGTGAGGGGCGTATTACCACCCCTTCTTCTGTTCGCGAGTCCAGCGGTCTCCGTCGACTGTTTAGCAGACAGTTTGATAACAATCTGTTTAGACGGTGCACGCGATCGATGGTTCGTGGAGCGTGTCAGAATGGTGCGAGGCATTGGGTCGACTTCCCCGGCGATAAAAGTCGAGCGGGGAGGCGAGCCGGCCGACCGCAGGAGTCGGGTCAATTTAATCAAGAAGATGGAACTAACGAGGTCGCCACCTTGGCTCGATCCTTTAATCCTGGCCCGAAGAAAGAAGTCGCGGCCCGTTCTCCAGCACGGGCATTAAAAAGGATCTTCTTTCGTAATGACGCGGTTAACAGTGTCGCGCGACTATCCGGCCGTTGTCGGGATTAAAGCGGATTATAAGAGGCACGGGCAACACGATCTTCGCTACCACGCGATCACTAAATATCTCGACTTTCTCGACGATTCGATCTCTTTTAGTTACCTAATAGAGATTTTCCGTTTCATGAGACGTCGCTCGCCGAACGTCCAATAAACATCCCCCCTCTATCTCTGTATTTGCCGTAATTTTATATTTATTTCGAGGGTGAGAAACTTAACACTGCACATAGTTCGTAGCATTGATTTGATTTAGTTAATCACCAAACAGAAAATCGTGATCGGGTAAGCAACACTCCAGAATGCAGCGGTAGATGCCAGGGAAATGATTGATCGAAATCACAGGAAAGAAAGTTGCGCCGTCCAAGGATCCAGGTTAAAGACCGCCGGTACGGATCATTCGCTACTGTTTTACTGTCCACGAATAATTGTCTACTCACCACCGCGGAAATAATACTGTTTCAGTGGATTCGACTTTCCATGAGAGAGATCGGTCAAGCCACGTTGGACTAATTTCTTTGAAATGATTCTTTGAATCTCTAAGACGGAAACGCTTCGGCGTCCGACAACGTTTTTATTGAAACGAGAACCTTAACCGTCTACAGCGACCGGCTTACCGGCAAATCCATCGAGATTAAAATGACAATTAAAAATCACTCGGGCGTGGAAAGTATCGATTACCCTACTCGATAAAATTGTCCGGCGGCCTTAAGTTTCATCCGGGAAGCTCGCAGACAGGGTCCTCTCGTAGAGACGTTTTTCAGAATGCATTTTCGAGAGCCGTTTTCGGCGGATTTTAAATTGAGAATAAATAATATAATAATAACAACAGATGTTGGAAAGCCTACTGTAATATAATTTTGAAAGAAGTGCACCCAATTACTCGAATATTTCGAAAATATGCAATGACTTTTGAACTTCATAATTCACATTACAGTGAATTCTCGATATATGTCAACAACCTATAATATATATTTTATATATATTATATAACGGATATATATAACGGATAATTCCGCGACGTTTATCACCCAGACCTTGGCGACATATACAGAGAAATCACTATATACCATTCTTTTGGGACGCAGCAGAGAAAGACAAACTGTTTATCTATTAGAGTAATTATCAACTATATTAAAATAAAGCAAACCATGTTTTTTGACAAGGTAGCAGAAATATTGATTTTGTTATGGAAATTTCAATTTTATCCAGTAATGAAAACATTTATTGATAATTTATGGTCAGAGGATAAACGAATTCCTATTTTGATAATTATTTAGGAAAGGATATTCTTTATCCATTTTTAACAACAGTGGGAGCCGAGATATTCGTAGAAACTTGACTTACCCTAACTCAGGGAGTAAGTTTATCAGAGCAAGTCTGACCTCACCTAAATCTCACTCTAAACTAGACCGCATCTTAATGTTATCGCGCACTACTAGCTCAGCCCAGTCTCAGCTCTAGCTACACGTTTTGTACCTGAAGAGAAATATTGTTCATACCACTGTTGATAACAGAAATTGTAAAACTAAAAAGAAATCCATTCATAGCAACACAAAAATCTGACTAACTTTGGACTTCATTCGAAATAGATTGGAATTTTCGATGTCAGATCTGTTGGTGGGCAAACGTGTCAATATCGTCGGGCGATGAAATCTATATTTTTTAATAAATTTTAAATAGAATAAACTAGAGTATTTTCTAAATTTTTAAACAGAGTAGGAAAATGACAAAATTATATTACAAAGTCGATACGAAATTTCAGACTAATTCATTTCATTTTTGTTGTTTATAAAGAATGCTAGAATATTGATTATTGCAATCTTTCGCACAAAGGAAGAAAGAATTTATATTTAACCCGTTGACGATGGCAGCTGGGTCTAATTAGATTAATATCAGTCCGTTAAGAGAATTATGAGTCAAGACTACGTAGATTCGCGATACGGTAGAGTGACCACGTTACCGACAAAAATAGACGAAAAATGGTTTTACGTGCCTCAACTTTTCGTCCTTGTATGAGAATATTTTTCGCTGGGGAAGGACTCGTTCGAAAGAGGAAGGTTCAATCTAGCGCGCGCTGGTCATGAGCTGACGGGATTATGCGGATATTTGGTAACACAAGCGTTAGAAGTAGACCAAAAATTGACGATGCCCATACCGTGGAATCCAAACCAGATGAGTTTTCTGGACGAAATAGAGAGTAGCACGCGCTAGAAAATATCTCCAGCTACAAATTGACCTATATTTTTTTTTCATTTATTTGTTTAATGTTGCTTCAACATCAAAGGTCGTACACGGTACATTTTCTTACAATATATTATACATATTTGTATCCTTGATATACTTAGCAAGACCGGAGATATACTCCTTAGAACTTAACTGAATAGGTAAGGATCTAGGCAACTTATTTTTCCTTTAATTCTCATATTTTTTGCATTCTATAATTAGATGATTTATGCTAACTGGTACTTTACATATATCGCAGATCGTGTTTTCTTTCTTATTTAACAAAAATGAATGTGTTATTTCGGAGTGCTCAATTCTGATTCTAGAAATTGAAGTTTGAGTTGGACGATCTACTGGACTTGGAAATTTATGCCACTCAAAATCCACTCCTTCATTATGATATTTTTGTATATAGTTCCTTTTAATTTGGTCAAATACCTGTTTCCTAAAAATTTTATTTAGGTGGTTTTTGAGATCTTTTAGTCTGGTATAATGGGTGATTTGTTTCATTTTTGTGTTGCATGCTGCTAATTTGGCTGCTCTATCAGCGTTTTCATTAACTTGTATACCCATATGCGATGGAATCCAGCAAAGAGTAATAGATTTGCCGGTTTCAACCGCCGATTTATAACTTTCTTGTATTTCCTGTATACATTCATCAGTTGTATCCAAATCTTCAATGGCCATAGTAGCACTCTTTGAGTCTGTAAAAATTGACCTATATTTTGTCTCGATTCTTTGCGAAATAAAGCCAAAACTTGAAGCACGTTTCTGGTGTCAGAATTCATAATACCGATAATACAGAGCAAAAAATGTGATAAGTTTAGTCACAGTCAGATCAAGACTAAGACGGGTCTGAAGTCAGTGGCTGAAAGCTGTGAACGGAAATTCTACAGCAGTTGCCGACCTGCTGACTCTGGAAAAGTCACCTGACTACCCTTGGCTCTTCACACCGAGCTGAAAGAAGTGGCTTTAGAAGTATAGCTGTGGCTACAACGCCATAACACGTCACTCAAGGGTTACGAAATTATCCACTTCGAAATGACCAGTTTGAGTTCTATCGTTTCGAGAGGTCCTTAAAAATCACGAAGTCTGATAACGAAAGATTGTGCAACTTAGCGACAAGAGGTGACCGAGGTTAGCGTAACGTATCTGGAAACTGGAATCCTCCTTAATCGACTCGACTGATTGCTGGATCAGTGGAGTTTGGCAAGGATCGTTGAACGTATTCGGCTAGCAAATCCCGAGATTCGAGGGTCGATGCTACTTCTGTCCTTCGGCAAACACGCTTCTGGTTCGAGCAACGCCGAGCTTTTATTCGCGGTAACAGCGTTCGCGGCCGAGCGGGGACGAGTAGAAGCGTCGCTTACGCCTCATTTCAGATATCTAAAGGTTGTACGTTCGCAACTTTCGACTGCAGTGGGAGGACGAGAAAGGATAGAAAGACGAACAGAGAGAGAGAGAGGGAGAGAGAGATCAATAGGAAAGAAGAGACACGCGAGATCGTGAGTGGAAATCAAAGGAGAAGAGAGCCCCCGCATTCCGTTTAACCCTCCAGGCCGGGATTTTTCCCCGTTCGATTGTTCGCAGACGTGCCATATAGGTATCCAACAACATCCGCGCGTCTTAGCTCCTCCCAGCGACCTTCTATGCTAGCGATCTGAAGCCGCGTCGCAACGTCGGACGCCATTTTTCCTTGGTCCTGGGCTGCTCCACTTTCCCCCCGGTCGGTAGATCATTTAATTTGCAGAAAGACGTAAGAAATCGGTTCGCGGAAGCTTCCCGGCCCCGAGAGAAAGAGAAAGAGAGAGAAGATGGAAGGTAAAAGAATAATAAAGATGGACTGGCGTCTTAAGCGCGGACGCTCTAGGCGAGAGATATTTATTACGGCTGAACGAAGTTACTGCCTGGTTGAACCCATGCGCCCGGTACGATCATCGAAACGGAATTATTCGCGTTCCTTTTGCACCTTTCCTGGAATCCTACGCTCGACCCAATTCCCAACTCGTAAATTGCGTCTCGCTTTGGCGGTTCGGGCCGGTTCGGTCTTCGTCTCGTCGCGGACCAGCCCACTGACACGTTACCCCTGATCGGGCACCGCTGTTCTTTTCCGCGTTGTCGCGAGCGTCGAGCGAGCTTTTAGATGATCTTTGATAATCCTACGGAGTCAGTCGATCGAGACGGAAACGAGCTCACGTGCAATCAGTACACGACTCTTCAAACCACGGGATACAGATGTTCGCGCGTTGCTCGCCATCGGTGCGATTCGATACTTTGATCTGAAGCTTGATAATCGTCCGACGATTGCTAAAATCGGGTTTACACTTATGAGTTTTTGGACAGTTTTGTCTTTCTCGCTAGAAGCTTTCGACAATTGCATGGCCAGGATCATTGAAATCCGACGACACTGAAATCTGAAACTCACTCGCGTTCGAAGAAAAGCTTTGGACATCATGTCCGGGCTATTCCCCTTTAGGCGAATCTCGTCAGTCACATATGACTGACAGTGATTTTTGACTAGACTTAGAAATACATTTTTATCGTGACATATCCAGATAAACCGAATTTTATTAAGATCTTTCGAATTCAAAAGGGTTTAGACAGCATCCTCTATAATACATCCCCAATTTCTAGTTTCGGTTTCATTAATTAGATTACACTGATTTTCTGAGAATCTCTGGGATTTATTTTTGGCACTTAACACCAAGTTAAGAAGAAGGGATTCTCGCGTGCGCGAATCAGTTGACTGAAACGGATCAGTGGTAACGGGATCGAGTAACGCGACAATCGTTTGAGTTAACTCCCTCTAATCCCGATTCGCAGCGGCATGGACAGCAGCACGCCGAGCGTTAGTGGGTCATCGGATCGTGCCAATTCGGTCTGTTCGAGCGATAATCTGAAGATAACCGGCCGGATGATATTGATAAAAGTGGGTCGACATAGCGAACGCGATCATCGATTTTCCTGTTCGCGTTCAGCTGGTTTTCGAACCGCTTTTCCTTTTCCTCTTTTTTCACTCCTGCCCCTCCCCTCGGTACCCCGTCGTCGATTAACGCGAAAACTTATGTATGGGAGCAGTGGATCGTGGAAACCGCTTCTGGAATATATGCTAGGCACTCGTACGCACTTTGATCGACGCTCGATCGATTTGCACCATCGGAACATCTAATCACGAAGTTTCTAACTAACTACTGAAATTTCCTCTTCGTTACTTCTTTTCACGGTGATAATGTTACTTACTTAATTTATCCTAACGGTTATTACCGTTATTACTCGATTATAAATCGGTGTTAGATATCCGCTGACATTTTATTCACTCAATTATTTTTTACAGTTCGTTTTTAATATGAAATTTGTATTACTAGTAGGGATCTTAATGTAAGCATTGTTACTGCAACGAACGGAGTAATGTGTTGGAGTAAATTATTTTAGATGAAAGAATATATCGTTCATTTTTAAGGAAAGTGACGTAACTGAGAATATATTTGTAAACAAATAAGTATAAAGTAAATATATAAATTATGACGTACCTTATAACTAATGTGCATGACAATTAACCAATTATCTAGATAACAACAAATCATTTTACATTTCTAAGTTGGTCATATAGAATAACAAAAATTGGCAATTTTAGGTCATTTTCAACCGGCTTTCCTGTAAAATTTCCTTTTCTTTTTTTTTTTTAATTTTTGATTTTTCTTTTGAATGAACGATACAAGTTCAAGCACAGAATCTATATCACCGTAGTTGAATGTAACAATCGCTGGTTTCAGGTTCCGTTATTACTTTAGTGAACTGTAACCGAACTAAAAACTGTAACGAAAAATGACTGAAATTAAGCTGAAGACTATGGGCGTAGATCAATGTGAACGCCGCTTGGAAAATGCTACTCGCATGTAAAACGAGTTAAGTATAAACTGCTGAAACTTTTCCCATTCCGCAGACCGATCTGAAGCGATTCCAGTAGGAGACACCGTACATTCGACACTTCAAACGGTTAGATTTAAAAAAGCTTTTACTTGGAAAGTAAGGGAATTGGAAAGTCAAGTGGAGGCACGTAGTTTCATACATGAAAGATCAAGACGCCGGACCTATGTCGTTAGGAAAGACCGAACTGTTGAATTTGCTACACAATTTTTGTTGAACATTGAAAATTACTTAGACGAACCGAGTCACTTGAGCGCATCAGTTGCGACGAAGTGCTCGACGAAACTCGAGTGCGCTGCATCGAATGCAAAAGTTAGGCTCGCGTAGAACGTACAGTAGACTACCGCACGACACGATACAAATATAACTATTCAAAAAGACTGGCTTTCAGTTTGTAAACAATTTTTTGATCGCGTCACGCGGGTTTTTTCACTCGTGGAATTTATAGACACGTCCAAATAAAATGTTCCATTATATTTAAACGGTTTTTCCTAACATTAACAATCACTTAGACCTGAAAACAGCAGTTGGTCGGCACCGCATGATTCTTCCGAGCAGAGCAATTTATACTTAATGTCATTCTAAAGGCGATTTCCTCACCCAGATGCTTCGCCGGTCTCGACTTGCAACGGAAATCACGATTACTGGAACAGATCTCCGCGGGCCGGCGTCGAATCGGCCGATCGTCACGGATATCTCAGGCTTTTCTTGAGCGAGCGTGGCAAAATCGACTCTCATGTATCACGGACCACGCGCGGAGAAAGAAAAATGGCCCCTCGACTTGTTTAACTGACGCGCCGCGCTGCGCCGATTGCGTATCAACGGCGCTCGGTTTCCTTTGAAAAACTACTCGCGTTGCGGCGCTTTCACCGCGTGCCATCTGCTTGCGGTACGAAACGCGAACAATCGCGAACCGTCTGGCTTCTTTTTAATTGAATTATTCCTGCCGGAGAGTCGGTTGCCATCGCGTTTTAAAACGCGGACGACCCGCGTCGCGAGTGCGACTCCTCCGGCTTGCATTTTTCAACATGCGGCGCATGAACCAGACCCAGAGAAAACCCGCGTTGCGCTTCAGACGACGCGTCGACCGCTGTTCACTCGAGACAGAATGGTTGCGAGTTGCCATAAGGTCCGGCAAAGTATTTTACAGCCGGTGGAGAGGTTGTGAGAAACTCGTAAAATTGATTTTATTGTCCTCGCAGTCCTTTTCTCACCTGTTTACGGCCATCTTCACGGAAATTAGTGACTCGGTGGACATTCGATTTTCACTAACTTCAGTTCCAGCCACGGTTGTCTGACCTCGTCGTTAAACATTATTGTTACTTCCGTGCATCTTTTCTCGAGCACTTACGACGGTTGAGGAGTTCAATCTATTTAGATATCGTGATATATTTTTGAATAGTGAAACTTACTCAATTATTTATTTCTCACTGACTTTATAATTTCGATAATTGCCAGGTATAACCGGTCATGACCGTGAGATTTCTAGTATTAAAAAAAAATGTATACAGTTCCACTGTATGTAATTAATTGGGATCTAAGGATATGATGCTCAATAAGGGTTGAAGATCGTCTAGGGGTTGAGAATTACTATTCTCCGTTGCAATTGCACAGTAGATAGTTTCTGTGAACTTCTATCTTCTTAAACAAGCTTGGAAAAATTTTAATAGAATAAAATATACCTTGATATAAAATTCTGTTAAGATTTATATTTTAGTCTTTCCCGAACATTAAAGTTCAGCAATATAATCAGTCGAATCCCTTTCATGTAGGAAATAGGGAGACCTGTTTTGAAAACCGAAATTGATAAAATTATTTTTCACTGTGGCAGAGTAGTTGACCCTTTCACGACATAGTGTTCGTGTATACTTTGTTACCAACATACTCGCCCGCCTTTCAACGCCCATTCCTTGTCCGTCTGAGGTAGTTTCATCCAAGGGCTACCATCGATAAAGTAACTTTGTATTGCTCTTGAATCATGGTAGTTCAATGGCCTGAACCAGTGGTTCCTAAAAAATTAGTTATTCAGTTAGGGATTAAATGGCTTAACTTGAGTTAGAGAATAGTTGGGGAACCGGTAAATGTCCAGCACTTCAGAAGAGTCACAGACTTTTAGCAAGCGTCACAATGGTACACCTGCGCGAGAAAGTTACCGCAAGTGAAAACGTTTTGAATCTCCATTTTATTACGCGCGACGTCTTCAAACGCCTAACGTTTCTTCCACAGAAAATATCAGAAATTGACCCGCAATACTTCAAGCGAGATTAATTAATTAGCACGGCCGTCGAACCGGTACCAATAAAAACTTCACACAATCGGGCCAATTTATTTAATGAAACCGGAATGTTTAGATTTATTAGAGTAATTAGTAGACTGCGGAGTAACGTACGAATTTGCATTTTTACAGGCCCGTGCCACGAAACTGGAATCCAGCAAAATTTTATTCACATTCAAAACCTTTCTAAAAAACTTATTTCGGTCCCTGCATATTTGAACGAGCACAACGAGTACAATGTATTACTGTATTAATAATGTTTAAGATGGCTGACTACTGGAATAATTACCGTACGAATGACAACGCACAGAGAAGGATACGGTTAATTAATTTCCCCGAACAAAACTTTTACTTTTCGCCGTCCTAAAATATTCCTTTATGAAATATTCACTAAACGCTTGTAACCTTTTATGGCCCGACTACCGGAACGATTACCCTACGGCTGACAATGCACAGACAAGAGTCCGGTTAAATAATTCCGCTAGCGCAACTTCTTGTTTTCGCGTTCCGCAAAATATTCCTTTATAAAATATTCACTGCCGGCGCGTCCCTTTGCCGCGTTTCGACGCATCCGGGCGCTCCAGGGACGGCGGAGTTCGTGCAAAAGGAACCCGGCTGTTTGTGACACCGGTTGTGACACACTCGGGCCGGAAACGACGTCGCCGCTCCCGTTGTCGTCGTCGTTTGCCTCGCAGAATCGGCCAGTCGAACAATCGACCGGCTCTCCGCCGGGAGAAAGCACGCGACGTAGTTTTTCGTAGGCCCGTAGTCACGCGGAAGGGACCGTTTTTCTCGGGTTCGGTTTTTTAACGAGGCCACGCCCGACCAAACAATGTATGCCCGAGCGAAAGCAGTTCTCGGTTTTTACCTCGGTCGCCCGATGCCGAAGACATTTTTGCACCGCGTGCTGCGCGAGCACGGCGAAAAAAAGATGGTAACTAATACGAGAACGGTACCCGGAGCTGGTTTCGGGGTCGGCCAGCTCTCCGAGATTGCCGTCACGTATCGACGCCCCTTTTCTGGCTGATCGCGTATCGAGCATCACAATGCCGTAACATCATGCGTCGACGACGGACTAACGGGCCTAACGCGGATTCAGCGATCATATAATCCCTCGAACAGCCACTTTTCTTTTTTAACCCTTTGCATTCGAGTGGTGACTCTGAAGCACCGCTAGTAATTGTTGTGGCATTATTTGAAAGGAATTACAAAAAAATATTACAAAACATTTGTTGCATCACGAAATTTATATTTAATGGATTACTAAGCGTTTAAATATTATATATAGAAATCGGATCAGTTTCGTATGAATATAATGAAAATATTGTAAGACGGAAGAAATATTTAGTTTAGTTGGATTGAAAGTAGCGCCGAGTGCAAAGGGTTAACCTCTTCCCGTGCCAATTAGTTCGACGAAATCCGGGGGTGCTGAGCTGGAAGAGGAGCTGTCAAAGAACAATGCCATAG